>OX438804.1:5720833-6320833 GCA_949316475.1 Hypomecis punctinalis | reverse complement strand
CTATGTTTTTTTCCTACCAAATTATTAAATTTATGATTTAGAACTATTTAATGCTCTATCATTTGTTTTCGTCACGCGCTGGTCCTACATCAGCATATAACGACTACCAGCTTTCTGGTGAGAGAAAATAACATGAGGCAACATGCGTACGTCCATAAGCTAAGCGAATAATATTCCATGGCGTATATGAATCCTTTACTGGGCCAGCGTGGTGGATATACTTAATCACCCTTAGTGGATAGACCTACGTTCTGCAGAGGCATACTAAAATGGTAGAAAGTTCTAGCCTATGTTTCTTTCATTATTTTATTATTATTATTATATTTTTGTTTTGTTTTTACGTTTGTACCGTCCTTGTCGTCTTTATGTTTCCTCGTATCCAAGAGAGGTTGTCTGGAAGAAATCACTTTTAGCGATAAGACCGCATTTTGTGCCTTTTCTGTCTTTGTTTCTTTTGTTATGTTTTCTTGTTGGTGTCAATAAAGTGTTGTTGTATTGTATTGTATGTTCTAGGTAAGCCGTGGTGATTTAGTGGTAGTGAGTGAAACACCCGCCTACAATCGTAAGGTCGTGGGCTCTAATCCCGGTCCCGTACCGATGAGATTTTTGGAACCTATGAATTTCACCACTTTTTTTGAAGCTTTTCGGTGAAGGAAAACATCGTGAGGCAAGCTGCGTACGTCCGTAGAAGAAATTCGATGACCAGTGTGGTGGATATGGCCTAGTCACGCTTCGTGGGAAGCCTACGTCCTGCAGTAGACCACTAATCGTTATTTTTTGCCAAAACAATAAATAATCGTCAACATTAGTCCACAATGGCGTAACATACACGTATTTATTTTTGTATTTTGTACGTGTACACAAAAACACACAGCTGAATTGTAGACCTAATTTTTGAAGTCGGTTAAAAAAGTAGAAGGTTCTACCAGAACAGGTGTGAATAAAGCCTATAATCTCGGCGTGAAGGCTTCACAAATCTAGAGTTAAGTGGTGCGGAACGAACGTTCCTCGGTCTTGTCCCTGATTTGTGGGACCCCGCCTTTGTGTTACTTTTCACGGCAAGAAAAATCACTTAACAATGGAAGGTGTGACAGCCTAGCTGTATGGTTGTAGAATTCAAATTAATATTAATAGTACAGTATCTTTCTATAGAAATACAATGGGTTGCCGTTTGGGAATGCCGGCATAAGTAAAAACTTGAACATGTAAATTACTATCATTTTATGTGGCAAAATGCAATATCGCCCTGCGCCGTCTTACGAATTTCGATCAGGTCATATATCTTGACGCGAGTTAAACATTTTTCCCCATCCCGAAGTGTCAACGCGCACAACCTTTCTATACACGGGTCTATGAGACCATGTACCAGCCTTTTTAATAGCCCACTGCAGGACGTAGGCCTACCCACGAAGGGTGATTGGGCCATATCGAATTTCTTCTACGAATATATGCAGGTTGCCTCACGATGTTTTCCTTCACCGAAAAGCCAGTCGTGTGAAATTCCGTACATAAATTCCAAAGAACTCATTGGTCCGGGACCGAGATTTGAACCCACGACCTCACGAATGTAAGGCGGGTGTCACTATCTCTAAGCCACCACGGCTACTGTGAGACCGACGAAATATTATTTCGCATTTAATTTATATTCAAACATTGCACTGACTTTGAGATTTTTGCTAGCTGACTCATTTGTTGATAGCTTCACTTCAGTTCGCTAAACAAGCTTGTGCAAGTACGGCGTGTACCGTGTATTTGGCGCCAATCGGTCCATGAGACCGACGCGGGTAAACGTGCAACTTAAAATGTGTATGGATTATACATTAATTGTCATTTTTATAGTCTAAAATCTTGATAGCTACATCTCGAGTCTCAACTCATAAGATACTAAACTGATTTTTACTGAGTACAGATTTTAGTTCGTTTTTTCCTACACTTGAATAAAATATTGATATTTTTGAAGGCTGTTACTCGAAGTCTGATAGACAGTAAAATAATTAATTATTTGTATTATTTGATTTGTTATTAAATTACATAGCTCATCATCATCATCAGCTTATATCGGCCCACTGCAGGGCATAAGCCTCCTCCCCCTTACGCCAACTATCCCTGTCCTGTGCCAGTCTCATCCAGGTGTTGCCGCAAAACTTTTGGATGTCATCACGCCACCGTTGTAAGGGTCTACCGGGACTGCGCTTCCCGTCACGGGGCCACCTTTCAGTCAGAAATTACAAAGCTACCGGAAAAAAATACCTGTGTAGCTTCTACTGCTAATAATAAAAAAGGCACCCGAAGTTATGATCTGTGACACCGTGCGTGGGTATATAGGTGTTACAAAATTTGACGCGGGTATAGGAAGGTTGAAGAAGTTTTCACTTCAAAAACTTAACGTCATCGTTATTACCAACCGTAGGAGATCCACTGCTTAACAAAGACTTTCCCTATAAATTTCCATCCAACACTAAGCATTATTATTATATACTTCGGGACTAATCGCGCACTAAAATTACGAGATAAATAAATATCTCCTCATCCCGACGTTTCGGCCTAATTGCATCGACCGTGGTCACGGGTAGACTGACAGTCTACCCGTGACTACGGTCGGTTGAAATTCTTATGTTGTATGTAACTCGGCCGAAACGTCGGGATGAGGAGGTATTTATTTATCTCATAATTTTAGTGCGCTATTAGTCCCGTAGTATATAATAATAGGTAATGTGTTCAAATCGCGAAATATTAAAAGTAGCACTAAGCAATTAGCTCGGTTAGAAGAGGCTTGCGGCCAACGTGTTCTTGCGGGTTCTAATTATATTGTCGGTCTACCTAGACCTACTTAGATTTGACAATCTACTTAAAACCACCATATCACATTACATTTTAGCTATGCGAATTTTCAGACATGGCTTTGAGTGGGTGTTTTTTTAAAAGTGTTACAAAACTAACAAACCAATGTTCATACCATTTACATGATATTTGGGTGGATTTTGTAATATTAGGTAAAGCAAAATCCACCCAAAGATTGGAAAACGGGCTTGTGAATGGTGAGTATAGACTACAACAACTTGAAACAAAACAACGAGCCGCTCTATGATATGTTCTAATGTATCACCTATCACGAACCAGACGTCGAGCACGCTCGCCGTTTTGTTATTACAGCAATTACTTAAACCAACGAGTGTATTGGTGTAACATTTTGTAGAGCCTTTGCACGAGCGCGGGCGATGCGCGGGTGCGACATTGTACGTCCAATATTTTAAGAAAGAGTCAACGCAAGATACAACGAAATGTTACGGGTAAGTGCACCCTGGCTGTGAACATTACGCCGATTAGAGCACCGAGCATTCGCAGGAACGTTACATTACATTGAAATGCTTTGGACACTGAGCTTTTACCTGTATTGTTCCATTTCTAGAATGTTACATTACATACAAATGCTCGAGAAAATGTTGTAGTCTATACTCACCTTTATAAATAGCGAAGAAATCAGGTAACATCGGAAGAAAATATACCGTTATAAAATTGTTTCCTGCTCTTTATAAAGTCTGTCGAACATGCATAAAATGTATGTCAATGTAGAGGCTTGCTCTAAGATACTTGTGTTTCTCCTAAGTACTTGAATGATAAACAAACATAATTGCTCATCCGACCGTCCCACGACAAACCGATTGTCGCTTGTCAGAGAAAGCCGAGTATATTTCCGGAACTAAGTCACGGAGAGCATGCTACGTTGAATTACGGGTCACATAAAGACCAAAAAAAACCAAATAAATAATTATATACATTTGTAAAATTCAATGATCAAGGAACGCTTACGGAAGAAGTAGGCATAAATGTAAAGAAAATATGAGTTGTAAAAATAAAAAATGTGCATGAAAATATATCAGGTACCATTTTCAATTAAGTGAATGGAAAATAAATAAATAAACATTGTTGGACACGCTTTATACGCTTGTATACGCTTTATCGCATTTGTGGTTATACTAGCTCGTTCATTTTATAGGTTTACTAAACTGGATAAGTAACTATGTCCATGACAGTTTCATGAGACTACGAGTATTTCCGATAAAAAATTGGACCCAAACAGTTTTTAATCGGTGACGTTTAAAAATAATTCTTTCAGAGCACCATTTTTGTTATTGTTGTAGTTTGACTAGTAATAAAATTTAGCGCTTGCCCTGAGACTAGGTTCGCCTGAGGCCTGTGTCTGTACCCTTCAAAGCTGCAACTTCCAACTATAACGTCTATAACGTACAATGTTAGCAAGTGCAGACTGTTTGAACGCCCGGAGCCGACTGCACATATTTACGAGTTAAGGGCCAAACTCAGCACCTCGTTTTATACTAAACCTTTTAACACTTTACTGTTAATATAATTTCGACAGTTCCGGAGCTAAAGTGTATCCTTTATTTTCGCGTGCTTTTAGACTAAATACGAGTAGTTATAGTTTACATTAGACTGAACATATTAAGACTCTATGTAAAGCAAAATAACTCTGCGCAAGTTGTGGCGCCACGTCCGTCATGCTGCCAGTATATATTTGAATGCTCTAGCAGCATGAAATTAATTCCACTTCGTTTTGGCCAAACGTAGAGTTATCTCACTTGTGTTCTACCATACGTTAATACTAACAGGGCACATGAACGCTCCACGGGAGCCAAAGATGGCAGAAACATCGATTCATTACAGCCTTTGACGAAAATGCGGATAGTTACCGGACGTTGCATTTGAACGATTTTATTTAAAAACCAACTGTACCGCTTTCGGGTCCTGTGAATAGAACAATAATATATGTACACGTACGTATTAACTCTTATACACTTTAACGCAGTCTTAGTAGACAGGGAAAAGTGAAGCGAGAGTATTGAAATGGGTCACTCGAGATGTCATTCCTCATGTCCTTGGAACAGACTATCGATGCTCTCTCGATTTGATCGATTGACATTCACTTGACGTCGATTTTCCGCATGTGTTGAGGGTATCGACGTGGCATTTTTTCTACGTTCCTTATTGATGGTTGAGGGCAATATATCCAGCAGTGACAAGATCAGTTACATGATTAGGTATAATGTTGATACCAAACATGCTATGAAACAATCTTTACTATGTAGGTCCTGGCTTCATCTTGACTAGAATTTCGCTTACCATTAGACGAGTTGGCCAAACGCAGATTTATTCGCGCTTAGAAAATAAATAAAAAACAGTATTTGATTGTTTTTGTTTACTTATTTACGAGTATAGTAACAGGTTTAAATAGGAGTCCTATCTAGTTACAAAAGCCATGAACACTAAAGTTAAAAATTCGGCGACACAACAATTTCATAGCAGATTGTTAACTTGTTGTTTCACAAGTGCTGCGACGTTTTAGCTCGAGATTATTTTATAAACTTATTTTCCATAGTAAACGACAGAACATTAGAAAATGGGAAAAGAAGTGAAAACTAACAGTTAAAAATCCTTATACGTAAAACTAAAAGAAATTGCTTACTCTATATTTTTACTCATCGATATTCTGCAAAAGTAGCACAAATGTCGGTTGTTACTTACTCTCGCAATTTCACGGCAATTTTTACCCATTTCTCCGAAACTACTGTCCCGGTTACAGAATGCGATTAAAAATCCTATTTAGCAGCTTATTGCGCGCTCGTTGGCTGCCTCATGAAACGCCTCATATTGAACGCGCGATGAACATCGTTTTAATTTCCTTATTATTGCGGATGAAATTGCCACGTACACAGAACCCTGTTACCCCACCATTTCGAACTCTAACTCTTTGATATTGAGTTTAGTTTACCGTGTCTGAATTTTCCTTTAAGGCAGTTACAATTATTGAGTAAACAGCGTGCTTCAGCCGGCTTTGTGTAGCTCAGAGTGTTCTCGTTAGTGCCGCCATTTTTACAGAATAAGCTAGAAAGTTGACAAGTTTAGAAGCTAATTTTGCTCGTAAGTATATTGTGGATTTAATGGATGTAGTTTCGTGGATAAGTTAAAGGTTTTATAATAAAATCTACGGCAACAAACAGAGGCGCTACTACTTCAACGTCCACGTTTGTGTGCGTGTGTGTAAATTCTGTAGGTTAATTTGCGGCACCGTAGACTTTCAAAAGATGTAGAGTATGGATGAACTCTATGCTTAGAGCTTCGTCCTAACATTGATAAGGGAATCTTTGATACTTGTATAAGTTCTTCAATATTTGTTTGAAAAACTAAAGTAACTTATGTATAATATTTATAAATTCTGTCTATTCAGCTTAGATCCACCCACTGCTAGGTCTAGGCCTCCATTTTCGCCACTCTTTGCGGTCCTGTGCAAGTCTCATCGATAGTCTTCCGAAATATTTGATGGGATAATTTTACCATCTGGAGGTCTCCGCTTGTATCGACGTCGATTTTTCGAGGAGGACCCCTTATAACTTCGTTGTCGTTCGTCCGTTTGTCCGTCTGTACATCTGTCCGTCTGTCTGTCCGTCCTAATATGACAAAGCCTTATATCTACCACATTTATATACGCAATTGCATGAAATTTAAGATTATGGTAGTTTTAGTATACATCTCAATTTACCTATAAAACAAGTTTTTTTTTTTAAATAGTGTATTTATGGGGTAGCCATTAATGTAAAGTTGGGTTAACATTTTTTATCAAGTTAACCATCTAATGTGATAATTAAAATTGGTTTTTATCATCATCATTATCATCAATCAATCACGCGTGTCTCGACACGCACTTAACAACTTATTTGAATATTAGGTACTAGGTGACTGTCTTGGTCCTCTGCCGTCTATCCAATTTGATCATTGTATTATTGTTTATAAAATACACATTATTTAATAATTTTATTGTTCACAAACGTAAAACTACGCTATTATGTAAGTACATCTGTGAGGTTACGCGGCGACTCGACGCAAAACTTTGTTATCACGAATAGACGAGATTTTTCTTCTAATGTTACCATTATCACGTACTAAGTCATAACTTAGTCAAACGTTTTATACGCCACGTAAACATGATACATTTGCAACTTTAGTGTTAAATATTAAGGTTCAATCTCGATTAAGTCTGTGTTGCTGGTAGTTTTTGCAGTATTGTTAGTGTAATATTCTTAGTACAGTTTAGCTGTTTCTGTTGATGTTACGGGTAATCTGTACATTTGGCATTTTATAAAATATCTGGGCATTTTGTAAATTGTGTGAAGTGATCAAGAGAACGGAGATGATTTTCATTGATAAATTACGTATTTTTACAATACTTTTGGAACCGCAAGGATGTTGAAACTCTCTGCCTGGGTCTATGATCTCTATGTTCTCAATCTATTAAAATATAGAGTGAACAGGTATCTTCTAGGTAGGATGGGTAACTACATTATAGATACTTTTCTTTTTAGGGGGTTCCGTACCCAAGGTCGCCTTACAATCGTGAGGTCGTGGGTTCGAATCCCCGGTCCCGTACCAATGAGTTTTTTGAATTTATGTACGGAATTTCACACCACTGGCTTTTCGGTGAAAGAAAACATCGGGAGGCAACCTGCATACGTCCGTAGAAGAAATTTGATGGTGTATGTGAATCCACCAACCCGCACTGGGCCAGCGTGGTGGATATGGCCCAATCACTCTTAGTGGGTAGGCCTACGTCCTGCAGTGGACTATTAAAAAGGCTGGTACAGTACAGTACAGTTGGGTACAAAGTGTAAAAAACAGGACCATATTTCTAAGACTCCGCTGTCCGTCTGTCTGACCGTCTGTCTGTCTGTCACCAGGCTGTATCTCATGAACCGTGATAGCTAGAAAATTGTTTTTTTTTACAGATGACATATTTCTGTTGCCGCTATATGAGTTACAACAAATACTAAGAACAGAAAAAAAATTAAGGTGGGCTTTTATACAATAACCTGAATTTTTAGTCGTTTTTAAATAATAACGGTGACAGGTAGATGCTGGAAATATTCACAGAATATCTAGTTAAATATTCACATTAAAAATAAATAATTGAACTAAAATAAATACTTAAAGAATTAATAAAGGAATATTCACGAAACATTCACAGAATATTAAGTTGTATATTCCCTTAAAAAATAAATACTTAAACTATAATAAAATATACTAAGGGGGGCTTTCATATGGTACGGAATCCTTCGTGCGCGTGTCGGACTTGCAGTTGGCCGACTATTTTAGGAACAGCTTCCATGTGAATCTTGTATAATGACTTTGGTTTCATTAAAAAAATAATAAAATTTTATTTTATTTTGCTACCATCACGAAACTTGGCCCAAAGGTTCCAGATAAATTGTGTTTTATTTTTGTAGTTGGCGATTTTTGATCGAGGAGATATTACCTTAAAAAATGAGGATAATTTGCTGTAGCGCTATACATGGGCCAATTTTTATAGCATTTGGCAGGATTGTTTAGTATTTAAACCCTAATATGTATTAGCAAATGTGAACCAAACCGGTTTGGAGCCAGTCAAGATATAGGCTTAATAAGATTCAGTTAAGGAGATGTGCCGAAAGATCTACTATTTGGAAAGCTACAAGTATTACATGTTCTTATTTATAATGCCTTTATTTCTCACACTATCGGCAACATGGGTACAGAAGAGATGTAATTAGTGTGACGATTAGACGGCAACATATTGGACGGCGGGTGATGTATGGCCGCTTTCTCTGTGTCATCATTACTGGCTGGTCGTCCCCGATCGATGCCTCTAACCAGCCGAAATCTACAATATTTCACGATATATAATCACGATGAATAAAAGGAGGTGGCAAATGTGATTGGATAAATTTTAGTTAGAATAAGTATTAAAGCCGTGGTGGTCTAGAGGTAGTAACATCCGACCTGCAATCGTGAGATCGTGGGTTCAAATCCCGATCCCGTACCAATGAGTTTCTTCGGAACTCATGTACGCAATTTCACACCATTGGCTTTTCGGTGAAGGAAAACATCGTGAGACAACCTGCATAAGTCTGTAGAAGAACTTCGATGGCGTATGTGAATCCACCAACCCGCTCTGGGCCAGCGTGGTGAATATGGCCCAATCACCCTACGTGGGTAGGCTTACGTCCTGCAGTGGACTATTAAAAAGGCTAGTACAGTACAGTAAGTATTAAAAACTGGCATATTAGTTTTATACCTATGCATAAAAAAAA
Source organism: Hypomecis punctinalis (assembly GCA_949316475.1). Lineage (NCBI taxonomy): Eukaryota > Metazoa > Arthropoda > Insecta > Lepidoptera > Geometridae > Hypomecis > Hypomecis punctinalis. The sequence continues at coordinate 6,311,696 of OX438804.1, read as the reverse complement.
CAATTCAATTGATAGTTAGACGACCGGCGAAAAAAGAAAGGAGTTTATGTAATATTTCGGAGTATCGGCTGAGCTTTCGACTCATCCGTCACTGTTACACATATCTAATATTAATAAACGTTATTGTACGTACTTAATATTAGAGAAAAAAGTTTCAATTTCATTATTTATTTCTAAAGTATTGCCTGAAAGTAACACAAGTAACACAAAGCATACAGTCTTTTCCGGAACAAATTCAATTTAAATTCGGCTAATTTTTAAATCCGTCCGTTCAAATGGGACGGGAAATTCTTTTGAAACGCCGCACGGATGCCCCGAAAAGATTTTGTTGAATAAATAATCCAATTTTTGAGATTGTGAAAGGATGCAATTTTATTTCTATTAGAGTAAGGGCTTTCGAAGTCAGCCTCGTTACAATTCGCCCGACGAGGAAAACTTCCTGGCGCTTACAGCTATTGGTTCTGCTCCTACCCCCGCCTATCAAAAATATAGTATTCCTTGCTGTGTAGTCTGCAAACAGAAAAATAGGTAATTAACTCGCGCATCAAAAGCATATTTTAAACGTACACACAGAAAAATATGGAGTTTTAAACCTACGTTTTACTACGCCTGTCGAATTGAAGACGTAACAAATTTTTTAACCTACGAAACGCAACAAAACGCGAAAAAAAACGAGTTGCACCCAGAAAGTGAGGGCTATATTCATCGGTGTAAAAGTACTATCATTTGTGTGGTAAAATGCAATATCACACATGCACATTTGCGCAAGCGCCCTGCGTCACTTAACCCTAGAGTGCTCGCGTTATACCTAAGCATTTTGCCGCCCGTGGTGAAAAAATCGTATTATTTTATACACTATGCATGTGTCAAGGTCAAGAGTACTAGTAGCTGCCCTCCCCCCCCCCCCCCCAGAAATTCAAAGAAATCGAAATCGATCAAAAAATTTCTTTCGACTGTTTTTTAGTGTAATTGAAATATTATTAGTTTTCGTTGTTTAAAATGTTGTTTTGATGTAAATATTGCAGTATATTCTTTATGTTTTTATTAATTTTGGGCGATTTTGACAAGCTTTTACTCATCTTGCAATGTATGTTCGGGTGGAATCTTGCAACTTTGAAAGAAATAGCTCTAGGCTGGCTTTGATTGACCACATATAATTAGAGGATCCGAACTTACTAATGATAACAAAATACTTTGCAAAAACAGCTGAAAAAACAAATCGCCCGATTTGTGCCACCGGAACAACAAAATATACCCTTGGGTAGAGACGGTATATGTGCAGTATGCCCGTCCAAAAAGGACCAAAAAAGGGCGCAATATATGCGCAAAGTTACTGTGCAACGAACATTGTATGTTCATGTGTCAAGATTGTTTTGATGAAGTACATATCGTAGATGCTGAAAATGTTTAATTCTGTTATTCAATTTTATTTTTTTATGTAGTTTAAGGTAAGGCAAAGTCGAAATTCCTAAAAAAAATACCTAAGACATCCCAAAGCATTTTTTTCATAAATAATAAACATAAAACTTTAATAAATGTTACGTTCTGGAAGTTTATGTTTTATTCTTTCCTTTTAAAATTATTGTAAATTTATTGACTTACAATTTATCATAAAAAAAATGATTGAATATGGGCGGCAAAGTGCTCCCTACGCGAGCACTCACGTTTCACGGAAATGCGCGACTACTCTAGGGTTAAACGAAACAGCAGGAGCAGGCATATATTTTCGCCGCGCGGTAAAAAGAGAGGGGGATATTAAATCCTCTCCTACGCCGCGCTGGTGGACTACTCTCCTTCCGTCTCACAATTTTACGATCAGGTCACGTGAACTGATGCGAGTTTAACATTTTTTACCTATCGCAAATGTGCACAATAAGTTTTCACTTCAAAAATATACGCATGTAAACTTTTACAAGTCGACACGTATATTTTTTTTACTGTTTGACCACGCATAACTTTTTACATAGTTACTACAAGGAATAAGTCCAGACTAATTCTACCAAAGATTAGATTAGCCAAAACTGGCAATTCTTTTGTAATGAACAGCCTTTGTTTTAATAACCTATTGCCTACGAGTCTAAAAAATTTAAAAGAGACTACATTTAGAAAAATACTAAAAGACTTCTTCATAAAAAGGGCTTATTACAAAGTAGAAGATTTCACCAATGACAAACAAAGCTTCTCTGCACAAACTAGGTTCTGACTGTAATAATGATTACTGTATCTGATGACACGTACTTATGTACTTTTGTTATATTTATGCTTTTGACATTCAATTTTTAATTTAGTTTTTAATTGTAACTTGTCATTTTTAAATTTAACTGTTTTGTTTCTGTTATTTGACATTCCTTTTTTATTATTTTTATTCCAATGTAATTTTATATTTATGCAGTTTTATTTCAATTGTAATTTTTAATGTACTTTGTTGGTCATTTACAAGTATACACAATTATATCGATGTTGAAAAGTAGTTTAATTTTGACAATTCTTATTTAATAATAATAAAAAATAAATATTTTGGGATATCTTACACACGGCCTCTGACCCCAAACTAAACAAAACTTGTGACATGGCTGCCAGAGACTGATATAACACTTATAATTATTTTTAAATACATACTTGTATAGATAGTAACTAAATAACACCCAGACACAGAACAAACACTGATGTTCATCATATAAATATTTGGCCTGGGTGGGGATCGAACCCACGCCTCTTTGATCCAGAAGTTAGGGTCACTAACCACTGAGCCACCGATGCAGTTTTTTGTTCGGTAGACCATATTTCAAATGTGATTTCGGTTAAATTTTATCGAAATCAGCTGAGCCATTTCTGATAAATCAAAATGAATATGAAAATGATTACATCGATCCGTGCGAACTATTCGAATGATGTACACGGTTGAGTGGGTTATTCCATGTTTTGGGTTGCTAGCTTGTTCGAAGTTGCTTTTAAACTGAAAAACATTTGTTGGGAAGCGAAGCCGTGGTCATTGTCATAATCAATTCTCAGTGATTATAACTCCGTGAGCGGAAAGAGCAAAAACAGCGAAATACAGAGAGTCGCGTTAAAACAACAATTCGCACTAATTGCATTATGGGCGGCCCGAACGCGTCTCATGAATTTTTGCTCACTTTTTACACTGTTTCATTTATTTTTTCGTGTTGCTCTTGTTTGTCGAATTTACATTTTAATTTAAAATTTTCGCAGCGAAGACACTTTTGTGCGACTAAAATTGTGCTGAATCTCTTTGTACCGAAATTAAATAACATAAAGTATATCCTAGATTAAAACATGTAATTAAAACTTGGGGTTTAGATATATGAATAAGCTTACAAAGCAAAGTATGACTGGTACTAGCGTTTGAAGTAGTTGCGTTTTAACAAGTAAGTATACATAAACATACTGGGTGTTTTCTAGGCGATCTATTATAATTTTGATATCATTGTACATGTAGTAATAAGATTTTAATCATAAGGCTTACTCTTTCTTTTGGTATTGAAATCGAAGAAAATCATTCCATACATCAATGAAGTTTCTATGGAAAATCTTTTTTTTTTCGATTTCAGGATTAATCCTGTAGCAAAGGTGATGATAACGTTAAGAACAATTATTTTGACCGACGAACCCCCGGAGGAGGTATACAATTCGACGCGTATATATTTTTTTTATGTATAACCACGCATAACTTTTTTCGTAGTAGTCCGATTTCAATATTTTTTTTATTGAAAAAAGTATACATTGAAAATTCAATTTTATCGAAATCGGCCGAGCCATTTTTGATAAATCAACAATAATGTCAAAAATGCTACATCGATTCGTGCGAAATATTCGCGAATTCTGTACACGGGTGAAGTCGGTCATGCATGCAAATTTTTGCAAAAAATAATCTTGTGTTCTAGAATATTTTCGTTGCTTTGAAATACAAATAATATTCGTTAAAGCTTACAAAGAGACACAAATCACACGAAAAAACTATCATCCCGCTTTTTGTCAGAGGTTAAACGGACCCGTTTGCGAATCGTGATTAAAACCTCCAATTGAAGTAAACACAGATCCACAGAGTGCGGGTATGGGCGGCCTGATTCTACGCTTTGTTCGCAGACAGATTAAAGGCCTGGAAATTTTTAACTACCCGCAGGCCGATTCATTTAAAAGCGGTTTCTTTGTGAAGCCATACGAGGCCGCTGACTGCTGGTGAACACTGGACGAATTAGTAAGAATAAAGACTTATATACTCAAACGTATCGGGACATAAAGAGTTATCCAGTACTAGTGTAGGTACTTAGCCAAAAGAAGGTGATTTAGACTTTCATTATAAACAACTATTACTATGGAGCCAACCCAAAATTCAAGAAAAAAACAGCTGTTTTATAAAAAATTGCAACTCGGAATCCATAAAATGTACATAGGTATGAAACAGCTGATTTATTTCCTCGAATTTTGGGTTGGCTCCATAGTTAAAGTTATTTATAGTGATAGCCCAATCCATAATTAAAGGTATTCAAAATCACTTCATTAAAACTACCGTGAGTATTCATCACAACTATACCAGAATACGGATAAACCTCACGTTATAACTATACGGTCGATCCGCAAGGAATCCGACCAGTTTCAGAGTATTTAGTACTCCATCCTCAGGGAGTGCGCTATATACTCCGAAACTGGTCGGATTCCTTGCTGATCGACTGTATAATTATAACGTGAGTTTTAGCTGTATTCTGTTATAAGTATTCAATATGATGGTTTTGATCACTTCCTTTTGGTTCAGTACGGGTGAATCAGATAACCCTGTATAACTAATTGTAGTATCGTGAAATAGCTTTAAAAGATTATTGTTTACTAAACATAAGGGCAAAAATTTCATTGAAACTCTAAATATTTGATTTAGTTCTTATTCACCGTGTTTTCAGTTTTGTTGATTTTTTTTATTGTAAATTGTGACAAGCCTAAACTTCGTTACTCTATGAAATAACAAGGTGAATGCCGTGTTTCATCAAATAACAAACTTTCAGTGCTGCGTTATTTTTGCATTTGCAACGTGAATTCAAACTCTATGAAAACAGTTCTCTGAAAAACAAGCACCAGTTTTTAAAATCTTTCCTATGTTCATTTGGCTCAATTGAAAGCATTGCTATTCAGTTGTTGCTAGCATAACAATGGGTTTAAGAATTTGGATTATATTTCTTTGTAGGTTATTGATTTATTTCCCTTTAGGAGTCTCTGGATGATGGTTAACATATAATTACCTTATTGTATAGTTTTTTTTGTATTTTATTGCGGTTAATAAACGCAGGTTTACGTATTTATACGCATTGTTATTATATTTGTATCACTAAAATTAATATCTTAGAATACCTAAGTAAAAAGCACAACAAATAATTTTCTCGTAAAAGTAAACGTTAATAAAATCGTACCGTAATAACATACCCATAACACAATATTACGGGACACATTATCTTCAATTCTATTCCCTTACTTTATCACGGCATCATGAACATAACTACTGATTTGTGTACTAGAAACAATACCTACGCATTTTGGGCACAAAAAGGCTTCACACAACGATTTTAGTTACAGAAGTAGAGTAAAATGAACTGTAGTGCTTTGTGAATAGAGCAGTTTGTAAACGGTAGTGGAAGTTTGTAAGACATTAGTTGTCGGCTGCTGATATTGGCCAGGCCATGCATCATGCTGATATATGACATAATGAGGATAAGAATTTAGTGACACGAAGAGGCCCCGGGACAGTGGAGGGGCGGGACTCAATTTTAGTAGAGGGTTATATGGTGAGATCGAATACTACTCGTTTTCTGTTTAGGTATAGCGAAGCTTTTGTTTTTTTGAGCGATAAAACTACGTACGCATAACTATTTACATTCTAGTCCGATTTCGATAATTATTTTTTTTATTGGAAAGAGTACAATTCGAAATTGGTCACATTAAAATTTTATTGAATTTAGCTGAGCCATTTTTGATCAATCAACAATAATGTGGAAAAAATGCCACATGGGTTTGTGAGAACTACTCGAAAATTCTGTACACGGTTGAAGTCGCTCATGCCATTTTTTTGCAAAAAATTATTAGTTAGAATGTTGTATTGTCTGAATTTTGTAGGAAGAGGATACTCTAATTGAAAGAACTATATTTGATGTTGGTCATACCTTTTAATTAAGCACCAAGTAGGACGTCCACATATAAGCTGGACAGATAATCTTATTAAAACCGCAGCATAACGCTAGATGAAAGATGTTGTTAACGGGTCTTATTGAAATTATCAGAAACATGGTATTTTTCAATTTTTTGATATGTAATTATAATTTCTTTATTTTCATACTCGTTGACATTTTTGAACTGATAATGACATTGTTATTTTTCATGATACTGATACAATTTTATTTTTGATTTATATTCTAACTAGTTTTTACCCGCGGCTTCGCCCGCATACGCAAAATATCATTATAATTTATAGCCTATGTGTTATTCTGATATTTAAGCTATATTATCGCAAAGTTTCATCTCAATCCGTTCAGTAGTTTTTGCGTGAAAGAGTAACAAACATCCATACATCCATCCATCCATCCATCCTCACAAACTTTCACGTTTATAATATTAGTGGGATATATTTTTTTTGTGTACCTAATGATACTGATTTGGTAAAATTTAAAAAGTGTGCTTATTTATTTACAGTAAAAATGTAATTAAGTTGAACTTTTAAAAATTGTAACTAGACGATTCCAAGTGCCTGTATTGTGTCTACGGAATAAAGAAATTTTGACTTAGACTTTGACTTTGAGTAGGAGATACTTATATTCATCAGGAATTTTATTGCTTTGGCTGAAACGAATAAACATATCGAATGAGACTGAGAAAACAATGTTAGCGTAAAATTAAAAAAAAAATGCGTGCAAAAGAGTTAGCAAGACGATCTTGAAATGATGAATGAAATAGATAGACAGAAAGGAAAAGCACAGAAGGTAGACCAGAAAACACCTGTTACACATAAGTACAAATGTAAATGGTTCATATGTTTTACTCTCAAACCTCACTCTAGAGTTTTTATGACCTTGTAATGGGCATACAGCGAGCTGGTTTAGTGTTAGTGCGGTGAGTGGGTCGGTGGCACATCAAGAATTCATCGCGGCCGGGTGACCCACATCCTATTTTACATCACGCCCGTTTGGCCTCTCTTCGAATCCTACACTATTTGTACAAGCAGGAATTTGGAGTTTTAATCTCAATGTACAATGAGAGCCTTATAAGTAACTAGCTTTTGCCGTGGCTTTGCCCACGTCACATTTGCATTTTTAAGCTTTCCCATAGGAAAATTCTCTTGTTTATAATTATCGATTTCTATAAATTTTCAACACTATTTTGCGGTGATTATGTCGTGTGCAAGTCGTGTGGTATTTTCCTTTTTTTTCTTCTTTTAGGCATGACAGTCTGCAGCCGATGTCACCTATCATCCATTCAGGTTTCGCCTGTCTATATTATAGACATGGATGGATATGCATAAGTTGATAAGTAGATAAAAATTTATTGTCTATCTTAGGGGAACCACGATTTTTTTCGGGATAGTCATAGGTAATTGTACCTATGTCACTTTCCGAAAATCAAAAAATCAAGTAATCCGTTGCTCCGTTGGTGCGTTAAAGAGGAATAAACCAACAAACCTACAAACACACTTTCGTATTTATAATATTAGTAAGGACTAGTAAGCTCAAAGTTGCCCAACGTGCTGTGCAACGTTACGCGATAATTGAGGGTTCTTTGTTTTACGCCGGAACTCTAAAAACGCAAGCAATAAAGCTAAATATCAATCTCCTTGGCAACATCCACCAATTGGAGATTCCACCCTGAATCGAGTTATTGGTATGATTCCAGATATATTGGTCTGATTTGATTCACAACCGAGCCGAGTCGCAGTAATCGGAAATTATTAATTTGGAGCTCGTTACAGGCATCCGGATCAAAGAGGCTTTCGCGAGGTTCCGCCGTCATTATGGAAATTGGCGGATCGTACTAATGCACACGTAATACGGTGTAAGTAATCATTTTAAGTACTTGCGAGTACTTATATCTCATTCAATTTTGGCTGTGAAGCATATTTTTTATTCGTATCATGTCGGTATGTGATGTATATGAGTTCAGAGCGCTTTTTTGTTTCTTCAAAAGCATTTTCTGATTGTGCCATCTGTTTCAATTTTCGGAAGATGTGGTTAACATAATATAAAGCATACATCGTGACTGAACTGATGACGGATGGAGAAATAACGACAGCTAGAGTAAGGATGTTATCGAGTGGATGGTTCAGACATGGTAAATAGATTAGCAGAGGACCAAGACAGGTGGCACAGTAAAATAAATTCAATAGTTGGAATAAGAAGACTGCGGATAGCGATAATTATGTTTTATTTTAGATGTTCAATTGTCATACGCCTTTTATTCTTATTTAGTTTTAATAATAGAACCTCCTATAAATAGAACGTCTCCTGCACTGTAATCATTATTTACCCTTTAGTTTACGTGAAAAAACTTACACAAACACTTCAAAGCTTGTTTCGCAAACCCTTTTAAAATAGTGTTTGCTGTCCGCACTCCTCGATAAACAAAAGAAAATTGTGTGTCAAGATCCCCGTGGGCTACCTGACTTTTGCACGAAAGTATATGTGCTTTGAAAAAGATGAAAGAATAATGTTTTCTCCCGGGATCGGGTAAATATTTGAGGACATTATGTGGGGCGATCCACTCCAGTGGGCGCGGATAGCAAACTCGAGACGCGATAACGACTGCCCGCGCCGCCCTACCGGGCACAGCCTACTTGTGCTTGTTGCTACGTCAATAACAAGATACTTGTTTTAAGATAAAATATGAATCGAACTTCATGTATCTATCTTAAAAGTGATACAATACAATGGATTGAATTGTACAATATCGTTATTGGTCTATGAAAGTAGGTACTACTACTATACTATACCAGCCTTTTTAATAGTCCACTGTAGGACGTAGGCCTACCCACGAAGGGTGATTGGGCCATATCCACCACGCTGGCCCAGTGTGGGTTGGTGGATTCACATACGCCATCGAATTTCTTCTACGGACGTATGCAGATTGCCTCACGATGTTTTCCTTCACCGAAAAGCCAATGATGTGAAATTCCGTACATAAATTCCAAAGAAACTCATTGGTACGGGATCGGGATTTGAACCCATGACCTCACGATTGCAGGTCGGGTGTTACTACCACTAGACCACCACGGCTTTGAAAGTAGGTAACAGTGGGAAAATAATTTCATTGCACATAGATACTTTCAGAAAATTGTGCATTTTTAAGTACCTTCATCCTACATATATTATAAACTCGAAAGTTTGTGAGTATGTATGAATGTTTGTTACTCTGTCACGTAAAAACTACTGAACGGATTGAGATGAAACTTTGCAATATTTAATATATATTATACGTCAAAATAGCACATAGACTATAATTTATGAAGATACTGCGTGGAACGAAGCTTGCTGGGTCAGCTAGTAATATTAGATACACTAGTTATATTTGCCTCAAAACAATTGACTTATTTCAGAACAAACAAAAACAATGTTGCTGGTACTTTGCGTATTTGAAGCAATCTAAAGTACGTGCGGATTTATTTGATTTATATTCCCCACTGGAACGACCTCGTAGTATCGGTAAGGATACTCGTATTTTAAGCACAAAACAATGAATTATTTATGAAATATTCATAAAATAAATAAACGGAGAGAAGGAAACGCGCCGTTTTCGCAACGTCTTCAAGAATCATCATAAACAATTTATAAAGTTAATCTCGCGAGCAACCGGGAGCATTCCTCTCCCTGTATTTATATTTTTCAATGGGCTTACGTCCGCGTCCGCACTTCCACTGAGGGGCAATCAAAATTGTAACGTAATCTTAATGTAGAATGTTATTTTAGGATGAATACTGGAGCGCCGGCGGCGCTAATATCTTTGTGCATTCGATACATACGAAAGCACTTAACATATTGTATTCGTATGATAGATTTTTTCCAGTATTTATTAGCTTTTATGATTTTTCCCTTACACTTACTCGTGTCAGTAGATACTCTTCAGCTAAGCATGGCCTCGTCTGTAGATTTCCGATAAAAATAGAAACTGTTTTCTTTTGGCGTAATCTTGCAGTGCCTGCAATTCTGGAGGTCAATTTTAGAAAGTTTAACAAAGATTTTCGCATGCTCCGCTTCGGAATACCCTTCTCACTAATATAGATATTCAAAGCTCTCTCCTTCTATTAATCTATTCGAAAACCTCTGAATGACGAATTAGTTCGCTTATCCATTTCGTAAGTTTTTTCCCTTATACTCTCGCCGTTTGAGAGTCAATTTATGTACTTTACTCTGCATATTTTGAATTAAACCGACTATTGTGATTATTCTGTAATTCAGTCAATGAATATTTACCCGCGCTCAGAACACTGAATGCTTCATTTTCATGCACGGAGATAATTTAGTTCCACTCGATGATTAATGAACACAAGTCTGGAATCTAGCTGTTGTGGTGTATCTGTGTGCAGAAGCTTTGCATGTGTGAGTATTTTGTATACTGTAGGTGAGCACTAAGAGCATACCAAAACTGCATGTTTGATACTGTATCGAATAAAAAAAATATTCAGCTAGTGTCCTATACTTGAAAAAAGCAACAGTAAAGGGTCTTTAAAAAAGTCTTCAAAAGTATGTATTCGTGAATGCTTCTAGATTAGTCGTAAAAAAGTGGTTATGTTGTGCATTTTCGAGGATTACGGATCTTTTTCGCCATTTAAGGTTGGTTCTATAGTTAGATTGGACATAACTTTATTGAGAATACAATACTATTTTAAAAATACACCTTTACACTCAACGCTCTAAATTTTCTAAATGTAAATCTCTACAGAAATTGATATTTTTTGGGCGCAATCTGGTAAATTTCACAGAAGTGACGCTGAAAATATGAGAAAAAGGATAAAGGTAAACAGTTAAAGTTTAATATCCTTAAATTTAGATAAAGACAGCATTAACATATTTTACACTGTAATGGTTCTGTAACCTATGATGAAGAAATAAAATAAAACCGAATAAAAATTCTGCAAAATAATTTGTACGATATCGAGTTGTTGTAGTGTGTTAAGAGACTTTATAGTCATACAGTAAACATGGATCGTTTGCACAACCTGCGTATTGTGTACCGATATAATACAATAGGCTGATTGAGTAAACTAAACTAGTTCATCAAAACATTGACAAAGTAATCAAAATTCGGAGGCAGGATATTTCGGCTGTATTTCAATTTCATTTCAGCAAAGATGCATTTACATATCATTGTCAATATAGTCATTATTTTTGTAATAGTCATACATAACGTGACCAGACGTCCCGGTTTTTCGATAGTCTGTCCAAAATTGTCCCGTTTTCGGAAACCACGCCAAAATTTCAAAATTTGAGTAATCGAGCCGGCTGGCCATACGCGACATTGGACTACCTGTTAAATAACTTAAATAAACTAGGGTTGCCCCCCCCTCCTCGGTTCCTTCGCAGATTCTACGGTTAATATAAGGTTTTTCCAATATCGTAAATTTATGTCCGCATGAAAATGATCGAATATGATCGACATACGAACTAAACCTGTACGCGAACAAAAATCCGCACGACAAGAAAAAAGCCTTAAGCTAGGTAGTAGTTCCAGGAAAATATTTGTATATTCTCCTACGTTTACTTCTTCTCTCTTCTTTTCTCTAATTCCAGCTCGATCTCATCGGGAGTCTTGCCTTTAGTCTCGGGCAAGAAGGCGAGGATGATGGATGCTCCGGTGAAGTTGATCACGGCAAAGCAGAGGAAAGCTACGTGAGCACCGTACGAGCTGGCAATCAGGTGGTATGCCAGAAGCTGAAAGAAGGAGAATAGCCAGCCCGTTGTGACGAGGACTCCCATTACTTTGGCGCGTATCTGTAATAGAGAGTAGTAGACTTATATTATATAATTATAGTTCTTTCATAGAGCGCGCCCGGGGAAATACAATATATGCGTATTATTAAAATGCCTAAGACTAACGTAGAGTAATCACCATGTTTTTATTTAAAAGGAACGAGTTTTCAGCAAAATTTCAGCGCAATATGTGAAGTAAAATCTTAGTGTTTTCTAAAATTGTGAAAAAAAAAACGTTACGTATGCCACTGACGGATTAATATATTTCAAAATTTTAGAAAACACCACTTCAATTTATGTATTTATTGATTTCAGTTCACCAACATTGTGTACATCAATACATTGTCAAAAGATTAAACATAAAAAATAAGAGCTATAAATGTCACAATAATTATAGGTGAAGACAACATGCATTAATATCGAGCAAAACATTATTACATTATGTATGAGTATAAGATACTAAGATTTTACTTCACATATTGCGCTGAAATTTTGCTGAAATCTCGTTCCTTTAAAACAAAACACGGTAATGACTACGACAGTTTTAGGCATTTTAACCCGGCGAGGATGTGGTACAAATGGTATAAGTCGAGGATGAGAAGGGTCATAATGACCCTGTATTAAAAAAAAATATTTTTTTGAAATAATTGTGTTATTTTTTACATTATAGACCTTGAGTATATATTATTAGGCTATTGTTTTACATGATTAATTATAAAATGTCTTGTTTTAATTAATATTTGTATATATTATATTAATTTTAAAGTTCTACCTAAAAATTAATTTTCGCGATACAATGGGTTATAGACCTTATAAAACCAACAAATCTATATTTTTTATTTTATTATTTATATTTTATATTTAACTAAACCATAAACGTTATATATTTATTTGTAAGAAATAAGTCGTTCATTTAGTCATTCAAATTATTCGGGCTTCATTTATCAAGTTATATATTTTACTATTTAGTTGAGTTTTGTTAGTTTAAAATGTATTAATGTCGGATTAATTTTTGGTATTCTTTTATTTGAAGATTATAAATAGAAAATTGTAATGAAATAACGGCATATAATATTGTCATTCATGTGACTTGTATTACGTTCATTTTCCTAGTTCTCGCTTTCTTGACTATGCTCATATAATTTTTAAATGATTTTTATTTTCACTGCTGTTGCTTTGATTTACTACCCAACTACATATACGCTAAACTGCTGTCTGCTTGGCTAGATTTATAATAATGATTGTCCAAAATTAGCATATATTAAAAAAATATCGGAATAATGTGGCACAAAAACGCTACGCCACGTATGAGGAAGGGTTAAGATGACCCTGTGCGTCGTTTGTACTCGCTTACCTGTCAAACCAATAGATTTACTACCAGATGGTGTTCTTTAATATAAATATGGGTTCATTAGCTACAGCTACTATGATTTTCAGCAACTGATTACTGCAGAATAAAAATATGTGCTCGAAACAAAATAAACAGGGTCATAATGACCCCTCCTCATTCTCGCCGGGTTAATAATACGCATATAGTTGCATCGACCGTGATCACGGGTAGACTGGCCCGTGACCACGGTCGATGCTACTCGGCCGAAACGTCGGGATGATGAGGTATTTATTTATCTCGTAATTTTAGTGCGCGATTAGTCCCGTAGTATATAATAATAATGTGTTCAAATCACGATAGTTTAAAAATAAACGGACGTCAAAGAGATGATTACCTAGTTATTTATACCAAATAATAGAGATATCCGATACAATGAAAAAAGTCAGCAGCCAGCCCGATATCGCACCATCAAACCTCTGCACTAGTAGCGTGAACCAACGAGGTGGACCCACATTGTATCAATACCGCTGGGTGCAGGTCACTTCTAAGAGCGATCACACTGAGATCTATCTATAAAAATAGGATCATATCTAGAAGACACCTGATAAGGTGATAATGATTGAGTACCTGGAAGTTAAACATCTCTGACATGATGACGAACGGCATGGGCGAGACGCCGATAGCGTACGCGCAAATAGCCGATACGATGATAAGCGTAGGCAGCCAGCCCGGCACGCTCCAGCCAACCTGCTGCGCCAATAGCACGGCGGACAGAGAGGCAAATGACAAGCCAGACAGCAGGAACGATGCGAATATGATTATCTGTAAACGTAGAAGACAAATGTTACACTAGTAACCTAAAATCATAAAAAAATGATGACCTTCAAACCAAAGAGATGAAAAAAATGTCGTTGAAAAGATTACTCGTACAATAAATTGCCAATAAGACTGTGAAAACCGAATAAAACGCAAGTTGCAAGCCATTTCTAATCCATAATAAGCCGTGGTGGTCTAGTGGTAATGACACCCGCCTTACAATCGTGAAGTCGAGGGTTCAAATCCCGGTCCTGTACCAATGAATTCCATGGAATTTATGTACAGAATTTCACACCACGGGCTTTTCGGTCAAGGAAAACATTGTGAAGCAACCTGCATGCGTCCGTAGAAGAAATTCGATGGCGTATTTGAATCCACCAACCCGCACTAGGCCAGCGTGGTGGATATGGCCCAATCACCCTTCGTGGGTAGGCCTACGTTCTAAACAGTAAAATAATTTCTGTCCGGTATAATAATTTTATTATCCAGCATAGTATTCGAGTTCACAATAAAGATTGAATTACTAAAGATGAATTAAAGATAAAACATGACATCACCTTTCTGCCCAGTCGTTCAACGCAGGCCATGGAGAATAGAGAGCCTAAGATCAGGAACGTGGGTATGGCCATGCTCTGCAGTTCCGGACTGATGCTGACGCCGCACTGTGCGAGGATGATGGATGCGTAGGCAATGATGGCGAAGCCTCCGTTTAGGCCGTGGCAGATCATCACTGAGACCATGATAATCAGCCCTCTGCCCCAAGCTTTGTGTTTAACTGAAACAATTAATGTAACATCATAGTTTTAAACCGTGCTAAGCCGTGATCTAGTAGTAATGACACCCGCCTTACAATCGTGAGCTCGTTGATGCGAATCCTAGTACTTCTAGGCTCGTACTAATGTTTTTTTTTAGAATTTATATACGGAATGTCTTACCTGTAGCTTTTCGGTAAAGGAAATCATTGTGAATATCTTTTTATATAAATTTGATGAATCCACAAACTCGCACTGGGCCAACGTAGTGGATATGGCCCAATCATCCTTTGTAGGCAAGCCTACGTCCTACGTTGGTATATTAAAAATAAAGATTTTAGCAAGATTTTTGTAGCAATTATAGCAAGATTCCCTGCGTCGGAGATAGCTATAAATAACAAAATACTTACTGATATGTAAGTAGGAAATGTTAGGAAGAGATTTGAATCTCTCATCTTCAGATTTGATTATATTCATTTCATTGAGGACTATTTTATCATCAACTCTCCGTCCTCTAAGAAATGCTATAGTGTCTGTAGCTTCCTGAAATTAACAAATAGCGCTGAATTTGCTGGTTATTACAAGCGTTAGGTATTACTTTTTTACAAAGTCATTAAATCATTTTTACCAGACAATATTACACACTACACAATATTGACAGCATTTTCAGTTCAGTCTTTAGTTCGGCGATTTTATTAATAAATTATATATTATCCATAAAAAGTAGAAATATTGAATACTTACATTATTTTTTCCCAACTTCACAAGGAACGATGGTGACTCAGGAGCTTTGATCATGCCTATCAAGCTCAAAACCGGGAGGCCAACCACTATCCACAGTACTGTGTCATAAGACAAGAACCCTCCTATGCCATAAATAGCCAAAATTCCTACATTTTGAGCTGCATTTACTATCATTACAAGAGTACCTCTTAGGTTGTCTTGACTAATCTCCTTAACATACATAGGAACAACATTAAAACACGCTCCTCCGGAAATTCCGTAGCAGATTCTAGCTATTATGAGCGTAGTTGTGGTAGAAGGGCATAGTTTGATTATCCAGGCAATCTGGGAAATAATGTACCAGTATTTCATTTCAGAGGAATTAACAAAATATAAAACCATACAAAACAAATACTACTAACACTGCAAATTAAACTCGATAAAAATTGAACTCTTTCATATATTTGAAAGAGTTTAATATTTTTCAAAATTGAATTGAAATTTTGAGTAAATGGAGATACCATCAAGGTAATTGTGCAAGATCCTAGACCATATAATATGCTTAACATCGGGCAGCATGCGGTGCAAAATAATTTAAAAATAAAAGTATATTTGACTTACGGCTTGCAACAAAGCTATCGCCATAATACATTTTTTTCTTCCAAATTTGTCCACCAGGAATGTAAACACTCCAACTGCTATAGAAGCAGCCAGACTTGGCGCGCTGGCCAGCCAGGATATTTCATGGTCCGAGAGAGCTGATCCAGTGGGAGACTGTTCTGACTGCAGGGTTTTTGCAGCGACAGCGACCCATCCACATTGTAAACCAAACGTTAACAACACCGTATTCGCTGAAACGGAAATTCCATGTTGACATATTTAATTAGTTAATCACTTTCCGTTTTGCACAGTAAAAATCATCATCAACCGTTATCAGCCTATGCTAAGTATGACCTTTTTCTCCTATACGCGATAAATCCTGTAACAGTGTGTCTGGTTAGGAAATTACTAACAAGCATTTATTCCCAACGAGTAACAGTGTGACTGGTAGTGTAACTGGTTGGGAATTTTTTCTTTAAAATTTCCCATCGAGTAACAGTGTGACAGTTGAGGGTGTTACTCGTTGGGAACAAATGATTATTTTCTGTGTTGGGTGGGTCTCATACACGTACCCTGCAATAAATCTTACTGTTACTAAATGTTCATATCAGGCAGGTCAGCCTTTTTCTTTGATTTCTTCTTTCTTTGTCTTTTCAACCATAGAGAGTTCACTATTGACTAAAGGCTTCTATTAGATATCGTCATTTAGATCAACTGAAAGTGGTTTATAGGTAACCAACATGATCCTGTGGTCTTATTGAAAGTCTGTTTATTCATTATTGGCAGTACATTCCTTCTTCCATCCACTGAAAGAATATTTTTTTCTCTACCATGTCAGAACTAAATTATTTTTTGTTGTTACCTAGAATTGCTACCAGCCATTGCTTGATTGTGCTTCCTTGATCACTGTTTTCAATGTTTAGTATCATTTTAGTTAACGTGAGGATAATTCGAAAGTAAAAATGCTACACTATGTTTCTGACAATGTTTCTAAAAATATTGTTTAAATTTTCAAATGTGATCTTTATATAATTACGCACATTATAGGGTTGCTCAGCAAGCATAAGGATATGTTTGATTAATGATTAATTTGCGTAGTTTAGCCTTAGATTGAATTTCTCCGTTTGTGTTTTTTAAAATATACCTTTTCGATTTTACGAATACTGTTTCCTAAAACTCATTTTATTTTATTAAAGCTTTAGGTGAACAAATATGGCCTGCACTGATTTCACTGGAAAATTATCTTGACTATTTGAATACATTAACAAATCTTGAAGCTGTGTATAATAACTACAGCTATAGCTAAGTATATTACATTTCTCTAAACTGGTTCAGTTATTATAATTATTTTAAGCTTACATTTTTAAGCGATTTTCATAGTTATAAACTCTAGTTCATTATTTATTTTAGTAGTAAATCAAACAACACAAATTTATTTACAAACTTAATTGTAATTGTTTAATTCTTTTGTTTAACGAACGGTTTCTTTATCAAAACTTTTATTGCATTGAAACATCATCACTGCTTAGTCTGTGTACTCGTTTTATTTTTAAATTAATAATGTTATCTTAACAGTTAGAAAGCTATATTTACAACCTTTATTATGGCTAAATGATATAACTTTATAGTTTTCGCTAATGCGCCACTTATGGAGTGTAACTCGTTATTTTTTTTTTGCCAGCCCTAATACTGTTTCCATTTGTATCATAAGCTCAGCAACAAAGCGAAAATAAATATTTGGTGTAAAATCATAAGATTCTGGAGACGTTTTGTGCTTTATTTATAGAATTCAAATTGATAATATAATTTATGACAAATGTAAATAATTATGTTACACTATCTACTATACTATACTGCTGTTACTATCTAGATGTTGATAGGTGTAATTTAATCGGTCCAGTTTTAATCCGATCAGGTTTTAAATTATTGGAACATTTGGTCTGCGTTTTGCACTTGACTAAAATTGGAATAACTGACCAAGAAGAAATTGTCACTATAACATATAATATGGTTACTGAATCATTATGCAATAGTAAAAACTGAGCCTTTTTATATTCATTTTTGACCAAGTATTTTGAAAGTTAATAACAATCATCATCATCATCAGCTTATTTCGGCCCTTACGCAAACTATCCCTGTCCTGTGCCAGTCTCATCCAGGTGTTGCCGCCAGGTCTACCGGGACTGCGCTTTCCGTCACGGGAACACCATTTAGTCAGAGACCTGTTCCACCTGCCATCATCACATCTGGTTAAATGTCCAGCCCAACGCCACTTGAGATTGATAATACGGGATCCGATATCTGCCACCTTTGTCCTCCTACGGATCTCCGTATTTCGAATTCGGTCACGTAACGTGATGCCTAGCATAGCACGCTCCATGGCTCGTTGTGCGACTCGCATTTTGTATATAGTTTTCTTGGTGAGCGTCCACGTTTCGGCACCATACGTCATCACAGGTAGTACGCATTGGTTGTAAAGTCGGGTTTTCAGACATTGCGGCATTTTTAATAAAAAATATTTAGTTTATTTAATCTGTTTTTCTCCGGTTAGATTACGTTGCAATAACACTTTTCAGACTCATTATAATATAAATAAAATAAACAAATATTAAATGTTAGGGGACATCTTACACACGGTCTCTGACCCCAAACTAAGCGTGTCTTATAATATAGCTGTCAGAGACTATTTTTATAGTACACATTTTTACATTTATCTCTGTCTGGTGTCATATTTAGTTTATTTAATCTGTTTTTCTCCGGTTAGATTACGTTGCAATAACACTTTTCAGACTCATTAAAATATAAATAAAATAAACAAATATTAAATGTTAGGGGACATCTTACACACGGTCTCTGACCCCAAACTAAGCGTGGCTTATGATATAGCTGTCAGAGACTATTTTTATAGTACACGTTTTTACATTTATCTCTGTCTGGTGTCATATTTCCGAGATAACTTTCTTGTCATTATTCACACAATTGATCCGTACTATCTTTCGTCGTGCCGCAGCGTTGCAAAAACTGTTGAGACTATCCTGAAAAATAATTAAAAATTATTTTGCTAATTAAATAGTCAAGCGCGCAGTAACTATCATATATTTGGCTTACCAAATAGCCGACCATTTGAATAGTTCCTGCGTTGTTGATTTTCTTATCGTCTTTGATGGCAAAAGGGAGTAAATCAAACGTGTAGTAACTTCGTGTTTGAGGAATGCTAGCACAGATTTTTGTTTGAAATCCTCGCTGACATGTTTGGTGATTGCCGTGGCGTCACCGGTTTCATAAGATAAAGTATCTGTGTATTTTTTATATCACAAAAGTATTATGTTTGCGAATTTTCACGTGTTTACTGTGTATCTGTGTAACAGATGCGGGTGAAACTTTTTAACCCTAGAAGCCCAATGTACGTCGTTTTGACGTACACGCCGACAAAAAAATCGCTATATCTTTTGCAAACTTTGTTGAATCGTCACAACCTTCCAAACCAACTTAGTGCCCGTCGAAACCTAACAGAAGAAGGCTGTGTCGCTTCGGTAAGTGCCTCCAATTAATTGTAATCACAATGATGCACGTCAATCTGACGTATGATTGGGCTTTGTGTAAGTTTTGCGATTATTATAAGTTTGCGGTATTGTTGTTTTTTTTTGCTTGTCGTACTGTTGCATTTGATGTTATTACTAAATATGTTATTTTTAGGAAATAAAATACTAATGACGCCTTCTAGATACCTAAATCCAGACGAAATTGCGTCACTTGGAACATAAAGATGATTTTTCTCCCGCTGATGTGACCCTCGAGATTTTGTTCTTCAAGATGATATCAGGAGTGATAGTGAAGAAAAAATGGTAGACTTTATTGGAAATGCAGTTCAGCAACTAGAAATGAGGATCTTGAAAGCCCTGTCCCGTCTCCAGAGTCACCAAATCTTGAAGAAACAAATGTAAAAAAGCAATATGCGGAGGACAGGATATTGACATATGTCAAAACTGTATTTAATTACTGAATAATTGTTTTTAACTGTTTTTATATCGAAGAGAGTTGATTTGTTTTCTGAAAAATGTTTAAATAAGATTGATTTTTGCATAAATTTTATTAGTATAAAGAAATAACTAAGACGATAACAATGTTTGTGTGATTTTACTATAGTTCCTAATATTTGTTCATAAAAGTATCAATAAATAACTATTTGATTTAAATTTACGTTTTTATATTTTATTAAACTATATTTAGGCTAAACAATATAAAAATTTGGTATATAGAATATAAAACAAACAAATATAACGACTTTTAATATTACACGTCAATTTGACGTATGATTGGGCTTTATGGCTTTAAAAATATGATTGGGCTTCTAGGGTTAAAGATAATCTTGCATTTAACCAAATGCTACAAATTTGCATTTTGTGTTGCTCGTAGAAAATATATTCATCTGCATTTTGTTGACATAGTTATTATATTTATAAGAAAATATCCGACAAGTGCAAGTCAGGCTCGCACATCGAGGGTTCCGTACGAATCCAGAAAATTTCATAAAATTGGGCAGCAAGTTGTTAAAATCTCTGTACTATATAACCATAGACAAAAAAGTTTTTTTTTTTACGTTTCTCGTCATACATCGAAAATTACAAATTGTTAAAATAATTAAAAACCTGTTTTAGTATGTGCTAATGAAGTTCTTTTAAATTATACCTTACATGATACGATTCACTTTCACTTCACTTTCACTTCACTTTCACTTCACTTTCACTTCACTTTCACTTTGAATTTTGAACCCATATTTTGTGAACTTTGAGACCCTATTTTTTTGTGATTTAAATAAAAATGTACAACTTTCAGATTTATTCCTATATGTGTACTCTGAGAAAATGCTTCTCGCCAAATTTCATAGTTCTATGTCAACGGGAAGTACCCTGTAGGTTTTGATTTTTGTGAATGTCGAAATATGCGTTTTTTTACGACATAAACGGCTCTAACTTTTTTAAACGATAACTGAGAAGTTTTTCTTTTACATAATTGCAAGATACTATAGATATACGTATACAGTTTAAATTTCAACTCGATATCTTTACGCGTTCCCGAGATAAAGATTCTTGACATACACACAGACCGACAGACGGACAACAAAGTGATCCTATAAGGGTTCCGTTTTTTCCGTTTGAAGTACGGAACCCTAAAAAATAGGTAAGTACACAAAAAAGTAGGTATGCTTAAAATGTCTGTGTGATTCACCTCCTAAACATAACGCATACGGGTTTAGTATAATGATTGAGAAATGTTTTGTAGTCCGTAAATGATGATGGTATTATGTAATAAGGTCAATGCACGAACGTAACTAAAACAATTTGTCCTACAGACATACCTAGGATAAAATTTATCTTATCATTACACTAATTTCGTCATTACTGTTAGTATTACGGTGGTTTTAGAAGCCATGCACAAATAATTTTTTTGCGCGTGATTAGCTAAATATGCAGTAGTCGTCAATTACAACCATAATATCACTGTTTAGTTAGGGCAAAAGCTTTCAGGCAACTTATAAATTCTGACACCATGGCTCGCAACTCAGCTCATTACTCGAGCCATAAGAAGTCCACTGTTGGACTTTGCTCCTCTTCTATAGATTTTCAATAAGACTGTTTGGACATGACTTGGATTCAGTGTGTTTCTACAGTCAAGATCAGGCTGTTTTCCTATTTTTATTTCCTACGTTGTGCTTATGGTTAGCGAATTTATTTTGTCTCTACTTCGGGTAACGTGACAATTAACTACTGTTTCATCTTACCTCAGATTAAGGACTAAAGTTAGTCCTTATACTGAGCGACTTACCAATAAGCTGGGCAATAACAGTAACAATCTAAGACATTTGATGACTGGGTAAAAAAATCGTTATTATAATAAGTCTGTAAGTCAGATTATCAAAATCATTAAACACGTATTTTTTCTTTTGCTAATCAAACAACAAATGACAAAGATAAACCTTGTCAAAGTTTGGGAGTGGGGGTCGTGAGCGTGACGTCACCTCTCATACAGAAGTCTATACATTTGTATGGCACTTGTGACGTCACGCGGAACTTTAATGGACTATATCTTCATCAAGTATTGTTTAATTGACAAAAGAAAAAATACGTATCTACTCCTAATATTTTTTGATAGTCTATCTGACGGCGTTTCCTATTGGTTAGTCAGTACCGACAACAGATGACATGTGTTTATTTTGTCACCATGTAGTTTCAGCCTAGAGACAGATCATTATAATATGAGTGGAGCAATGGAGTCATAATTCCCTCTAGAAGACCAGCGCTGGTTGGTCCACAACCAGGATAAGCTGAGGTGGGACCGGGCTGTGACAAAAATAAAATTAAGTAATTAGGATGACATTATAAAATATTTATGACTAATAATTGTTTATGCTGTTTTTTTTTTTGTTTTGCTGTGTTGTTTGTTATGTGGTTCTGATTAATTTTATTTTTGTGGTAATAAATAACTGTATTTTGTCTATTATTGTCTAATTTTTTCATGATATTTATCTTCTTGTTTGCACTCGGCTTAGGCTCGGAGCGCTGCTGTAGTAATATCTCTGTAGTCTCTACCTGATTTTATAGATTCGACTACTCGGTTTTAATAACTATTCTATAACAGTAGGTATATTACGGTTAATAACAATAACCTAGAGTAAATACGTTTAAAAATTCACTGTTTGTAATTCAACGAATTAAATTCGCGCTTACTTTAGTGTAGAGTAATTATTCAAGCTCCGATGTTCTCTGGTGTAGGATATTTTATTCAGCTATTGCAGCGCTGCAGAGGGTATTACATATTTAGCGATTATGCAAATGTAGATACTACCCGATTGGCTGCTTCGAATTGTAGTGCAATCACTTCAGTTGCTTTTTACAAAAAATATAAAACTAATATGACTTTAATATCATTTATGTTCCTTTATTGTGGCAGTTAGCACGTGATAAAACAATATTATTATTAATTATAGCTGATATACGCTGGCAATAAATAACACATTTTTGTACGATCAACAACCTAGGAAGTTAAGTTAGTAGTTACTTAATTATCATTAACCTTTCATTGACATTAACTTTACAATTTAGTGACGTTTATTTTAACAAATCTGTCTAATTCATATTATGACATGATATTGACAGCTTTTCGTATAACTATAATTGTTGTCATAAGTAAGTAAATTAACTAAATATAATATGAAACTATCACTTTCTACTACTTTTCTTTTCAAATTCCAGTTCGATTTCTGCAACAGATTTTCCTCTTGTTTCTGGCAGAAATACTAAGACTACAACAACGCCGCAGAGGTTGGCCGCAGAGAAGCACATATACGTCGCCTGAGGTCCGAAGGCGGCAGACATTTGACCAAATAAGGTAGTTTGCACAAAAGCGCCCCCCCATCCAAGCATCACGAGGCAACACATTACTTTTGCACGAATCTGAAAAACAAAAAAATAAGTTAAGAGTAAAAATAAGTTTCTGAGTGATTGAAGAAGAAGAATTTTGAAAATATCATGTGTCGAGTGAGAGAGTTTTGCAGATGGTCAACAAGAAGGTAAAATTTTGAACACAATTATAAAGCACAAGCTGCAGTGCCTGGAACACATAATGCCTAATGGCAAATATGACCTGCTCCAGTTAAACATGCAAGAGAAGATCTAGGGAAAACGACCTTCCGGAAAAAGACAAACTTTGTGGCTCAAAAATCTTCATACGTGGTTCAATCTGAACACAAGATCACTATTCCGCGCAGCGGTTTCCAAAGTCAGTATAGCCCTAATGATAGCCGACCTCCGGTAGGAGCTGGCAACTCAAGAGGAAGAAAGAGAAGTGATTGAACTTTTCACCACACAGCTCAGACGTTTGATGAATCGAACTACAGTAATATTTTCCATGACTGGATCACGAAATATGTTTTATCGTTAGTCCAGTGGATCATCTTGATAAAAACCTAGCTCAAACCATTTATTTTTGATAAATAATGGCTAAACATTTCTTAGGTACCGCAATATCTAATAAAAATTAAATACCTACAGACTTCGGTATTTTCGATGCACATCATACGTGGTTTTCGTTAGTTGTAAAATGTTGTTCCAAAGTGATTTATATTATATTTAAATAAATTATTAACTCCAATAGATGATTTCAGAATGCTCACTTGAAAGTTAAACATCTCAGCCATGATGACAAAAGGCAGCGGTGAGACTGCAGCAGCGTAGCTGAAGACCGGTATAACGATGAGGACCACCGACACCCACTCCGGGACTACTCCTCCGCTGTGCTGGGTGATGATCACCAACGCCAGCGCACCAAACGACAGCATGGATGTCAAAAATGACATCAACAGGATCGGCTGAAAAATAAAACAGCCGATGTGACCACGTCTACATGTACCGAATGGGTAAGAGATTTATCAGTTTCTTTAGAAATTTAAATAGCCAATATTTGTAAAAATTTAATAAATTTTGCAAATTGGGTTTTTATTGACATGTTCATAAGGTTGCCGTGCAATCTGCAAAGCATGCACTTGTTCGATTCATTTGTATTTTGCCATTAAGCGTGATTATTCAGATTTATTCATTATATTCATTATTATGTCAGGATATAGAATATGCTGACATGTAGAGATGTAGAGAATTTGAACATTTGAATTGTCTCTAGAGAAACCAAACAAAATTTTCAAATTGTTGCTCTAAACCTGCACTTGCTTTTCTATCTGTGTCCATTGGTAGAATAGGTTTGAATCTATTTTTTCAATAAATGTATTAGGTACCTATTTACATTCACATAACTCATCAAAGTGTTCCAGGCAAATGCTCTAAAGCAAAAATCTAAAACACATGTCCTTTCACCAAAAAGCGGAAACGAGTAGGAAACGGTCGTTATATTTTAATATTTGAGTGCGTTCAATAAAGACAATGAAACGGATCATAAAGATAGAGTGACTCTCAGGCTCTGTAATTTAGGGTTTACCACGACACAAGACATAGCTAGCTAGCTGGATACTCATATAAATAAAACGTTTATTGGTCTAAACAGTTTTCACAAACAAGTTGTGCACCAAGTTCACCCTAGTGTGGGATCTAGTTCCATACTAGGGTGACCTGTGTCGTGGCACCTAGGCTCTTTTTTATTTTATATTATGCAATTATACATTTTTTCCTTATACTTCTATGTATAAGGAAAAATGGTTATTTTCTAGCTTTTAGGTATGTAATGTAGCTTTAGTCATACAACTAAACCAATTCACTATTAATTAGTGAACTTGCATAAATTAATCTAAATGAATATTATAACATACAGTGAAAATACAATTTATACATTTAAAAAAGCAAAAGAGGGTTATGATTCTTGCTTATTTGTTATGAGGGTCACCGTTCTCGCAAAAAGACTAAATTCGCAAGATTACACACCAGTTTTTATGTGTCTATGTGTTAAGTACGTTATTAGTGAAGTGTAAGTGTGATGTCTACACTTTTACAAATCAATAATGTTGTCAATACTCACATTGACTATCGCCGCAAGTATTGTAGTGTGTGTGAGTGAGTATCAAAAGTAGGTTTATTAATATTGAGTAAACCGTGTAGCAGGTATGTGTGCATTAGCCTACTTGAATGCATCTGTGGTGTGTCGTATAGCGCAATTTTTATTTATATGCCATTAAATTTGTTATTAAATCCTATAAAATGTTATTTCCCCAACATGCCATTAGTGCATCGAGGTTGTTTGAGTTACCTTTCTCCCCAGGCGTTCAATGAGGACCATTGACAGGAAAGAGCCAATGATCACGAAGATAGGGATGCTCAAGCCTTGCAATTCAGGGTTGACTGTGACTCGGGACATCTCCAGCATAGCTGGAGCAAAGTTTATCACCGAGTAACCACCGTTGAACCCGTGACATAACATTATCAGAATCATGCAGATAAAGCTTCTACACCACGCTTTTTGCTTGACTGAAAGTAGTGAAGGAAATTTGGTTGAAATCATTTCATCTGGTACATTAATTTTACTTTTTAAAAACTATCGACTTTTGAAAACTACGCAGTGATTAACATTATACAACAATTTTATAAGAAAATGAAACTGGACACCAATAGATGGCGCTGTTGCATCTGTCGGAGTTAAGTTTTCTCTCCTTTTTCACCAATTTTATTAAACATTCTAGTTTATGCAATTTTTTGTGTTTGTAAATCTTGCCAAACAAAATATTAGGAGCAAAATATAGACTATAGAATGCATACTACTAATGTAATTATGTTCAAGATCGTCCAAGTAAGTAATATTATAGGTACATTAAAAACTCACTGAAATTGAAGTTTCTGCACTTCATTACTTATTTTGACAGCAATTTAGAATTAATATTTCAAGTGTACTAGATCAGTAATTAGAAGTACAGCCTAATTAGTAAATTAATACCTGCATGAGTTTCGATGAACTAATTATTATTGGCAGGTAAGTTATACTCACAAATTCCAATAAATGTTACATTTTCAATGGATTTAAATCTTTCATCTTCCGCTTTAACAGAGTTTATTGCATTTTGTACATTCTGGTCATCGACTTTCAAATTCCTCAAATTAGCTACCGTAGATGCAGCAGTCTAAAAAAAAATAATTTTGTCCAAATTAAACAGCTGAATAAAACATCTTTTAGATCAATCGGAATTTGAAAAACTGAGGCTTAGGTACATGGAATAACCGACCGATTAAGGACGACCACAAACTGTAAGAAGTTTGTATAGGCCGGGTGGCTAGCCCTGGTGTCAGAGTTTTTACACCGTCTGAGAGCTTCTGACATGGCTAAACGGTTAAAGCCACCACAATATACCTACAATTAACGAACTTAAACATTTTAATTGTATGAATGAACTAAAGACAATTCTGACAGATTTTGGAATGAATTTAAGTAGGTAATGGCGTATAGCCAAAACAAATCAAACAAAAAGTACATGTATTTATTTTAAATACATACATGTACTACATTTTTAATACATTTGTGGCTACTGGTCTTGCCATCACTGAACCCCGGCACTCTAATAGATTCTTTCACTTTTAGAATTGCATTTTGTCTCCGTTTGAACGCGTCGTGTTGCGCTCCTCATTATTGCCAGTGTGGCGTTGCGGTCGACCACCTTGGTCACCACGGTCTTTCCTGCATAAAGAGCGCAGGCAGAATTCCACGTCACGCCAGCTTGAATGACGTCGTCTGCCGGGCTCTTACCACTGCGCGGCAATCCTAGAGCCAAGTGGCCTCGCTCGCAGCGATGGTAAAAGACCCGATGGGATGACCCTAATTCCTTGGAAGACGGGACAGCTTTTAGTATGGGACGCCACGTGCGTTGATACTCTCGCTCCGTCCCATGTTCCAAGGACTCAGAATAGGGCTGGCGCGGCGAATGAATATGCAGAAGGCCTTAAAAGGATCAAATATGCTACGAGTAATATTGATAGTGGTTATATATTTGAACCTATTGGGGTCGAAACTTCAGGACCGTGGGGACCAGGAGCAAAAAATCAACATCTATCATCACGACTGGTCGATGCAACACGTGACCAAAATGCTGGCCTATATTTTGTCCAGAGGATCAGGATTGCCATCCAACGTAGTGATAGGGTCAGCATTTTGGGAAGTGTGCCCGCTGGCAGTGGGCTTTTAGATTAGGGTTTTCACCATCATCTGTACATAATAATTTCTTTTTTAGTTAAAGTATTGTTTTTTTTTATTTATTTGCTTAGGTTTGTAAATATAGTACAGTAGTGGTAATAGGGATATGGTTTAGTTTACGAAATGTTATTTAAGTGTTTTATATACTAAATGAACTACAAAAATAAAAAAAACTACATACACATGACTAATACTACATACCCAAGCATACTCAAGCCCACTGCCAGTTGGCAGCATGTCCAGCATGCTGGCTGCATTGCCACGCTGAATGGCAATGCTTATGCGTTGAGCCAAAATCACCAGCATTGTGATTACGCGTCGCGTCCACCAGACGCTCAGAATGACTTTTGAAAACAAGATGAGCTACTGGTCTATTACTAAATGTATATTCTACATAATTAGATATTTGCGACGTTAAGATACTAACCTCAAATTGTCCAATTTTGACGTAAAACGTCGGTGATTCGGGGACTATTAATAG
This sequence comes from Hypomecis punctinalis, assembly GCA_949316475.1. Lineage (NCBI taxonomy): Eukaryota > Metazoa > Arthropoda > Insecta > Lepidoptera > Geometridae > Hypomecis > Hypomecis punctinalis. The sequence goes on along the minus strand of OX438804.1, from coordinate 6,283,364 downwards.
CAGTAGTACGCTAACAGCTGAAACAGCTATGAATATGTAGAGAATGGTGAAATATGCCACGTTTCCTCCCATGATGTAAATAAATAAGATGCCCAAGTTCCTCGAAGTGTTCACGAGCAAGCCGAGGGCTCCTCTCAAGTTGTCTTGGCTAATTTCTTTAGTATACATCGGTATAATATAGTAACAGCCACCTCCAGCAGCCCCGCCGATGACTCTGGCTACCACAAGAGTCGCCATGTTTGTGGCAAAATATATAATTATCCAACCTAGCTGAAATAAAATGTAGATGAAGTTAATTCTAGTTCAGTGAATTGAATAGGAAGAATATCACTGAACCAGCGGGAATTCACTAAAATAATAGTCCAAACTACGAGTATAGTAGTACTAAGTAATGGTATGGCCTAAAAACACTTGAGTTATAATTATCCATTGATATACTCGTATTTAATTTCAAAGTAAATTATTTCTTTCAATCACAGGATTAGATCTCAATTATTACTGTGGATTTAGGTACCGATAAAGCTGATATTGTATAGTTTTGTTTTCAATTCCCAACAATAAAAAAATAGATTTTTGGACCTGTCCCGTTGTCTGTCGTTCTCTAATCAAATCATGCAAGTAAAATTTGATCCACTTTCCAGTTACCGACTGAGCTGAAATTTTGCATATGTGTAAATCGCGTGACAATGCAATATTATGATGACATGGTGCTATTCCGTTAATTAAGCTGGAAGATGGTCAAAGGAACGTAGCAATGAAACGACACAACCTCATCGAGTTTGGTTTCATTTTAATGGTCTTGGCGAGTAGTTTGTCTTTCAATGGTAACCAGGGCTTGATGATGGAGCTGGAAGATGGTCATAGGAACTCTGTAATGAAACGATGCAACCCTATTGAGTTTCGGCCCGATTGATTTATCTTGGCGAGTACTTGTCCAGTAAAAAATATGTGTTATTAAAAAAAGGTTCTTTTTTAAATATAATACTTGTTTTTTACAAGCTTATTTAACTTTCAATGGATTTATGTGATCATGTACCAATCAAAGTTCGGGTGGAATCTTGCAATTTAAATTTGACCAACTTTCTGGTTTCCGATTGAGCTGAAATTTTGCACGCATATATTATGTATATTGCGTACAATGCAATAATATGGTACCATGGAGCTGATCTGATGATGGAGTCGGAAGGTGGCCATAGAAACTCCTGTACTAAACATGATATACGCGTCGAGTTCGGGCTCGTTTTTCTTGTCGTGGCTAGCACTGCTACATGATATCCAGGATCTCCAAAGCTTGTATTTAAAAAGTTATGTTTTTATAATAATTTATTTAACCGACAAAACGGAGGAGGTTTATAATACGACGGATTATTTTTAGGCCACCCGGCCTATACGATCTTTACCTTAATTCGTCTATGGTCAAGATTATTCAAAATTGTTTATTACTTACGAAATGAAATACTGCACAAAAAACCAAGCAAGGCTTCCTTCCATATCTGTCCACTATGTTAGACCACCCTAGAATAGCCAGCATGGCTGTAAGACTGGGGATACTGGCGAGCCAGGAGACATCAAGGGCAGTCAGCGGAGAGGTGGGACTTCCATCCGACTGTAGTACTTTAGCCACGCAAATAGGCCAGCCGGTTAGTAGACCGTAGCTAAGCGTTGATAAGTTCACTGAAATTATGTATTAAAAACTTTTTTAGATACAACACAAAACAGGTGCCTGTTCTGACTGATACAGCCTTTTTTAATAGTCCACTGCAAGCGGTAGGTCTACCTACGAAGGGTGATTGGGCCATATCCAACAAGCTGGCCCAGTGCGGGTTAGTGGATTCACATCCGCCATCAAACACGATGTTTTCCTTCACCGAAAAGACGGTGATGTGAAATTCCATACATCAATTCCAAAGAACTTATGGAATCGGATGATTTTTGGCGCAGAAACGTGGTCTCTCACTATGTAGCACCTAGTAGCACAACGAGCTATGCTCGGAGTCTCTTTGCGAAATCGATCAGATCAGAAATGAGGACATCCGTAGAAGAACCAAAGTAACCGACATAGCCCAGCGGAGTGGCAAGTTGAAATGGCAGTGGGCAGGGCACATAACACGAAGAACTGATGATCGATGAGGTCGAAAATTACCGAGTGGAGACCACGCACCGGCAAGTGCAGCGTAGGATGACCTAATCAAGATCGCAGGACCGCGCTGGATGCGAGCCGCTGCTAACCGTCTTGTTAGAGATCTATAGGGGAGGCCTATGTCCAGCAGTGAACGTTCAATGGCTGAAGCGACGACGATGAACGACGATATTAATACGGGACCGGATTTGAACCCACGAATTCACGATTGGGGGGAGGGGGAGAGGTGAGGGGGGAGGAGGAGGCGGAGGGGCGGGGGGTGACACTGGCTCTAGACTATCACGACTTTTTAGTGTCTGTGTGGTGCCTGTTTTGTAGTGTCTCAGTTTATTGTTTAGTTTATTTTAATCGACTTGGTAGTTTTTCTTAACGTGTGTACAATACACGTTAATAAAAAAGTACATATTTTAGCGCTATATAATTGAAACCATTTATTTTCCGGGATTTAAATTAGCCTATGACATTCTGTATTCTTTAGACTATTGCACGTTGTTCTTATGCACTGCACTGATAACATGTCAAATATGCATTTGCACTGACAACACTTCAAACAGAGTCACTGAGGCGCAAAGGGACATTCTGCGAAAGGGAAATTTTTCGAAAAAGACATTGTGTGAAAGAGACATTTTTCGAAAGGGACATTGTGAGAAAGGGACATTTTTCGAAAGGGACATTGTGCGAAAGGAACATTTTGCGAAAGGGACATTTTGAGAAAGAGACACTTTGCGAAAGGGACATTGCGCGAAAGGGACATTTTTTGAGCGGTAGACATTTTGAGAAAGGGACATTGTGCGCCTGAGCCCATAGATCTTCGATAAGACCAGTACCGGTACCGGACCGGACCATTTGGTATGGAATCTTGTTATTTCAGACCCTCTTCACAAACTTATCTAAGAATATAGTGATAGTAAGTTGACTACACCAGGCAGCCTTGATGAAAAGAACATTTTCTTGGTTAAATTAATTCTGTAACCTTACTGATTATATTTACGCTTCATTTACTTAACTAATGACTACCAAACAGGCAGATACATAATAGTTTTCAGTTCATCAACGTCATTATCAGCCATAAGGCGACTTCTGGAAGTATGCTTCTCTATGGATTTACAATAAGATTTGCATTGAAATGATTTTAAATGTATAGTGCATCCCACACTAGGTTTATCTCAAAGAGTTATTTTTGTGATAAACATTTCAAAAATTCGTCGCGGATGCAGGACTGCCCAACTGAGCTAATCCGCAGTACTGCCTCCGCGTCGAATTTGTGAAGTGTTTAGCATTTTTGTTATCACTCAATTGAAGTTATAAGAACTTCTGAATATTGACAAGAGATGGCACACTGCTAAATCAATGAAATGATTTCAATTTTCATCATTCATCTCTCATGTAGTGCTCATAGCGTAGTTTGACTAAGTATTCGTTAGCGATCATCGAAGTTAAGCAACGCTTAGCACGATCAGTATTCGGATGGGAGACCGCGGGCGGCATTTTTAACTGAGCGCTACCATGGCTCGGATTGTCAGAGGCCTTCGAGCAGCTTAAAACTGTTACAGCAGGGCTAGCCACCCGGCCTATCTTGCAAATCCGTTGGTCTATGTTGATAACTTTAGTTCATCTTGAAATCTCTTTATTCCTGATTTGATCACATAGAGAGGCTCATAATCGTTTATTTCATAAATACTATTTACACGTCAGGTTAATTCATAATCAAATCAAAATAATATAATATAATAGTTTACACTCAATTGCAGGATCAAAGCATTGGAGTAGAGCTAGCCCGACTGCACGCTGCTTCAAGGCCGGAGTCCGGGGCCTGGCTCTATGCTCTGCCATTCTCACGCATGGGCACGCTTTTAGATGACGAGTCTCTGAAGGTGGCTGTAGCTCTTCGGCTCGGATGTTCCGTTTGCGAGCCTCACAATTATTGTATATGCGGAGCGTGAGTAGAATAAGATGGACATCATGGCCTTAGTTGCACCCGGTGCGCTGGCCGCAGACCTCGTCATCACGCCATCAATGATATACTGAAGCGTACTCTTGCGGCAGCTGAAGTCCCAAGTGTGTTGGAGCCCCCGGGACTGTCACGTTCTGGCATTCTAAAAGGATGTACTCATGTAATTCAAGCTCAAGATTTGACTTGGCTAGTTTTCATGTACAGGCTAAATTATGTTTGTATGAAGAGTTTTTGTACTGTACAAAACTAGCCAAGTTAAATCTTGAGCTTAAATTATGTAAATACATCCCTTTAAAACGTTGTGTGTTCTTGTAGCTAACATTCAAGAATTTCCTACAGAGCACATTGCCCCTATGTAGATGTTAATTCTTTTGTTAGGAAGTTGGCAACGACGCATATTATGATTCTTATATTGAACGCATGGCTCATATTTCACATATTTTATGTTAGTGATGGGATTAGTTTTACACAAGTACTAGTTAGTATTGTAAAACAATAAGTTAGCTTAAATACCTATAATAGTGATTATCCATTGCGTATGTGTGCTTCCGTTTCGAGATTGAGTTGGCATTTTTTGAAGTGCTGCTGCTATCGCTTGCTTCATCTTCTTCAATTTATGGATTTAATCAATAAAACAATTTGACTAATGTTTGTTTGTGCTTGAAACTTTGAGAGATTTGGTCCAATTTTCTTTTTATTTCTTATTACTAGCTTCTTCTTAAAAACATGATGTCAATAGTACAATTGAGCAATATATAATATTTAGGATTTTCACTGGTATAGATCTTATTGCACACAAAACACTTATTTACTTTTTAGAAAGAACACTCAAATATCTCTACCTCTATACGTGAAGTCTATGCTTTAGCGTATTTAAATGTACACTGTTACTTAGTCACATATTCAAATAAGGCCATACTATAGATAAACGTGTAATTAGTATCATTTAAAATACGCAAAACGATATAATACTAGTTTTTGCCCGCTGTTTCGCCCGCGTGATATTTTCATTTTAGTCCTATCCTATTATTATTTCGAAATAAAAAGTAGCCTATGTCACTTTCCGACTTTCAAACTCTGTCTGTGCAAATCAAGTCAATCTGTTGCTCCGTTGATTTGTAAAAGAGGAACAAATCAATAAACCAACAAACGTACGTTAGGATTTTTAATATTAGTAAGGCTGTTAACCCATTTAGACCAAACCCATTAAAACCCATTAAAAACCCAACCGTGAAAAACATGAAATTTCTTTAATAATTAGTAGAAACTGATACAATTAAAAAAAAAACTAAATTTTTGGAAATTTTAAATTAATTATAATGCCGTCCTCATTTGGGGCCACTGGGATCATTTGGTATGAAAATTTTCGAAACATTAATTTTCGATGCGCAGTGTTTTTTACACATTTTTTGCATAACCAACGAGCTTGTTTATGACATACAGCACACCGAAATTGTTCTGAAAGTTTGCCGGGGTAGTGAGCCAAACCATCATGCTGTGGGCTTGGCACTAAAGATGGTGCTGGACGCAGAGTCACACCACTTATATATCGCAAGTAATGACGAATAAGATCAGAAATATAAAGGAATCCGTCTCCGTAATAGCCCAACAAATTAGCAAATCAAAGTGGCAATGGGCAGGGCACATACGTGGTTAATTGAATACGTGATAACCATTCGTGAAATTTTGTCTTTTCACAGGCTGATAATTTCACGAATGGTGATCACGTACCAGCAAGTACAGCGTAGACTTTCTACCAACTAGATAGGCAGACAACCCAATTAAAAGAGAAACGCGTTGGATGCAAGACGTTTCAATACAGGACTATTGTAAATCTACAAAGGGGTCCTGAGTCTAGTGTCTAGAAATGGATGTCTTGTGGCTGATAATGATGATGAACCAAAATAGAAATTGTTAGCGGAGCAGAGATTTTGTTGCTTTAATTAGAATATAATACAGGTTTATATAAAACGTGCAACTTGGCAAGCAAATCAGCTTTGACAAGAAAAACAATGAACGAGAAGTAGAACGGAGATCACAACTAACGAAGAATAAATATTGGAGTTTAAAGGAAATTTTCAAAAGTAACATGCCAATAAATATTAAAACTAAAATACTAAACTCATGCCTAATACCATGCTTAACATATGCTTGCCAAACTTGGAAGTTCAGCAAAAAAGTTATACACAAAATCAAAACGTGTCAGAGAGGAAAATAACAAAGCAAGTTGAGTATAAGTAAAATGCAAAAAAAACGACATACTAAAATAAGAAAAATTACCAAAGCAAAAGACGCTCAAGAACAAGCACTAAACCTAAAGTGGAAGTGGGCTGGACATATAGCACGGCTTCAGGATAATCAATGGACTAAAAAAGTCACCACATGGCAGGGCCCTAAAGGCAAAAGAAAGAAAGGGAGATCCTATACCAGATGGCTAGACGAGATCCAGTAGACAGCAGGACCAAATTGGCTCCAAGTAGCACAAAATAGAGAAGATAGCCACCCTTGGAGGAGGCCTTCACCTGTATAGGGAATCTTACAGACTAAAACTAACAAAAATAGCATTATATACGAGGTCATTCAATAAATACTTAGCCTACAAAAAGTAAACGAAAATTTTGGAAAAGTGGCAATTTATTTTTCAACATAGTCTCCTTTTAGTTCGACACTTAGCCCAGCGATGCTCCAACTTTTTTAACCCGTCCGAAAAATAGTTTTTGTCAAACTCTGCAAAATAGGCCTCCGTGGCGGCGATGACCTCCTCATTTGATCCATATCTATTCCCGGCGAGAGATTTTTTCAGATTAGGAAACAGAAAGAAGTCACAAGGGGCCAAATCTGGAGAATACGGTGGATGGGGCAGCAATTCGTAGCGTAATTCGACCAATTTGGCCATGGCAACGGCAGACGTGTGAACCGGTGCGTTGTCGTGGTGAAACAGCACTTTTTTCTTCGCCAGATGGGGTCGTTTTTTCTTTAATTCGGCGTCGAATCGGCATAGTAAAGCCCTGTAATTGTTTTACTCTTCTCGAGGTAATCGATGTAGATCACACCTTGTGAATCCCAGAAAACGGTGGCCATAACTTTTCCGGCCGATTTTACAGTTTTCGCCTTATTTGGAGCACGTTCCCCGGTCTGGATCCATTGTTTTGATTGCTCAATGGTCTCTGGTTTGTACCAGTGGATCCAGGTTTCATCGACGGTCACAAAACGACGCAAAAACTCCGCTGGATTCCGCTTAAACAGCGCCAAACACGTCTCCGATGTGGTCTCACGGTTGCACTTGTTTTCCGGTGTGAGTAAACGCGGCTCCCAGCGCGCCGACAGCTTTCTCATGCCGAGTTCCTCGTGAAGAATATGATACACTGTTTCTTCTGAAATGCCTACAGTCTCAGCTAGCTCCCGAACCTTCAATCGGCGAGATCATGAATTTTTTTAATGTTTTCCTCCGTAGCAGCTGTTTTCGGTGCACCTGGACGTGGTTCATCAAAAAACGACGTACGGCCCATTAATGGTACGGCCACGTGCAAACTCGTTGAACCAATTCTTGACGGTGGCCATCGATGGAGAAGAGTCACCGTAAACGGCATCCAAGCGCTCTTTGATTTCGATGCGCGTTTTCCCTTCCAAAAATAGGAATCTAATCACCGAACGATATTGCTCTTTTTCCATTTTTGTAAAACCGATCGATACGTTCGCTTCCATAAGTTGTCAAATTAAAACAAATGAAGGGATTGGAATGAAAATTTGAAAAAGGAATTAAAAAAGAATGTGCTACACTGTGGTAAAACTCTTTTGAAACTACAGCGCCCTCTGGCGATCAGGCTAGGTACTTATTGAATGCACTCGGTATCTTTAAATTCACAAAAAAAAATATAGTTATATATCTTTAAAACTTCAATGTAACAACTTCGCACTATTATTTTACTGTAAGAATAAAAGGCTTTTTTATTTTTATTTTATTTAAATAAAACGTGCGAAATCTACGCTAGTTTACATAATCAAGTTTGTGTTGTACTTTGCGCTGAATATTTATGGCATGTCTTAGAGCGCTTGTTCACGGCAATTTATTACATCGGACAATGGATAATTTTTTACCGAGTTCGCGGTAGTAGACATAGACATCTCATTGAGCTCTTTCACTTTTGTGAAGAAAACAATAGCCTAGCTTCGATAGTTACGGAGATAATCAACTTTTAAGTTTGACAGCTGAATCTTTGACACCCGTCATGCTATTCTAGTATGGATTCAAGAATATGACAGCTGTCACTTTTACACCTGTCACGCGACTCGCATGAATTCTAGAAAACGACTGCTGTTACTTTGACACCTCTCATGAAACTCATACGAATTCTTGATTTTGACAGCTGTCATTATGACATCTGTCATTTTTTAAACTAAAAAATATAGTAAGTTACAAATTGTTCGGTCATCCTAAACTCAGTAGTGCCACGGGTAATGACCAAGTTCACGGGTAATTAGATTGTATAGACTAAGCAGCCATAGAAAATTAATCGTGCCACGGGAGAGAGAAATTTCCTTTGGCACTACTAGTTGAGCCAAGCAGTAGAGCCACGGGGGATAGACAATTATTAATTACTATTATTCCAAATTACCAATGAAATAACAATAAAATGCATTTATTACATAGACATAACTTTATTTGCAACGAAAACAACACATAATTCAAGACAAACATCAAAAATATAGTACATGAATAAATATAAACAATAATTATATGTTAAATTTTCGCCACGAAACCGATCCCATCTCAGCATAATGCCGACCGTGACAGCCGGCGCTGATCTTCCGATGGAACCGACGTGACGTCACGCACGCTACTGCCGCTCGGTATGCGTACAAGTATTAACACCAAAAAATAAAACATTACAATAACCTTACATGAAACAACAATATTATAAATACACATAATAAGTCAGTTACTTATTTACTACAAACATGTATACGCGAAAATAATTTATTAATAGATGGCGTTAGCTGCACCTTAAAACACACAATCGTCTCACATAGACCTCAAGTAGCGGAACAAATATCGTTGTTAGTGTTTTCCCAAAATAGAACTAGATGGCGTTACTAGTGTCTTAAAACGCAAAAATGTTATAATGTCAATCGCTTGAACAAGAAATATTACGAAGTCTTGTAAGTTTTAAATTGTCAGTCAAACTTTGCGGAAAACATGCCCCCCGAGACTTATATATGAAAAACTGCAAAAACCAAAACGCTTAATCCTAGCAATTGAACTACTTAACATAGGAAAATAACACTCGATTCGGATAACATTTAGTTGTGTAGAAAACAGCTTATTGTTTTTGTATGGTTAAGTACGCAGTTTTCATTAGTCCTAAATAAAGTAATTCTATAAACAATAGCGAAAAATACAACAAAAAATACTATAATAACAACAATGCCTAAATAAATAATGACAATGACTTATATGGCACTAGTGTCAATTCTCATTAGTTGTTCGCCCCGTTGATGTGCAAGTATAATTTTTTTTAGTTTCGATCTAAATTATATTCTTTGCAGGTTCCTTATTTGCGTTGGAATATTATTCCAACACTTCGACGCAGCGTAGCGGAAACTGCCCCTGAAAGCGGCAGAGCTATGTCGCTGCGTCGCTAGCTGCGTCGTACATTGGCGGGCTGGATTACGATTCGATTTCCATGACAACTTTTCGTACAAATAACTCGGAGTTTTGTATTTCATGACGCCAAACATGAGACATGCCATATGTAGCTTACGTCGATGCATCATTTTCAAAAGCGAGTGTTTATTAAGGAATGGAGTGACATGTGACCTCGTAGTATAGTAGTGTGTATAGTAGTGTATGGTTTATCATGAACATGACTGTGTTGACGCACTAAACATCCATCAACAAGCGCTCTAAGAGCGTTTGTTTAGGGCTGTTTTTTTTCACCGGACAATAGACCGTCAATAAACAAATGCCTACAAATTTCGCCGAAAGGATGTCCGATGCGTCAAAAAACGTTTGTTAAAAACCATAACTACACCATCGCTAATCCGGTAAAAACTAAACTAATATTGTCCGGTGAAACAAATTGCCGTGAACAAGCGCTCTTATAGTCAACGCTCTGCTTAGTTTTGCACATTTCCACTACTTTCAGCTTTGTTAAAGTCCTAACTTCAGTGTCACAGTGAGACAAATCGAAATAAATAGATTTTATGCATGTCTGCCATGTCGATGGATGTTCGTTAAAACTGCAATGTGATAAATAATAGATTTTGTTTTAAGCAACTTATTTATTTTGGGAACTTATTATTTATGCACTTACTCGTTACTAAATAACGAATTTTCTAGCACTCTATTGAAAAATCGTTCGCCGCGTATTGGAAAGCAAATATATGGAAAACTAAAATTCGTATTCATAATTCATCATCATAACATGCAGTTTGCTCTAGCAAAGCAACGCTTACCGAGTACCTACGCAATTACATTATTTACGTTGGTGTAGTGTGTGTGTGAAACGATTAGTAGTATATTAAATTATGATTACTTTTTAGTAATCATAATAAGCCGTGGTGGTCAAGAGGACACCCGCCTCACAATCGTGAGGTCGTGGGTTCGAATCACCGGTCCCGTACCAATGCGTTCTTTGGAATTTATGTACGGAATTTCACACCACTGGCTTTTCGGTGAAGGAAAACATCGTGAGGCAACCTGCATACGTCCGTAGAAGAAATTCGATGGTGTATGTGAATCCACCTACCCGCACTGGGCCAGCGTGGTGAATATGGCCCAATCACCCTTCGTGGATAGGCCTACGTCCTGCAGTGGACTATTAAAAAGGCTGGTACAGTACAGTACTTTCTAGTAGTAAGTATTCAAAATTTACTTGCATCACTGTAATATCTTTCAGGGACTCTATAGTTGAATCATTAGAATGGCTAAACGTACGCGTGAAAGAGCTCGAGATCGATTAACAACAGGAAAACCTACTGAAAAGTCTATACTTTTTGGAACGGAAAATCATAGCATGCTATCCTTTGCGAAGGTTACAAATGATTCTAACGTTTCAAAAATTGGGCTCTTGATCCGATTTTCATCAATATGACTGTTCTAACAGTTATAAAATATAGGTCTCTATTTATTTAGATCATTACACTTGTGCTACCGTTCTAAGTCCTTTTCTATTTCCGTCACATACTTTCCTTTGGTTTCCGGCAAAAGGAACACACAAATCAGAGCACCTGCTAGGTTTATGATAGAAAAGAATATGTAGGTTATTTCAGGGCCAAACATAACTGATATTTGCCCGAACATGGCCGCTTGCACGAAGCCGACCACCCATCCCAGCATCACAAGGCAGCCCATCATTTTTGCACGAATCTGAAAAACAAAATGCAAGTTTGAGTTCAGTAGACCTAATCAAAAATGTAACCTAAATTGGTGATCTGTTGCCATTGTGATCTGTTACCAATACCGATTTTTTTTTGCCGCGCACCGCGCTCCACTTCAAGTACCTACTTATTTTTTCGGGGAAAATCCTTTATGTAATACAACCGCACCTCGGGACAGGCGGGTGGTTAAGTGGGAGTCTCCACCGACTAGCGGTCGGTGACATACCCACCAAAAACCTTGGGTGTCCCGCCACAGCGCCTGGTGTCGGGGCTACGGGCGCCCTTTCGCACTCCTCCGCGGCACCCGACAGCGCTGGCCCAGTACGGGCCCCACCTCGGAGCTTGTGCTCCCGCCAGAATAACGATGTGCCGAACACCAGACACATCATCATCCCTCACCTGGGACCAACCAGCACTGGGTGTCGGACAGCACCCGTATCTGACAGCCCTGATCCCGATGCAACGGGTCAATTAGAGTGGCCCCGCGCCTGCTACTACGGCTGCAGAGGATAGGGAGAGCAGCCGACGACATATCGACACTCCTCTTCCCTTGCAGTCCCACTGCGTCCGCCATCAAAACGGTGGCGACCCCGTCCAGGCCGCGGAGGGCAGGGAAAGTGGCAACGACACACCAGCAGTCCTCTCCTTCCACGTTCTCCAATCCTCAGCTGCAGTGCTTCCCATACGACACTGCATCCCGCCTCAGTTGCCATGCCCCCCAACCTACTTTGGCCAGCTTCTACTCGGGCTTGGAGGAAATCCACCACGGGATCCTCTTAGCTTCACCAGGTTGGGCGGACCTAGTTAGTAAGCCCCCCCCGCCTCAACAAGGCGTAAACTCACTCGGGGGGCCCACTTCAAGTACCTAGCCTACACAGCAATTAATCGCCTTGTTGGCTATGTTTGCAACACTGATAAATAAATATGGACATTGGTAGTAAGTAGGTACATAGGTTTTAATGTAAGGAATCCGTCGTTTACAAAAACTTCACAATTTACTAAATTTTGTGGAATAGAAATAAATTACTTGAACCAGCAGATCTTGTTAACTGCATGCGAGCCTCGAAAACTAAAGATATATGTATGTACATAAATTATGTTGTGTACATATACATGTTTATTTAATATTACTCTTTGTACCACCCACATTGTCATACTCTAGAACTATTACTCGTAGATATAGAATTAGTTTACGTCTTTGTATTGCATTTAATTAACCATAGCCCGTAAATAATTATTTTATCTAAAAATGGCATAGCCAATTTCAACCGTGTACAGAATTCGAATAGTTCGCATGCATCAACGTAGTGATGTTCACATTATTGTTGATTTTACCAAAACGGCTGAACCGATTTCGTTAACAATTAAATAAGAAATATGATCTATTAAAAACAAAAAAAGAATCTAAATCCGGTTCATAAAAGGCGAAATAATCCCGTTTTTGTGTGCATGTTACACAAAAAACATTCAGCCGAATTGAGGGCCTTCTTTTTTGAAGTCGTAAGTTGAAGATGAAGACTCACTTGAAAGTTGAACATCTCAGCCATGATGACAAAAGGCAGCGGTGAGACGGCAGCAGCGAAACCAAACACGGGTATGACGATGAGGACCACCGACACCCAGTCCGGCACCACTGCTTCAGCGCGCTGGGCCACGACCACCGCTGCCAGCGCACCAAACGACAGCATTGACGTCACGAATGCCGTCACCAGAATGGGCTGAAATGTACAATACAATAACACTTTACTAAGTTCGTATGGGCCGTATGGCTTGTGTCTGAAGGTGTGTGGTGTGTGAACCGCCTGAAAGTTTCTGACAAAGCTAAGCGGTTAAAACAATCGGGACCCACTTATTAACGTGTCAGCTGAGCCACAGGAGTGCTCAGTTGAAAATATACTGAAATAATAATGCTTTCGGATGCGCCTCTTTGTTCGACTTGTTTGGGTGCACATTTTACAAATAATAATTTGTAATACTAGCTTCTGCTTGGCTTCGCCGGCGTGAAATGTTTATTTTTGTACCCCACAGGGACCTTTTATGTTTTCGGGATAAAAAGTAGCCTTATCACTTTCCTGAACTTTGACTTGAAAAAATCTACCACTAGACTGCTTAGTAGTAGTACTATGGGTACTACTGGTACTACAATTCGTTAAATTTTGTTTGTTCTGTTATTTTAGTTTTACGGTAGTAACACGGGTAATTTTTAATTACTGTTCTAACAACTTTCAATGGCTGTAGTAAGAACGGTAATTCATTTCCCATTTTTACTACTGGTAGTAAGATTGGTACGAATAGTAGGTAACACTGGTAATAAACCTCTCAAACTATGTCCATGTCAAAAATCAAGTCAATGCGTTGCACCGATCAACTTGGTATTTTTTCTGTTTTATATTCCATATTAATATTAATGATTGCACCGTTGCTGCGTGAAAGAGGAACAAACCAATAAACCAACAAACACACCTTCGGATTTATAATATTAGTAGAGATAAGGATACTTAGCAAATAAACGTGAATCTGCAGACTTAATTGTGAAAACTAGCTAAAAACTTTTTCAATGAATCAATTTGGACCGGCTGGTAACCGTTTCTGCAGAAAAAAAAAATTCTATTCGGAGCTCGACTGAAAGAAAAAAAATTGTACAGTTCTTAACTCGTGTTTTCGTAGTATAAGAACATGTGCGTGAATGGAAAACATATTTTTAAAATATCTTACTTTTAAACCCCAATTCGACACATATATTAAGATGTTAATTAGTTTGTTTCACAATCGTTTACAGTTGAGAGATCTATAGGCCATGCGTGGTGACTGATGTAGGTATTTCTACCGAGTTTTACCATATTTAACTATAGGCTGAAACATATCATAAGTCGCCCAATGTGAAGTTAGCTACAAGCTGCGCTATATTAAATCAACGCGCAGCTTTATGTGAGCTTCAGTCAGGATTGGATATTGCGCAGCTTGTAGCTAACATCACATCCTGAGTTTTGGCGGGAACGCGGAAAAATCATGTCGCCTCATTGTATTATTTTGTTAAACTTGTGTTTTTATCAGTGATAATTAGTGAAAAATGGTGGTATTCCATTGGTTATGAGCTGATTTACGTGCATGAGTGTAGGCAAGTGATATAATGTGACGTATCATGTTGTTCCGTGTTGTTACCAAAACTCCATAGACGCCTCTAGTAAAGTCTCCACTGCTTTACTGAGGTATGACTTGGACTATGATTGGACTTGACTGCGACTTTATTGGACTATGACGAGACTACGACAGTGACTATTTTGATTAAATATTATCAAAAATTATTAAAACTTAATACTTGACACTGGCAAATGCACAATAATGCGACGCCAAAACTAAGAAGAAGAAGAACATCACATCCGCTGACTTGTATGATTCTGCCCATGCTTAGCATGTTTTAGTATCTGTACCATTATATCTTTATATCTGCCGTAACGTCCACTGCAGAACATATGCCCCTTTTATAGCTCTTAAATACCGACTTCCAAATAAGAAGAGGTACTGTTCGTCTATATGTATTTTTTGTGTATGTTCATTGATATTTTCTCCAATTGTGAACCTATTCAAAACGTCATCTTTTAATTCAAAAATTTATAACTTTCAATGTGGTCCTATTTAATTTTCATCGAAATCCGCTGAGTTTATGCACCACCGACTGCTACAGTGTACAGAATTCGAATAGTTTGCACGAGTCGTCATCCATTCACATTGGATATCATCGATTTGTGCAAACTATTTGAATTATGTACGCGGTAGAAGACGGTGGTGCCATTTATTTCAAAAAAATAATCATGTTATTTACCTTTCTTCCAAGCCGCTCAATGAAGAACATTGAAAGAAAGGAACCGATGATCATGAAGATAGGGAAGCTCAGGCCTTGCAGTTCTGGCTTCACCGTGACGTGGGACATCTCCAGAATGAGAGGCGCAAAGTTCAAAATGGCAAAGCCACCGTTCAATCCATGGGCCACCATTATCAGTGTCATGCAAACGAAGCCCTTACGCCAAGCTTTTTGTTTAACTGAAAAGTGAAAATTGTAAATATTTATAATCAAAGGTTTTTCACAATTTTCTATCCACCCATTTGTGCCGACGAAGAAATAGGGCTTGATCGGTCACTAGGGCCAGTCCGATGTCTGGGTCGTGGCGTGATAGGCCACTGGGTTTTTGGATCATGCAATTGGAGGGCCGTTTGTGATCATTTGGTTGGTGTTTGATTTTTGTGCAAACTTAAAACAACTTTTCCGGAATAAAAAACCTATGCCACTTTTTGACCTTTGAACTATAACTATGCCAAAAAATCTAGTCAATTCTTCATTCATTGCTGAGTGTATTGTCAATTTATTTGTTGCTGTGTAAAAGAGTAACAAACCAACAAACACACCATCGGATTTATAAAAAAAAATTGCATGCACAAGGACCCAGAGTTGTACTAAGCGCCACACAAATCGGCGGATGGATGGGAAGTTTTGCGCAGAGGGCTGCGCAAAAGCCGAAATATAGGTATGCGTGGGAGCCAGAGAGACGAGACGCCAGGGCACACCCGCCCTCCAACCTCATGCCTCCCGCGCGCTCCCTACATCCGTGTCGGTATAGCCATAGGATGTCCACGATGGATCTCCAATAAGACCGGTTGGTAGCGGCTTGCATCTAGCGTGATTCTACGGTCTTAATGAGATCAACCGTCTACTTTGTGAGACGTCCACCCGGACGTCTCACGCTGCGCTTGCCGGCACTCCGACGTGGTCTCTACTCCAGAAGTTTTCGACCCCATTAGTCATCAGTCCTCCATGCTGTCTGCCTTGTCCAGTGCCATTTCAGCTTGCGAATCCGCTGAGCTACGTTAGTAACTTTGGTTCTTCTACGGATCTCTTCATTTTTGATTCGATTTCGCAGATAGACTCCTTATACTCATACTTTTTTAATAATAACAATTAGTTACAGGTCATATTAAAATTACAATATTTCACTTTCAATTTTAAACATTAAAAGGCACTGAACAACATAAATACGATAGTTTAAGAATAATTACAATCAATAACTTATCTCAGTTAAGTTATTCAATCATAAAAAAAGAAAAAGTCAAATCTTAACAAAATTAAATTAGTGAAATTATTTCGTCAATTCATAACACACAACAATGAGGTCTCAGGGGAACACTGAAAAAATAATAATAATAATAGCATAGCATAGCTCCGAGAATAGCCCTCTCCATAGATCGTTGTGCTTCTTGGAGCTTATTAATAAAGCACATAGTAAGAGACCATGTTTCAGTGCCATACGTTATCACTGCATGGCAACACAAACTGATGAAACACTTTCGATTTGAGGCACTGAGGGATGTCGGACGAGAAGACGTTACGTAATTACGTATACATATAACATATTTTTCGTACGACGTTCACTATTTTATCAGCGTAATATATTATTTGTAACACCACAAAGTATTGTGATACCTTCCGTTGCTTAAACTAAGAGGATCTAAATTTTATTCCATGCAACAAAATAGAACCGATCCGTTGCTCGGTTGCTGCTTGAAAAGGTAACAAACACATTTTTGGAATTATAATATTAACACCCTCACTGCGCCAAATAAAATCATAAACCTTCATCTGGTGCGGAGGCGGGTCGACGTGCGCCCCCAACGATATTTTCGCCAGTACGTCGCAGGCCTTCTTCGGCCCGCTGGCACTAAGGTAGATTAAAATGCACTTTGCGAAAATAGGACATATACATACATTTTATTTTTGTACTGTTAGAATGACATTAAACCGAAATTCCTCAGGTTTGATTCGTCCCGGGAAGGGATCTGAACCGCACTCGAAAGTGTTTTACAACCCCATAGTAAAAATTATTCGTAACGATGGTCCAAATCACCCCCTTTTGCCTTAGTACAGATAAAGCACAAAAACACTGTATATAAATATCCAAATAACGTTGATATGTATATTAATAAGTATTTAACATAACGTACCGTTTGTACTTAGTGTTACATTGAGATGAATTTTTGATGCCTTTTATTTTTCTTAGTAGAAAATATTTCTTTACCATAGCACTGTCATTGTCTATTGCAGCATTGCTAATTACTTCAAGGCATTTGCCTTGCAATTGGCCATGTTGTATGCTACTCTAATTTCTACTATGTTTATTTTTTTATCCATCTAGTCATTTTGAATTTTGCTGGACGAAGATACGTTAGATCAGCTAGACAGCACATCACTAAATGAAGGCGCACGCGCACTGTGCGGCATCAAGTCGCCGGCGGTCTACGGGCCGCGATAAGCCGCACTGAGTAAACTTAGTTCACTGTAGGTGCGTGTCAGGCCTAAAAGAGCCTGCCGTGATGTTTTGATGGTAAATACCTGCAATCTTAACCACAAGCTGAAATGTATATTTGTCTCTGTCGAACTCTTACAAATACTTGAGGTAATCGTTCCGCACCAGCGGGAGGGACATCGCTGCGGCAAATTATACAGAAGACTGAAGAGTATAATCTGCCATTTTGCTTAGCCTTTGTGGACTATGAGAAAGCGTTTTATTTGGGCGAGACATGGGCTGTGCTTGAGTTTCTCCAGCGATGCCGTATTGACCATCGGTACATCGAAGTGTTGAAGTGTTTGTATAAGAACGCCACTATGTCGGTCCGAGTACAGGAAGAGAGCTCCAACACGATCTCTTTGAAAAAGGTGTCAGACAGCGAGATGTAATATCTCCGAAACTGTTTACTGTAACTTTGGAAAACGCCTTTAAGTTACTCTACTCGAATGGAAAGGATTTGGCATCGATATTAATGGCGAATATATCACTCCCCTTCGATTTGCCGACGATATCGTGGTCATGGCAAAGTCAATGGAAGAACTAAGCACGATGCTCGAAGGCTTCAATCGAGTTTCCCCACAGGTGGGTCTTAGATGAACATGGACAAAACAAAGGTCATGTGTAATGCCCATGTGGTGGGTACAACCACCCCAATATCTGTCGGGAGCTCGGTTCTTGAAGTTGTGGACTCGTACGTTTACCTAGGACAAGTAGTCCAGTTATCGCCGAATCCAACTCGGCTGGGCTGCGTTCGGAAAACTGCTTGACGTCTTTTCGTCCGACATACCTCAGTGCCTCAATTCGAGAGTTTTCGACAGTTGTGTGTTGCCAGTGATGACATTTGACACTGAAACGTGGTCTTTTACTGTGGGTCTTATAAACAAACTCAAAGTAGCCCAACGCGCTATAGAGAGGGCTATGCTTGGAGTCTCGCTGCGAAATTGAATCAGAAATGAAGAGATTCGCAGAAGAACCAAAGTTACTGACACAGCCCAGCAGCTTAGTAAGTTGAAATGGCAATGGTCAGGACACATGGCTCGGAGAACTGATGGTCGATGGGGCACTAAAATTCTCGAATGGAGACCATGCACTGGCAAGCGCAGCGTAGGACACCATCCATCCATCGACTAGGTGGACCGACGATATTATTAAAACCGCAAGAACGCGCTGGATGCAGGCCGCTTCCATTCAGGCTTACTGGAAATCCATAGGGGGGAGGCTTACGTCCAGCAGTGGACGTCTTACGGCTAATAATGATGATGAAGATGTTTGGAGGGTCATAGTTTTCTTCAGCGTAAAGCACCACGGCGGGC
The DNA here is from genome assembly GCA_949316475.1 of Hypomecis punctinalis. Lineage (NCBI taxonomy): Eukaryota > Metazoa > Arthropoda > Insecta > Lepidoptera > Geometridae > Hypomecis > Hypomecis punctinalis. The sequence continues at coordinate 6,264,239 of OX438804.1, read as the reverse complement.
CGACATAGTCCTGATCTGCAGTGAAGGTGTTAATAAAAAATTGTAAGAAAAGAAATAATTTTGATTTAAAAAAATATTACTGAAATTTTAAGCAAAATCTTCTAAAACTATAGTAATTATATGTATAAGTATTATGTACCAGCGATGTGAATTAAATTATGTATCAGCTTTTTTAATAGTTCTGTGCAAGACTTAGGCCTACCCACAAAGAATAATTGGGACATATCCGCCACACTGGCTACTTTTTATTTTAGCTATTTCATTAAAGATACTTACAGATACCAATAAATGTAACATTTTCAATGGATTTAAATTTGTCGTCTTCTTTCTTGATAAACTTGATTGCACTTTGCACATCTGAGTCATCAACTTTTAAATTCCTCAGCATAGCTATGGTGGACGCTGCACTCTTAAAACAAACAAATATAGTATGAAATTCCTCTCCTATACCACGCCGGCGGTCTAGTCTCCCTCCGTCTTACGAATTTTCGATCAGGTCACGTGTCTTGATGCCAGTTTAAAAATTTTACCCATCCCAAAAAGTGCACGACGCCGCTAAAGAAGTTTTCACCTCCAAAACTAAGGCGTATAATTTATTTATTAATTTAATAATTAGGCACTCATAACAGACTACAGAAAATACATTACATGATTATTTTTTTCTTACAATTTTTGACCGAGTCTGTGGTCCAAAAGAATGAGCACACAGCATGGTGAACAGTTGTATAGGTACATATTATTACAAAATTTGATACTTAAAATAAAGATAATGATATAATTATTTCGAGAAAAATAACCATTTATAACATAATTTTGACTTTATGGAAAAAGTGAAAATTTTAATTAATCCATAAAAGTTATACACTATTACTTAGTTGATAATTTGAAATGAAATGCATATTACAGTACAACACAATAGTTTGAATTACTGTATTGCACTGCATTGTGGTTTGGAGACGAAAAATTTATACATGTTACTTCTAAATTGTCTGAGACTAAGTCCGAACAAATCGAAATCCAGCTCATCAACAAATAATCCTAACGATTGAAGTGCTGAAGAAAAAAATCACTCAAATCGGACAATACATAATATATTTAGAGGTAGATAACAGTTAATTGTTTTTGTATGGTCAAGTTGGCGCTTTAAGATTGCAAAAAAATACACATTCTTCTATATATATAAAAGGCAAAGGTGACTGACTCAGGTATCAACGCACAGGCCAAACCATAAGGACTAGAATCTTAAAATTTCGCACACGTATTCCTCTTATGACGTAAGCATCCACTAATGAAGGATTTTTGGAAATTCGACTTTTAAGGGGTAAAACGGGCCCTTTTCCATTGTATAAAACTTTATATTTCCTGGACCGATTGACTTGAAACTTGACTTATGTACCTTTCAAACAAAAAAAAAAATTCGTTTTGTTCAATATTTGCGATTTTATCATCTTGGGGGCCAGATTAAATCCCAAAGTTTGTAAAATAAAACATCAATTACATCCAATTGGCTGAACTAATAGGGATAATATTTGGTTTTAGAGAAGCTTATAATATGTACTAATACTGGAGTCAAAGTTGACCTGAAAAATTTATTCTATTACTTCGGGATAGTCAACATTACCAAACAAATTGTTTTGACGAAACAAATGGACGGATTGAAATGCAATTTGATAAAGGAGTATACAACAACACATCTTAGCACAGGTACTACTGTTATTCTGAAAACTGTAAGCTGTTTTTAGGGAATTGAGAATCGAAATAATTTGTGAAAAATACTAAACAGGATTGGCTGAAATTTTGTTTGAAAATAGCCTACAAGACTCACTAAGATATAGACTATAGGCGTCCAAGAAAACGTCAATGATTTCCCCGGGAAAAGATATTTATAACTTTGTTACGGGTTCATGGCATGACATTAAATTGATTTGAATATATGTAGATAGGGGAGTGGGGAATTACATGGATTAGCTTTCTATCATGCCGTAAAATATCAGCAATTCCCACAGGAAGCCTAAAAATAAAAAATAAGGATTATACTTAAACCAAAAATATTGTCGAAAACTTTAGGTAGATACCATTGTCATTTTGTATGCTAATATACTACAATATAAACTAGAAAATATGCTATTAACACCCCGGCAATATTGTGTCATTTCTTCAGGAAGAAATATACATTCTTAATAGTTAAATTAAATTAAGTGCTATTAACAATTTAACTTTTACGAAGCTGTCATTCCGGAAAATATATACAGGGTTATATGCTTACCCGGTTCTAAGCAGGGAGGGGGTGATTCAGACCATCATCAGGACCATCTTTTGCTATGGCCCCATAATTCGAGAAAAAAATCAGATGTTCCTTTCAAAACTGCAACTCGGAATTGACAAAATGAATGATACATCTGTTTTTTTTTTTTCGAAAATTGAGTTGGCCCATAGTTAAAGTTGTTCAAAATGATTGTCTGAATCACCCCTTTTCGGCTTAGTTCAAGGTAAGCAAATAACCCAGCAGATACGGTTCCCTCGGGATATAATGAAAATAATATATATCCGTAAAAACAAACAAAAATACAATCTTTAATGAATATGTTAGTGGTTTACTATCGCTAATATTCATTCTTACTTCTTAGTTGTCAAGCTATTTTCATGTACTAAAACAGCGCGAGCCATTTTGCGGGCTATTATAATACCTGTTAAAATAATGTAGGTACTAAGTCAACGCGGGCTAAGCCGCGGCCTATAATAATATTAAGTGTGTACCTACTAAGTCAACGCAGCCGGCTTTTATAATATTACTCAAATACTACGCCAACCCGGGCCAAAACATGGGTTTTTATCATTTTAAGCAAGCATTAAGCTGAGAATACACATGCCAGTGGCTGGCACATTTGCATTTCGACATTTCTATGTTTTTTTACTATTCTTAGTTATATTTTATCTGTAATGTCGAATAAACTTTTTTCATTTCATGCTAGTTTTTGTACGTGCCAGCTCCTATTTACGTAACGTACTATAGCGTGTACACATGTCAGTAGCTGGTACGTGCAATATACAGGGTTATTTATAATCAATTAGCATCCTTCTAGGGGCTTATTCTGTACATCAAAACTAACAACTTTTGTTCTACGACTTTCGTCAAAACTAAAAAATAATAATTTGTTGTTCCATAGAACAATATAGTTCACCCGCGACAAAATGTATGAAACAGCTGATTTTTTTTAGTTTTGTCGTACGTCGTAGAACAAAAGTCGTTAGTTTTGATGTACAGAATAAGCCCCTAGAAGGATGCTAATTGATTAGAAATAACCCTGTATATCATAAACGTCAGGACACTTTCTTACATAATCCAATGGATTTTGTCGTCCTTTATAGCCGTCATGCAATAAAAAGAACGTGCACCACGCATGTTCTTTTTGTTCAGTTCACCCATTGATACTTAGGTGCTGCCCGCAGGCCGTACGCCGTATGTTCATTGTTAATTACGACGGAACGGGACGGGGCGTAGCTAGACCGGGAACAATCGTGGTGTAGACTTGCGTCGTACGAGCCCGGGCAGGACACGTGTCATACACGTAGTGATATTTTAAATTAAGTGTAGGTATAATTATTATATACCACGGGACTAATCGCGCACTAAAATTACGAGATAAATAAATACCTCCTCATCCCGACGTTACGGCCGAGTTGCATCAACCGTGGTCACGGGTAGACTGGAATGTAGAACAGCTGGTACCGCCAATTCAATTTGAACTTGAAAAATTGTCATTACGACACACAACACTGACGGTATCTAACAATGTCCTTCTACCTACACTACGCGATTTGCATTTGTTGACAACAGGATTCCACGAAGCCGATAACTTAAATCCATCCTCCCGGTTGAAATTCTTATGATTTTTGATTTCCACCGCTTCACGAACTATTCTTGAAAAATAGTGTCGATCCGTGGAGAGGACTTTTGGGACGTGGAGCTCGATCCAATGACCAGTACCTCCGTCAAGCAAATACTCAGCTATAGCAGACTTCTATATCTGGCGGATTTTGACTGCCGCGATATGTTCTACCGCAGCTGCAATCCACCTTATATACACCAGGAGTCTGAAACGGAATGACATCTTTCGGCGTTCTGACTTGGCCCAGTAGTTTGGATAAGGGAGTATACACTGTCTTGATGAAGTAATCCTTTAATAAAGTCCCCACCTTATCCGTCACTCCTTTAACATAAGTCATGAAGTGTAGGTATGCAACGTCTCACATTACGCGGCCCGAGCACGCGGTGCGGCGCGGCGAGCGCGGCGACAACGGAACACGGACGGGGCACGCCCCACGGCCGGCTCGTTCTAATATAAATCATCCCTTAATGTGGCATAATCTTGGTTTTAAAGGCTATGCAAATACTAATTTTCATCACAACATCTTTAAAAACAAAGATATTACCATATAGTTTCATCCCCAATTTCACCCCCTTAAGTCGTAATTTTCAAAAAACATTGAACACATCGTTTTTGATTTTATAAAAACTATTTAAATACAAAATTTCAGAAATGTAAGTTAAAAAACAAAGGACTTTCATACAAACGTTTTCAGCCCGTTTTACCTTACTAGGGGTTGAATTTCAAAAAATACTTTCTTAGTACACCCCTACACATCAAGACAAATACACTCTTCAAATTTCAAGGGTTTGCGTTCAGCGGTTTAGGCTCTGCTGTTGTTTGTTGTCGTCAGTCAGTGTGTCAAGACATTGATTGAATGAATGAATTTATTTATTTGCTAGAACGTAGTACATACAAGGTGTTACAATAATTGACAAATTTCCTTACATCCTGTCATTTCTGACGTGCAAATATTTTTACATTAAATTAATATGCTAACACTTTAGGTATTTTCTTAAAGGGCCACATAAGACATTGGTTTTTTTAGATATAAATAATAATAATAAAATATAATTTTGAATACCAGCATAAAATCATGTAATAATTCATCATAATAGCCTAAGAAGTACTTATTCCCCGCCTATACAATAGTTTACCTCTTCCTATCACCCAAAAACTGTATTTTTTTTACTTAATGATTGTAAAAGGGCCTCTTGGTGTTGGTTTCGGCCCCATCAATGCCCTTCAAAGATCCGGGGCAGCCCGTGAGTTGTAAAACAATAATATATATTAAAGAAGATATACAGGGTTATTTCTAATTAATCAGCATCCTTCTAGGGGCTTATTCTGTACATCAAAACTAACAACTTTTGTTCTACGACTTTCGTCAAAACCAAAAAAAAAACCTTGTTGTTCCATAGAAAAATATTGGCTGATTTTTTTTTTTAGTTGTAGACAAAAGTCGTAGACCAATAGTTGTTAGTTATGATGTACAGAATAAGCCCCTAGAAGGATGCTAATTGATAAGAAATAACCCTGTCTAAATAACACACACAAATTATGTGGCTTTCTATTTGTAAAAAAAAAACAAAATCGGTTTCGTAGTTTCAACCTCACAAACTCACAATTTACCTCTTTCTCATGACTGTTACTGTAGGTTTTACAACATTATGTTGTATGATATGTACGCACCTTTAAAAATTATTGTTGTAAAACCGTATAAGCAAAATTAAATAAAAATAGATAAATACACCATACCTCAAATTGTCCAATTTTAACGTAGAATGTCGGAGACTCTGGTATTTTCAATAAAACTAGTACGGTCATAGCTGTTATAGCTTGGCAAATGTAGAGAATGGTATAATATTCCAAGTATACTTCCATAAGGTATATGAAAAGAAGTCCGAAATTTCTACAATTATGAGCCACTATGCCCAGAACCCCTCTCAAATCGTCTTGGCTGATCTCCTTGACGTACATAGCTATGATGTACAAGAAGGCAGCGGCTGAACATCCACAAAAAACTCTAGCTACCACCAAAGTAGCCATATTGGTTGCTAAATATGTAGTTAGCCAACAAAGCTGAAAAAAACATTGTAACCATAAAAATAAAATATTTAAATAAATATTAGGGATCATCTTACACACGGCCTCTGCTCCAAACTAAGCAAAACTTGTGATAATTATGGTAAATATAGATAATAACATCTAGACACAGAGCAAACACCTATATTTATGACATAAATACTTGCCTTGGGTGGGAATCGAACCCACGATTTTTTGGGCTAGGGGTCAGGATCACTAACTACTAGGCCACTAAGGCAGTCAGTGAGTGATATCGCCGTACATTGGAATATAAGGAACTGTTGATATGATGACTGGCCAATTTAACCTCGTCATTATCGATAATCGATAGCATGGGTCTAAAAAGTTAAAGAAATTAGGAATAGTGATCATTCTAAGTACTTACAAAATGAAACACTGCGCAAAGAACCAAGCTAGGCTTTCTTCCAAATCTATCGACTATGTATGTCCACATTGGAATAGACAGCAATGCTGCCAGACTGGGGACGGTCGCAAGCCAGGCGACATCGAGGGCAGATAGCGGGGAGCTGGTGGGAGCTCCATCCGACTGCAGTACTTTAGCCATACAGAACGGCCAACCGATTTGCAAGCCGTAGCTCAGAGTTGTCAAATTTACTGGAATTAAAAAATTAAAATACGGAATTATAATATTTTTACTAATATTAACATGAGAAAAATTTACTTACGAACTATAAAAAGTTTAATATTCCCTATTTATAGCAGATCTTCAAACAGAGGGTACGGCGACTTCTGCAATAGGCTATAGTACGAGATCCGACCGCGTGATTTATACGTTCATATGTTTGATTAATAAAATATAATTTTTATCGATATTTATAACTAAACCAATGCAGATCCGCAAAGGTGGCCATCCAAATTTGGCCGCAATTAATTTTAATTAAAATGTAATTAATTATTTATTTTTGAACAATTACGTTCACTTGTAATTGTTAAAAAATATATTTCATTAGAAAGAAATATACCTGAGATACCGAGAAAGTTCAAGGTGCCATCCCTCACTTGGCCGCAACCTAATGTCAGCCAGGTGTAAACAGGTATAATTTCGTTAAATATATACGTTCATAATGTATTATCATGTTATACATACCAAATTGAAGATTAATTCTTTCCCTACATGATGAGATATAGGTGTCTATGCAAAAATGCCCGCAAATAGTGACTGCCAACGATTAAAGATAAATAAAAGCGAGAGAAACTTAAGATAAACACCCCATGTCGAATAAAGATAGAGCATCCCAGCTGCTTGTCGTTTTTATGCTACTGCGCATGCGTCCATAGATAAGGTGCTCAACTAGTAGCTCGCGTATTTGCTTGGAGTTTAAAATACTCCAAAAATTGAGCAGTAAAAATAATATGTAAAATAATAATATGTAAATAATATTTATATTTAGTAGCTATAAAATTATTCATTTGTCCTGTGTGATTAAAAATTGTACTTACATTTTGGGTTTTACAAAATTCTTCAAATTCTTCCTTGTATTTACTTTTTACAGTAATAACTTTTTTTAAACAATTCATGTGATAACCAAATTCATTTGTTGATTCCACATTAAGTTTTAGGTTATGATACATAAAATTTTTGTGACGTCGAAACAATATCATTAAAAAACACTTTTTAAATGATACATCACTAAAGTTAAGCACTTCTTGCTTTTCATTACACAACAAAAAACACTTCTTCATTTTATTCTTACGTTTTAATAACGTTAAGAATGAAATATATCAATATTAATATTAACAAAGTTTTATAATTTTGGACTTGAAAAAAAACAACGTGGCGCATAAGACTGTCAAAAACATATGATTGCAATATTCAGTACGGTATTTAGTTGAGCACCTTGCCTATGGACGCATGCGCAGTAGCATAAAAACGACAAGCAGCTGGGATGCTCTATCTTTATTCGACATGGGGTGTTTATCTTAAGTTTCTCTCGCTTTTATTTATCTTTAATCGTTGGCAGTCACTATTTGCGGGCATTTTTGCATAGGCACCTATATCTCATCATGTAGGGAAAGAATTAATCTTCAATTTGGTATGTATAACATGATAATACATTATGAACGTATATATTTAACGAAATTATACCTGTTTACACCTGGCTGACATTAACCGGTGTGAAGTTGGCAGCCAACTCTAGCAGCCAATATAACCCGACCAAATAATGTGAACTTTTTTATGAAGTTAGCAGCCATCGTCAAGAACGTAATAAAGCTTACAAACACTAATACCAATGTGGTCCGAAAACCTTAATTATAGTCTAAGCTACACCCTACATAAAAATTTAACCCGATAATGTAGCTCAAAAATAAGATGAATAAATCATTACGAGATTCCAGGGCGCGGTGGATTTCGACCGGGTTGGACGTCGTTACGTCGGGTTGGATTACAAATTCTGATTTTCTGATACAGAAGCTATCAGAAATATGTAAAATAAAATTGGCTAAAATGTTTTTTGAGGCTATTTTGGCTCTACAAACTTTACACATTTTTTGAAAATTTTAATAAATGTGAAAAAATTCTATACTATTTTTTATTTCATATAATTTAAATAAAGCACGCAACAACAGCTATTGCGCTATACAACAAAATAAGTTTCAGAGCCCTGAAAAATACTACGAGGCGAAAATTCTCGACAAAATCTGAAATTGACCGCAAGTTTCAAGTTCAGCAATTGGCTGCTGGTGAATAACGGGCCGAGTTCTCTACTTAGTGCTAATGATGCATATTATTCTGAGAGAATGATGTCTGCGCTGTCTCAAACTGTCACAATCAAAGCGGCTTAAAGCCTTACTTTTTCTGCAACTCCTGCTGAAAATAGAAAATAATAACCGAAATCGAGTTTTCACGGCGCGGTGAATTTCGATCGGGTTGGACGTCGTTACGTCGGGTTGGATTACAAATTATGATTCTTTAATACATAAGCTATCAGAAATATGTAAAATAAAATTGGCTAAAATGTTTTTTGATGCTATTTTGGCTCTACAAACTTTACACATTTTTTGAAAATTTTAATAAATGTGAAAAAATTCTATACTATTTTTTATTTCATATAATTTAAATTAAGCACGCTACAACAGCTATTGCGCTATACAACAAAATAAGTTTCAGGGCCCTGAAAAATACAGCTAGGCGAAAATTCTCGACAAAATCTGAAATAGACCGCAAGTTTCAAGTTCAGCAATTGGCTGCTGGTGAATAACGGGCCGAGTTCTCTACTTAGTGCTAATGATGCATACTATTCTGAGAGAATGATGTCTGCGCTGTCTCAAACTGTCACATTCAAAGCGGCTTAAAGCCTTACTTTTTCTGCAACTGCTGCTGAAAAAAAAAATAATGACCGAAATCGAGTTTTTACGGCGCGGTGAATTTTGATCGGGTTGGACGTCGTTACGTCGGGTTGGATTACAAATTATGATTTTTTGATACATAAGCTATCAGAAATATGTAAAATAAAATTGGCTCAAATGTTTTTTGATGCTATTTTGGCTCTACAAACTTTACACATTTTTTGAAAATTTTGATAAATGTGAATAAATTCTATACTATTTTTTATTTCATATAATTTAAATAAAGCACGCTACAACAGCTATTGCGCTATAAAACAAAATAAGTTTCAGGGCCCTGAAAAATACTACGAGGCAAAAATTCTCGACAAAATCTGAAATTGACCGCAAGTTTCAAGTTCAGCAATTGGCTGCTGGTGAATAACGGGCCGAGTTCTCTACTTAGTGCTAATGATGCATACTATTCTGAGAGAATGATGTCTGCGCTGTCTCAAACTGTCACATTCAAAGCGGCTTAAAGCCTTACTTTTTCTGCAACTCCTGCTGAAAATAGAAAATAATAACCGAAATCGAGTTTTCACGGCGCGGTGAATTTCGATCGGGTTGGACGTCGTTACGTCGGGTTGGATTACAAATTCTGATATTCTGATACAAAAGCTATCAGAAATATGTAAAATAAAATTGGCTAAAATGTTTCATGATGTTATTTTGGCTCTACAAACTCGACACATTTTTTGAAAATTTTAATAAATGTGAAAAAATTCTATACTATTTTTTATTTCATATAATTTAAGTAAAGCACGCTACAACAGCTATTGCGCTATACAACAAAATAAGTTTGAGGGTCCTGAAAAATACAGCTAGGCGAAAATTCTCGACAAAATCTGAAATAGACCGCAAGTTTCAAGTTCAGCAATTGGCTGCTGGTGAATAACGGGCTGAGTTCTCTACTTAGTCCTAATGATGCATATTATTCTGAGAGAATGATCTCTGCGCTGTCTCAAACTGTCACATTCAAAGCGGCTTAAAGCCTTACTTTTTCTGCAACTCCTGCTGAAAAAAAAAATAATGACCGAAATCGAGTTTTCGCGGCACGGTGAATTTCGATCGGGTTGGACGTCGTTACGTCGGGTTGGATTACAAATTCTGATATTCTGATACAGAGCTATCAGAAATATGTAAAATAAAATTGGCTTAAATGTTTTTTGATGCTATTTTGGCTCTACAAACTTTACACATTTTTTGAAAATTTTAATAATTGTGAAAAAATTCTATACTATTTTTTATTTCATATAACTTAAATAAAGTACGCAACAACAGCTATTGCGCTATACAACAAAATAAGTTTCAGGGCCCTGAAAAATACTACGAGGCGAAAATTCTCGACAAAATCTGAAATAGACCGCAAGTTTCAAGTTCAGCAATTGGCTGCTGGTGAATAACGGGCCGAGTTCTCTACTTAGTGCTAATGACGCATACTATTCTGAGAGAATGATGTCTGCGCTGTCTCAAACTGTCACATTCAAAGCGGCTTAAAGCCTTACTTTTTCTGCAACTGCTGCTGAAAAAAAAAATAATGACCGAAATCGAGTTTTTACGGCGCGGTGAATTTTGATCGGGTTGGACGTCGTTACGTCGGGTTGGATTACAAACTATGATTCTTTGATACATAAGCTATCAGAAATATGTAAAATAAAATTGGCTTAAATGTTTTTTGATGCTATTTTGGCTCTACAAACTTTACACATTTTTTGAAAATTTTAATAATTGTGAAAAAATTCTATACTGTTTTTTATTTCATATAATTTAAATAAAGTACGCAACAACAGCTATTGCGCTATACAACAAAATAAGTTTCAGGGCCCTGAAAAACACTACGAGGCAAAATTTCTCTACAAAATCTGAAATTGACCGCAAGTTTCAAGTTCAGCAATTGGCTGCTGGTGAATAACGGGCCGAGTTCTCTACTTAGTGCTAATGATGCATATTATTCTAAGAGAAAGATGTCTGCGCTGTCTCAAACTGTCACATTCAAAGCGGCTTAAAGCCTTACTTTTTCTGCAACTCCTGCTGAAAATAGAAAATAATAACCGAAATCGAGTTTTCACGGCGCGGTGAATTTCGATCGGGTTGGACGTCGTTACGTCGGGTTGGATTACAAATTATGATTTTTTGATACATAAGCTATCAGAAATATGTAAAATAAAATTGGCTTAATTGTTTTTTGATGCTATTTTGGCTCTACAAACTTTACACATTTTTTGAAAATTTTAATATATTTGAAAAAATTCTATACTATTTTTTATTACATATAATTTAAATTAAGCACGCTACAACAGCTATTGCGCTATACAACAAAATAAGTTTCAGGGCCCTGAAAAATACAGCTAGGCGAAAATTCTCGACAAAATCTGAAATAGACCGCAAGTTTCAAGTTCAGCAATTGGCTGCTGGTGAATAACGGGCCGAGTTCTCTACTTAGTCCTAATGATGCATATTATTCTGAGAGAATGATGTCTGCGCTGTCTCAAACTGTCACATTCAAAGCGGCTTAAAGCCTTACTTTTTCTGCAACTCCTGCTGAAAAAAAAAATAATGACCGAAATCGAGTTTTCACGGCGCGGTGAATTTCGATCGGGTTGGACGTCGTTACGTCGGGTTGGATTACAAATTATGATTTTTTGATACATAAGCTATCAGAAATATGTAAAATAAAATTGGCTTAAATGTTTTTTGATGCTATTTTGGCTTTACAAACTTTACACATTTTTTGAAAATTTTAATAAATGTGAAAAAATTCTATACTATTTTTTATTACATATAATTTAAATAAAGCACACAACAACAGCTATTGCGCTATACAACAAAATAAGTTTCAGGGCCCTGAAAAATACTACGAGGCGAAAATTCTCGACAAAATCTGAAATAGACCGCAAGTTTCAAGTTCAGCAATTGGCTGCTGGTGAATAACGGGCCGAGTTCTCTACTTAGTCCTAATGATGCATACTATTCTGAGAGAATGATGTCTGCGCTGTCTCAAACTGTCACATTCAAAGCGGCTTAAAGCCTAACTTTTTCTGCAACTCCTGCTGAAAAAAAAAATAATGACCGAAATCGAGTTTTCACGGCGCGGTGAATTTCGATCGGGTTGGACGTCGTTACGTCGGGTTGGATTACAAATTCTGATATTCTGATACAAAAGCTATCAGAAATATGTAAAATAAAATTGGCTAAAATGTTTCATGATGTTATTTTGGCTCTACAAACTCGACACATTTTTTGAAAATTTTAATAAATGTGAAAAAATTCTATACTATTTTTTATTTCATATAATTTAAGTAAAGCACGCTACAACAGCTATTGCGCTATACAACAAAATAAGTTTGAGGGTCCTGAAAAATACAGCTAGGCGAAAATTCTCGACAAAATCTGAAATAGACCGCAAGTTTCAAGTTCAGCAATTGGCTGCTGGTGAATAACGGGCTGAGTTCTCTACTTAGTCCTAATGATGCATATTATTCTGAGAGAATGATGTCTGCGCTGTCTCAAACTGTCACATTCAAAGCGGCTTAAAGCCTTACTTTTTCTGCAACTCCTGCTGAAAAAAAAAATAATGACCGAAATCGAGTTTTCACGGCGCGGTGAATTTCGATCGGGTTGGACGTCGTTACGTCGGGTTGGATTACAAATTATGATTTTTTGATACATAAGCTATCAGAAATATGTAAAATAAAATTGGCTTAAATGTTTTTTGATGCTATTTTGGCTTTACAAACTTTACACATTTTTTGAAAATTTTAATAAATGTGAAAAAATTCTATACTATTTTTTATTACATATAATTTAAATAAAGCACACAACAACAGCTATTGCGCTATACAACAAAATAAGTTTCAGGGCCCTGAAAAATACTACGAGGCGAAAATTCTCGACAAAATCTGAAATAGACCGCAAGTTTCAAGTTCAGCAATTGGCTGCTGGTGAATAACGGGCCGAGTTCTCTACTTAGTCCTAATGATGCATACTATTCTGAGAGAATGATGTCTGCGCTGTCTCAAACTGTCACATTCAAAGCGGCTTAAAGCCTAACTTTTTCTGCAACTCCTGCTGAAAAAAAAAATAATGACCGAAATCGAGTTTTCACGGCGCGGTGAATTTCGATCGGGTTGGACGTCGTTACGTCGGGTTGGATTACAAATTCTGATATTCTGATACAAAAGCTATCAGAAATATGTAAAATAAAATTGGCTAAAATGTTTCATGATGTTATTTTGGCTCTACAAACTCGACACATTTTTTGAAAATTTTAATAAATGTGAAAAAATTCTATACTATTTTTTATTTCATATAATTTAAGTAAAGCACGCTACAACAGCTATTGCGCTATACAACAAAATAAGTTTGAGGGTCCTGAAAAATACAGCTAGGCGAAAATTCTCGACAAAATCTGAAATAGACCGCAAGTTTCAAGTTCAGCAATTGGCTGCTGGTGAATAACGGGCTGAGTTCTCTACTTAGTCCTAATGATGCATATTATTCTGAGAGAATGATCTCTGCGCTGTCTCAAACTGTCACATTCAAAGCGGCTTAAAGCCTTACTTTTTCTGCAACTCCTGCTGAAAAAAAAAATAATGACCGAAATCGAGTTTTCGCGGCACGGTGAATTTCGATCGGGTTGGACGTCGTTACGTCGGGTTGGATTACAAATTCTGATATTCTGATACAGAGCTATCAGAAATATGTAAAATAAAATTGGCTTAAATGTTTTTTGATGCTATTTTGGCGCTACAAACTTTACACATTTTTTGAAAATTTTAATAATTGTGAAAAAATTCTATACTATTTTTTATTTCATATAACTTAAATAAAGTTGGCAACAACAGCTATTGCGCTATACAACAAAATAAGTTTCAGGGCCCTGAAAAATACTACGAGGCGAAAATTCTCGACAAAATCTGAAATAGACCGAAAGTTTCAAGTTCAGCAATTGGCTGCTGGTGAATAACGGGCCGAGTTCTCTACTTAGTGCTAATGACGCATACTATTCTGAGAGAATGATGTCTGCGCTGTCTCAAACTGTCACATTCAAAGCGGCTTAAAGCCTTACTTTTTCTGCAACTGCTGCTGAAAAAAAAAATAATGACCGAAATCGAGTTTTTACGGCGCGGTGAATTTTGATCGGGTTGGACGTCGTTACGTCGGGTTGGATTACAAATTATGATTCTTTGATACATAAGCTATCAGAAATATGTAAAATAAAATTGGCTTAAATGTTTTTTGATGCTATTTTGGCTCTACAAACTTTACACATTTTTTGAAAATTTTAATAATTGTGAAAAAATTCTATACTGTTTTTTATTTCATATAATTTAAATAAAGTACGCAACAACAGCTATTGCGCTATACAACAAAATAAGTTTCAGGGCCCTGAAAAACACTACGAGGCAAAAATTCTCTACAAAATCTGAAATTGACCGCAAGTTTCAAGTTCAGCAATTGGCTGCTGGTGAATAACGGGCCGAGTTCTCTACTTAGTGCTAATGATGCATATTATTCTAAGAGAAAGATGTCTGCGCTGTCTCAAACTGTCACATTCAAAGCGGCTTAAAGCCTTACTTTTTCTGCAACTCCTGCTGAAAAAAAAAATAATGACCGAAATCGAGTTTTCACGGCGCGGTGAATTTCGATCGGGTTGGACGTCGTTACGTCGGGTTGGATTACAAATTCTGATTTTCTGATACAGAAGCTATCAGAAATATGTAAAATAAAATTGGCTAAAATGTTTCATGATGCTATTTTGGCTCTACAAACTTTACACATTTTTTGAAAATTTTAATAATTGTGAAAAAATTCTATACTATTTTTAATAAAAAAATGAAGCAATGTTGTTGCGTACTTTATTTAAATTATATGAAATATCATATAATTTAAATAAAGTACGCAACAACAGCTATTGTGCTATACAACAAAATAAGTTTCAGGGCCCTGAAAAATACAGCTAGGCGAAAATTATCGACAAAATCTGAAATAGACCGCAAGTTTCAAGTTCAGCAATTGGCTGCTGGTGAATAACGGGCCGAGTTCTCTACTTAGTGCTAATGAAGCATATTATTCTGAGAGAATGATGTCTGCGCTGTCTCAAACTGTCACATTCAAAGCGGCTTAAAGCCTTACTTTTTCTGCAACTCCTGCTGAAAATAGAAAATAATAACCGAAATCGAGTTTTCATGGCCCGGTGGATTTCGACCGGGTTGGACGTCGTTACGTCGGGTTGGATTACAAGTACCGATTCTTTGATACGTAAGCTATCAGAAATATGTAAAATAAAATTGGCTTAGATGTTTCATGATGCTATTTTGGCTCTACAAACTCGACACATTTTTTGAAAATTTTAATAATTGTGAAAAAATTCTATATTATTTTTCATTTCATGTGGCAACTGTTCGTAGCCAAAGGGCTACGCTCGTAGAAGCGCTACGACAGAGCAATAGACATAAATGCGCTCTAACGATTCAAGTTATATTTTGCTAGTTTTAGTGTAGATATTAAATTTCTACATATTATAAAAACAGCTACAAATCAAAGTTTGTTTACTTGCTTCATTATTTTGATAAAATATAAAATAAAGGCACAATAACTGTGAGGGTAACTTATTAACCAGCAGCCATTTTTTAAGCTTAAACATTACGAAATGTCATTGAATTCGCGTTCAGGATTTAACAAATATTAAAACTTAAAATAACTTTTCAGACCTCAACAATGGAAAATTGTGGAAGCCTCTTACAAATTTTCACTGACGACATTGCTTCGAAAAAAGTAGGTAGTGCCTATGTGCTACGCTTTGCTTGGCTCGGCTTAAATGTCATTAAATTCGCGTTCAGGATTTAGCAAAGGGGCTACGCTCGTAGAAGTGCTACCAAAGAGTAAAAGACATAAACGCGCTCTGAGAATTCAAGTTATATTTTGCTAGTTTTAAGAAACATTTTAGCCAATTTTATTTTACATATTTCTGATAGCTTACGTATCAAAGAGTCAGAATTTGTAATCCAACCCGACGTAACGACGTCCAACCCGATCGAAATTCACCGCGCCGTGAAAACTCGATTTCGGTCATTATTTTTTTTTTCAGCAGGAGTTGCAGAAAAAGTAAGGCTTTAAGCCGCTTTGAATGTGACAGTTTGAGACAGCGCAGACATCATTCTCTCAGAATAATATGCATCATTAGCACTAAGTAGAGAACTCGGCCCGTTATTCACCAGCAGCCAATTGCTGAACTTGAAACTTGCGGTCAATTTCAGATTTTGTCGAGAATTTTTGCCTCGTAGTATTTTTCAGGGCCCTGAAACTTATTTTGTTGTATAGCGCAATAGCTGTTGTTGCGTACTTTATTTAAATTATATGAAATAAAAAATAGTATAGAATTTTTTCACAATTATAAAAATTTTCAAAAAATGTGTAAAGTTTGTAGAGCCAAAATAGCATCAAAAAACATTTAAGCCAATTTTATTTTACATATTTCTGATAGTTTATGTATCAGAAAATCAGAATTTGGAATCCAACCCGACGTAACGACGTCCAACCCGATCGAAATTCACCACGCCGTGAAAACTCGATTTCGGTCATTATTTTTTTTTTTCAGCAGGAGTTGCAGAAAAAGTAAGGCTTTAAGCCGCTTTGAATGTGACAGTTTGAGACAGCGCAGACATCATTCTCTCAGAATAGTATGCGTCATTAGCACTAAGTAGAGAACTCGGCCCGTTATTCACCAGCAGCCAATTGCTGAACTTGAAACTTTCGGTCTATTTCAGATTTTGTCGAGAATTTTCGCCTCGTAGTATTTTTCAGGGCCCTGAAACTTATTTTGTTGTATAGCGCAATAGCTGTTGTTGCGTACTTTATTTAAGTTATATGAAATAAAAAATAGTATAGAATTTTTTCACAATTATTAAAATTTTCAAAAAATGTGTAAAGTTTTTATCATTTTAAGCAAGCATTAAGCTGAGAATACACATGCCAGTGGCTGGCACATTTGCATTTCGACATTTCTATGTTTTTTTACTATTCTTAGTTATATTTTATCTGTAATGTCGAATAAACTTTTTTCATTTCATGCTAGTTTTTGTACGTGCCAGCTCCTATTTACGTAACGTACTATAGCGTGTACACATGTCAGTAGCTGGTACGTGCAATATACAGGGTTATTTATAATCAATTAGCATCCTTCTAGGGGCTTATTCTGTACATCAAAACTAACAACTTTTGTTCTACGACTTTCGTCAAAACTAAAAAATAATAATTTGTTGTTCCATAGAACAATATAGTTCACCCGCGACAAAATGTATGAAACAGCTGATTTTTTTTAGTTTTGTCGTACGTCGTAGAACAAAAGTCGTTAGTTTTGATGTACAGAATAAGCCCCTAGAAGGATGCTAATTGATTAGAAATAACCCTGTATATCATAAACGTCAGGACACTTTCTTACATAATCCAATGGATTTTGTCGTCCTTTATAGCCGTCATGCAATAAAAAGAACGTGCACCACGCATGTTCTTTTTGTTCAGTTCACCCATTGATACTTAGGTGCTGCCCGCAGGCCGTACGCCGTATGTTCATTGTTAATTACGACGGAACGGGACGGGGCGTAGCTAGACCGGGAACAATCGTGGTGTAGACTTGCGTCGTACGAGCCCGGGCAGGACACGTGTCATACACGTAGTGATATTTTAAATTAAGTGTAGGTATAATTATTATATACCACGGGACTAATCGCGCACTAAAATTACGAGATAAATAAATACCTCCTCATCCCGACGTTACGGCCGAGTTGCATCAACCGTGGTCACGGGTAGACTGGAATGTAGAACAGCTGGTACCGCCAATTCAATTTGAACTTGAAAAATTGTCATTACGACACACAACACTGACGGTATCTAACAATGTCCTTCTACCTACACTACGCGATTTGCATTTGTTGACAACAGGATTCCACGAAGCCGATAACTTAAATCCATCCTCCCGGTTGAAATTCTTATGATTTTTGATTTCCACCGCTTCACGAACTATTCTTGAAAAATAGTGTCGATCCGTGGAGAGGACTTTTGGGACGTGGAGCTCGATCCAATGACCAGTACCTCCGTCAAGCAAATACTCAGCTATAGCAGACTTCTATATCTGGCGGATTTTGACTGCCGCGATATGTTCTACCGCAGCTGCAATCCACCTTATATACACCAGGAGTCTGAAACGGAATGACATCTTTCGGCGTTCTGACTTGGCCCAGTAGTTTGGATAAGGGAGTATACACTGTCTTGATGAAGTAATCCTTTAATAAAGTCCCCACCTTATCCGTCACTCCTTTAACATAAGTCATGAAGTGTAGGTATGCAACGTCTCACATTACGCGGCCCGAGCACGCGGTGCGGCGCGGCGAGCGCGGCGACAACGGAACACGGACGGGGCACGCCCCACGGCCGGCTCGTTCTAATATAAATCATCCCTTAATGTGGCATAATCTTGGTTTTAAAGGCTATGCAAATACTAATTTTCATCACAACATCTTTAAAAACAAAGATATTACCATATAGTTTCATCCCCAATTTCACCCCCTTAAGTCGTAATTTTCAAAAAACATTGAACACATCGTTTTTGATTTTATAAAAACTATTTAAATACAAAATTTCAGAAATGTAAGTTAAAAAACAAAGGACTTTCATACAAACGTTTTCAGCCCGTTTTACCTTACTAGGGGTTGAATTTCAAAAAATACTTTCTTAGTACACCCCTACACATCAAGACAAATACACTCTTCAAATTTCAAGGGTTTGCGTTCAGCGGTTTAGGCTCTGCTGTTGTTTGTTGTCGTCAGTCAGTGTGTCAAGACATTGATTGAATGAATGAATTTATTTATTTGCTAGAACGTAGTACATACAAGGTGTTACAATAATTGACAAATTTCCTTACATCCTGTCATTTCTGACGTGCAAATATTTTTACATTAAATTAATATGCTAACACTTTAGGTATTTTCTTAAAGGGCCACATAAGACATTGGTTTTTTTAGATATAAATAATAATAATAAAATATAATTTTGAATACCAGCATAAAATCATGTAATAATTCATCATAATAGCCTAAGAAGTACTTATTCCCCGCCTATACAATAGTTTACCTCTTCCTATCACCCAAAAACTGTATTTTTTTTACTTAATGATTGTAAAAGGGCCTCTTGGTGTTGGTTTCGGCCCCATCAATGCCCTTCAAAGATCCGGGGCAGCCCGTGAGTTGTAAAACAATAATATATATTAAAGAAGATATACAGGGTTATTTCTAATTAATCAGCATCCTTCTAGGGGCTTATTCTGTACATCAAAACTAACAACTTTTGTTCTACGACTTTCGTCAAAACCAAAAAAAAAACCTTGTTGTTCCATAGAAAAATATTGGCTGATTTTTTTTTTTAGTTGTAGACAAAAGTCGTAGACCAATAGTTGTTAGTTATGATGTACAGAATAAGCCCCTAGAAGGATGCTAATTGATAAGAAATAACCCTGTCTAAATAACACACACAAATTATGTGGCTTTCTATTTGTAAAAAAAAAACAAAATCGGTTTCGTAGTTTCAACCTCACAAACTCACAATGACCGTACTAGTTTTATTGAAAATACCAGAGTCTCCGACATTCTACATTAAAATTGGACAATTTGAGGTATGGTGGTATCAGAAAATCAGAATTTGGAATCCAACCCGACGTAACGACGTCCAACCCGATCGAAATTCACCACGCCGTGAAAACTCGATTTCGGTCATTATTTTTTTTTTTCAGCAGGAGTTGCAGAAAAAGTAAGGCTTTAAGCCGCTTTGAATGTGACAGTTTGAGACAGCGCAGACATCATTCTCTCAGAATAATATGCATCATTAGGACTAAGTAGAGAACTCGGCCCGTTATTCACCAGCAGCCAATTGCTGAACTTGAAACTTGCGGTCTATTTCAGATTTTGTCGAGAATTTTCGCCTAGCTGTATTTTTCAGGGCCCTGAAACTTATTTTGTTGTATAGCGCAATAGCTGTTGTTGCGTACTTTATTTAAATTATATGAAATAAAAAATAGTATAGAATTTTTTCACAATTATAAAAATTTTCAAAAAATGTGTAAAGTTTGTAGAGCCAAAATAGCATCAAAAAACATTTAAGCCAATTTTATTTTACATATTTCTGATAGTTTATGTATCAGAAAATCAGAATTTGGAATCCAACCCGACGTAACGACGTCCAACCCGATCAAAATTCACCGCGCCGTAAAAACTCGATTTCGGTCATTATTTTTTTTTTCAGCAGCAGTTGCAGAAAAAGTAAGGCTTTAAGCCGCTTTGAATGTGACAGTTTGAGACAGCGCAGACATCATTCTCTCAGAATAGTATGCATCATTAGCACTAAGTAGAGAACTCGGCCCGTTATTCACCAGCAGCCAATTGCTGAACTTGAAACTTGCGGTCTATTTCAGATTTTGTCGAGAATTTTCGCCTAGCTGTATTTTTCAGGGCCCTGAAACTTATTTTGTTGTATAGCGCAATAGCTGTTGTAGCGTGCTTTATTTAAATTATATGAAATAAAAAATAGTATAGAATTTTTTCACATTTATTAAAATTTTCAAAAAATGTGTAAAGTTTGTAGAGCCAAAATAGCCTCAAAAAACATTTTAGCCAATTTTATTTTACATATTTCTGATAGCTTCTGTATCAGAAAATCAGAATTTGTAATCCAACCCGACGTAACGACGTCCAACCCGGTCGAAATCCACCGCGCCCTGGAATCTCGTAATGATTTATTCATCTTATTTTTGAGCTACATTATCGGGTTAAATTTTTATGTAGGGTGTAGCTTAGACTATAATTAAGGTTTTCGGACCACATTGGTATTAGTGTTTGAAAGCTTTATTACGTTCTTGACGATGGCTGCTAACTTCATAAAAAAGTTCACATTATTTGGTCGGGTTATATTGGCTGCTAGAGTTGGCTGCCAACTTCACACCGGTCTGACATTAGGTTGCGGCCAAGTGAGGGATGGCACCTTGAACTTTCTCGGTATCTCAGGTATATTTCTTTCTAATGAAATATATTTTTTAACAATTACAAGTGAACGTAATTGTTCAAAAATAAATAATTAATTACATTTTAATTAAAATTAATTGCGGCCAAATTTGGATGGCCACCTTTGCGGATCTGCATTGGTTTAGTTATAAATATCGATAAAAATTATATTTTATTAATCAAACATATGAACGTATAAATCACGCGGTCGGATCTTAGACTACTAGTCCTGTGTCGCATCTATACAGGCTGTAGATCAAAACTAACAACTTTTGCTCTGCGACTTTTGTCAAAACTCAAAAAAACAAATCAGCAATTCCATACATTTTGTCGAGGGTGAACGATATTTTTCTATGGAACAACATTTTTTTTGAGATTTAATAAAAGATGTTGAACAAAAGTTGTTAGTTTTGAAATACCAAATAAGCCCCTAAAATGATGCTACTTGATTACCAATAACCTGTAGATTTGATGAGATTTATGTACATATTATATCAAAGTTACTAAATAATATTATTATTATGTAATTATTGTGTACTTTGCTTTTGCACTTAACGCTAATATGACTTGTACGATGGTGTTAGAGTAAATAGCAATTTGTAGAGAAAAAGAAATTGCACTATTAGATGACGCGATATCGATGCCATAAACATGTAGGTACGAGTAGTTAACTTTAATTCCACCCAGTAAGTAAAAATCACGTACCAGGGGTACAGGACATTATGTATAAGAGACGTGGGTTTGATCCCCACCCAGGGCGAGCATTTATGTGACAAACATAGGTGCTTGCTCTGTGTCTGGTTGTTATTAGAAATGATGTATGTATCAACGATTAATAGATTATTTTATAATTCATGCAATATTTTAGTTCAACTTCAAAAAAATGTTATCTTAACAGCCATTTTATAATAATTACCTATACGATATTATTTGCTATCAATTTGTCAATTTATTGGAGTAGAAAAGCTTCGTATTGAAATATTTAGGGACCTTAGATGTAAAATTTTACATGCTATATAAAGTTTTTGTTTGCATTAAGATTAAAAAATATGTGTAGGTACCTACTTACCTAAATAAGGTATAGTATTCCAAAAACTAATGAATAACTTTACCTAAAAGAGTGATTATCCATTGCATTTGAGTACTTCCTTTTTTCGTATTAACTATATTTTGAATCGTTCCTGTAACCGTATTTGTCATGATTATTTTTGAATGCAATATTAACGCAACATCAATTTTAAATATTCGATATCAAAAGTTTGACACAATGACGCTAATGTAATTTGAAATGGCTTAAAATTATTTCAGTTCTATACTACACGTCCGATACGCATTTAAAATAACACTAAGTCAGAGTTTGAAATATTTTTGTATATAACAGAACAATTAGCCATGTAAATGCTGGTTGTACTAGTTAACCAAGTGTTCCGTATCACCACAAAATATTTTAACTTAGTTATGACAAAAATGTAGGGATTTTAGGATTCTCTGTAAAGTATTGACTTTTAGATAAAGTACTCGTAAGTTCGTATAGGCTGGGTGCCATAGTATCAGAATTTTTAAGACTTTTAGATAACATTAGAAGTAGTTTTACATTTTAGAAATGGTAATATTACTTATATTAATTGTTATATTTATTCTCCAGGGCCAGTCCCCTAGCCCATTCGGACTTTTATTCACTCTCTATGATAATTTCAGCTGTAGCTACCGCAGTTTTTTTTCATAACTCATTGATCATTATCATTAATTTGCGTTTATGGGAACAGGAGCAATAGAATGGTAAAAAAGTAATTAAGGAAACTATTTACTTACATGAACAATTAAGTATAACTACGTATAATAGATTCCGAGCTGTTTTTTTTCGTTAATTTGATCCACTCTACAGACACCGGGGTCTGTGATCTTTAAGACATACGAGTACATTATTTATTTTTAAGATTTAACAATATTTCTAAAAACTAATGGTTTTAAATAAATTTTAAAATTTAAACTAGGTATAACTAACTACCTACGATATATTGCGTGTATACCGGGGGCAGTCTAATCCCCACGAGCAGCACCCGTTCACGAGTGTGACGGGTGTGCCGGCCGTCGCGTCGCCCTCCTCAACCATGTTTGAGGGAAGAGGACGACCCGCCACACGACGCCGCCGGAGGTAAATACTTTTGGCTAGCATGAGTGCTTCAGGCATACACGCATCTCAAATTAATTATTTAGTTATTTATATTATTCAAATTTGCATTAACTACCTAAACCGCCCAGGCCCTCCATCACCGCCGCCTTTCGGTCTTTGATGGCCATCTTTAAATTATATTTTATGATGACCATAGGTAACGCAGCCGTCGCACGCCGCACGAAGCGGCTGATAGCGTCTTCCTCGTTGTTTTTTACGGTTCCGTACCTCAAAAGGAAAAAACGGAACCCTTATAGGATCACTTTGTTTTTTTTGTCGATGAGATTATAACAACTTACTTCCCAATTTTGTAAAATTTTATGTATTTGTGCAGAACCCTCGGTGTGCGAGCCTGACTCGCTTTTGTCCGGTTTTCTGATTTATATCCTTTGGCTTAACTTTAGCTTTCGTCGATAATGCGTAAGCATTTGACAGCTTAAAATACTCCGCAATATTTTCTGCATTGCAGAATCAAGGCATCAAACTCTCGGCACACAAAACAGCAATCTCGAAGAGACCTTCAAAGTTCTTGTAGCTTTCTGATCAAAAAGGGGCATAAACATTGGTGGCAAACTTTTGACAAACTTAAGGTTTGCGGATGACCATTGTCCTTTTTGCTTCATCAGCGCCTGAATGAAAGGAGATCTAACAATCTCCCTGAAACAAAAACTCATCGATATGTGTATCCTGCCCATCATACACTCCGTTGACAGATAAACAATTAATGGAGTTCTATGGTTTCCTTTGTAACCCCTGAGATACGGAACCCTAAAAGGAATTATTATAAAGGTTAATTCTTATGATGTTAATTTTTTTTCAAAGCTAATGAAGGCGTAAAATTAGGTATTATTTTTAATTTTTCGTGTGTTTGACACAAACAATGCTTTTAAATTACGTTAAATTAGCGATCCGTGTGCGTAGGCTTGCGATACACGGTATGAGATACCGAGCCGTCTGCTTCCCGGCACACCCGCACATCAAGGAACGGCAACACACCATCCCGTTCCTCTTCTACCGTGAACTGGATTTTCTGATGCACCTGGTTAAGGTGACACGTAAACTGTGATAAGGCGTCTCGCTCAATTACACCGTCCACCGAGTCGGCTCAGCCATTGGTTACGTTCACCGAAAGACAAAGAGCCACTGAATGTACCTGGCGTATACCTGAAACCGTGTGATTGTGGCAAATGTTACATTGGAGAGACTTGCCGCAATATTTCCACGAGGCTCTCTGAACACATTCGCAGTGTTAAGAACATGGATACGGTCAAATCTGCTGTAGCAGAGCATGCCCAGGAACCAAACCACTTGACCACTGAGATTTGATCGAGCTGCTGTCTTAGCGAAGGAGAGTTACCTGGTTCCCCGGAAAGTACGAGAGGCCATAGAGATCGCGCGACATCCTTATTTCAACCGAGATGGTGGATGGACGTTGGCCCCGGCGTGGAAACCGGTTTTGAACAGCTCGGATCAGTGTTTGGTGTGTAGACCCGACTTGCTCAGCACAAGGAGTGCTATCGGAGATAGACGCGGAAGAGGAACATCCAGCCCCTGAGACCACCAATAAAGCGCGGGAGGCGCAGTCCATCGCCGCGCGGGCAGGCGGCGCAGATTTTAGTGCGCGCGCGTATTCCCTGAGGATGGAGTACTCCGAAACTCGTCGGATTCCTTGCGGATCGACCGTGTAATTATAACGTGAGTTTTAGCCGTATTCTGTTATAGTTATGATGTAGGTACCTAGTTGTAATGAAAATTAATTAATTAATGGGAATTGAGTGTAAATGGATGATTTATTTATGTAAGCAATTGATTTTTTTGTTAAGTGTTTACCATTGTGTAGATTTTTATTGACTTCTCAAAAGTTGAACATTGTTTGACATTGTTTGTTTGTGAGTTTGACACCCACTAGTTGAATAAATTAATGAAAAATATAATATTTTAATGCAAATTCTCCATGCTTAGCGACTTTAGTCTTTATTTTTTTTCTAGGCCTGGGCCAGGTACCAATGCTCTACTGTTTTATACAGGTAGATCATATTTTTTATATAGCTAATAAGTGGGCTGGTATTAGGCCGGATTGCTAGCCCTGGTGTCAGTTTTTAAGCCGCCTGAAGGCATGATGGGATGGAAAAGTGTTGACCTTGTACCGGCAAGTGACGAGTAAGACGTCCATCCACATGGTAGGCGGATGACCTCATTAAGACCGCAAGATTGCACTGAATGCAAGCCGCTTCCAGCCGGTCTTTTTGGTATTCTACAGGTGTTTTTTTTTCAGTGTACTTTGCATACGGAAAGTATAATAAACTTACAATTAAACCTCTACATTGGTTTCACTAACTTTAGTACAAAAAATTGAAATAACTTCTAGAGAAAGTATACAGATAAACGGAGTAATCAGTGTTACCCTACGTCTGAGTATCTACGTGGCCGCGTCGTACCTAAGCCCGAGACGTTTTAGGTAGGTAGTTATTGTCTGGAGTGTAGGGTGCATGCAATATAATTGTCTTTGGAATAGTTTGACAAAAAATTGATATAAAAAAGGCAATCTTTTTATGAGCAAAATATGTTCTATTAATGATATCTATTGCGCAATAAAAATTTGTGCACTGAATAAAAGGTCATGCTGTATAGAGGAGGTATATGTTCAGCAGTAGACTATCTGTGGCTGAAATGACGACGATGAGTAGATTAATAATTTCCTTGGTCACGATTGGCACAGGGCCGAGGCAGATGGCAATGTAAGACTTGACAATGTATAAGTATGTTGTTTTTAAACTTTCGCGATTTGAACACATTATTATTATATACTACGGGACTAATCGCGCACTAACATTACGAGATAAATAAATACCTCTTCATCCCGACGTTTCGGCCGAGTTGCATCGACCGTGGCCACGGGTAGACTCAATGTATAAGTATATAGAGGCCTATACCCAGCAGTGAGATAAAAAAGGCTTTGGATGATGATGGACAGATTAAGGTGACTGACAGTCAAGTTATTCAAATAGAAAGAAACGTAAGGGCGCTGCTCAGTATCGATTTCAGAGACAAGGAGAGAATCTCGAATTTATCTGAATTCCAAACACTTCCTTTGTAAGAATTTGTCAAACCCAATCTTATTCAATCAGTCCTTTTGAAGTTGTAATAAAAGCACACCTGAGTTGAAACTCTTAAACGAAGTTTACAGGTCAACATTTCTCGTCTTTATGGCAAAGAAGTGGAAGACATTCTTTCTTTTATAGATGTAATCTAAATTTCAAAGGTTTGTACTACATTTAAAGGTATTTTTGATCGAGCAATAGATCTCTGATGGTTTTCTTTACAGGTCGCATTTTTTAAAGAATCTCAATAAAACTTGGTACACAGGTTCAATATTTAGCTAAGATTTTTTGTCGTTGGCAATTTTTGATATAGGTAGAGGTACGGGGAGAAATGTACTGTCACGCTATTTATCAGCCGATTCCGATAATATTTGGCAAGATTGTTACTACCTAAATTCTATATCCTCTCCATAACCGAAATCACTCAAGAACAAGTCGAGATACAGGCTTGAAACTTCAGTTAAATAGATGTGTCGCGAGACCTATTGTCCGGAAAACTACCAGTTAAATAAGAAGGATAATATAATAGAAAGCTTATTATTTAAATAACGTTATTAGGTGCACAATATTATAATAGAAAATAATAACCTAAAATTCTACCGTCCTGCCACAGAAGACTTAAACACGCTTTAAACACTGTTTTATCGTGCAATTTGTACTGTTAAACACTGTCTAAGGCATGCGTAAAACTTTTGTTGTAAGACGGCTAGTGTTTACTAAATGAATTTGGTTATTTTAACTCAATGTATGTATAAGCCACCATTCATCGCGGTACCTAATGCCTGGCATGCTAGGCAGTAGGCACGCTACCAACTGTCACTGGGTTGGGCATTTGGATTATCTTTAGATTTTCAAGGGTCTGTGGATAATTCATGATTCATAATTCACGATTCACAATTCACGATTCACAATTCACGATTCATAATTCACGATTCACAATTCACGAATTACTATTCACAATCCATTTATTCTGTTTCCATAAAGTACGATGGTATAAAAATATAAGGGTACAAAGTGGCATATGGACCCCGTCGGGCGCAGCAAAAACAGAAGAGAGGAAGGCACCATAATTACCTAATTTATTTAATGACCTCATTAATTTATCTTTAATAAAAAACAACACGAAATCATTAGTAAATGCTTAAATGACCACTAAAAGTTGCAAATTAAAAAGTCAATGAAAAATTAAAATAAAAAAAGAAAATTCATATATGTCAAAAATACTATTATTAATGTATTTTTTTTTCATTTGTACATTCAATTGCTTTTTATGTCATGGTAGCTTAAGCGTTATCATTAAAAGGACCAATTTTTACTATTTCGCTAACCCAGATATTGCAAAAGAAAATCCGCTATTCCGTACAATAAATTCAAGTAAAATATTTGAAACTGCTGTTTTTGCAATTTCAGGGTTGATCATCATCATTGTGTTTTACTATAAGACCTAATAGTAAAACTAGTTCACAATGATGATTGATTGTATATTTTTGTAAATACCTGCAAAAACAACACTTGTCACGTAATTATTCTGTGACTTGTGTCGGAGACGCATCGCGGCCAATATTATTGAGGCGAAGATCAATGACTGTGCTTCGTCACATACCTAATGGATTTGGTTCATTTCCTATGACAATAAGTATGAGAACACTTGAACACGTGCCTCAGTTGAATTTTGAAATATGTGAAGGTTAACCGTGCGAAGTTTAGAGAACATCTGCTCTGAAATTAATAATATTATGATTCATTAAATATAAAAGATACAAATAATAATATATTATGCAAGTAAGTGCTTTATCTTTAATTTTATCGTTTGTTGCCCATTGTCCTACCACAGTCCTACCTAGAGATGTACTACTGGTAGGACCACGGGCAAGATTTTTTCCGTGGTCCTACTAAGCGCTCTAGTAGGACTACGGGGATAAAATTGTGCCCGTGGTCGTACTAATATTGCTGTAACATATTTTTAAGGCCCCATTTTGGTCTTAATTTATGTTGACGTCAAAGAAAATTAAATGCAATAACAAAATACATTAACATTTACTTATTTCTTTGTTAAAAAATTACAGATTGCAAAGTGATAGCTGTCATAGCGACATCTGTCATATTCTAGAATGCAAATAAGTTGCATGACAGATGTCAAAGTGACAGCTGTCATAGCGTAATCTGTCACAGAAACTTTCCTTTTTGTGATAAATACTTCAAAAATTGACGCGCTCGCAGGATTTGAACCTGCATCTTTCTGGGATTCCGGCCATCTGGGCCGGAATCCCGGCTTTGTCAAATTAAGCTAGAACGCTGTACTGCGGAGCCGCCAAATTAGTGAAGTGTTTTATCATTTTTACTACCAACTACTACAGTGTTGGAAAGCGCCATCTGTAAAAGTTGCTTTAAACCAGTCAGACGTCACTTAATGTGAAATTATTAGAACTTTTTACCATTAACCAGAAATGGCGCATTGCTCAAACAATGAAATGATTTTTATCGTGCTTCGCACACTAGATTTATAGAAACTTTCCTTTTTGTGATAAACACTTCTAAAATTGACGCGCTCGCAGGATTTGAACCTGCATCTTTCTGGAATTCCGGCCCAGATGCTTTGTCAAATTAAGCTAGAACACTGTACTGCGAAGCCGCCAAATTAGTGAAGTGTTTTACCTTTTTTACTACCAACTACTACTACTTTAGGATGCAGGTTCAAATCCTGCGAGCGCGTCAATTTTTGAAGTGGTTATCACAAAAAGGAAAGTTTCCATAAACCTAGTGTGTGAAGCACGATAAAAATCACTTCATATCTGTCACATTCTAGAATTCATACTACTTGCATGACAGGTGTCAAAGTTACAGCCGTCTAACTTAAAAACTGTAATACTTTTAAGTTTGACGGCTGTTACTTTGACACATGACACCCGTCATGCAACTAGTATGAATTCTAGAACATAACAGATGTCAAAATTATAAGTAAATAAATGTTAATATTTGTTAATATTTGTTAACACGTTTGATTTTCTTTGACTTGAAGATCAATTACGGTCAAAATGGGGTCAAAACCCTGAAAATGTTTCACTGCAATATTAGTAAGACCACGGGCACGAATTTTTTTCCCATAGTCCTACTGGACCAAGCACTTCCAGTAGGACTAATAAATTATTTTATTTATTTATTTATTAGTCCCACTGAAGTGCTTGGTAGGACCACGGGAAAAAACTCTTGCCCGTGGTCCTACTTATAGCACAACTGTCAAATATATACTTATGTATTGAAATTTACCGTACCGCGTTATTGCTTACCTTCAGTGATTGCCCACTTTAAAAAAAGTTTTTTAGGTAATTTTAATAATCCTTTTTCAAATGTTATCTCACCAGATACTACTAGAACTACATTAAGTGTTTTAAAAAATAAACTGACATCATTCTCAACAAAAAAACTAAGGTTACAGTGGATTTTTACTAGACAGGTGCATGCCTCGAAAAAAGTAAGTTAAGTACTTGTGATTTTTCTTAACAGCCATTTTTGAATTTTACTTGTTTTGATACCTTTTTTGTTTGTAATTGGATAATTAATATTGAAACAGCGTATAGATAAATCTTAGTGTATTATTGCATTCACGATTACTTAACTCGTTGTTTGTTTTCAAGGGGTGGGCAATAATTAAGCCTATATGTATAATAAAGATATTTTAAATAATGTATACATTTTTCGATAAAATACATAACCCATTCCATTTTGAGTCCGATCCCATGAGCACCCACGATAAACCAAGATAAGTTTTGACATATCTCCAGTTCGCACATCTACACTAATATTATAAAGAGGAAAAATTTGTATTTTTGTATGTAACGAATAAACTCAAAAAGTACTGGACCAATTTTAATAATTCTTTTTTCATTAGAAAGCTACATTATCACTGAGTAACATAGGCTATATTTAGTACTAGATTACTATACTATTACTATAGTACCTATTTATGTCTACCCGTGCGAAGCCGGGACGGGCCGCTAGTATTAAATAAAGATAGAACACAAAAATTAAGCCTACTTAAAAAGAAAGGGACGTTTTTGAGGGTTATATTTGGTTTTTAGGTATATTAAAATTCAAGATGAAGACAACCAATAATGTAGCAAGAGCAATACGAAAGATAGTCAATACACACGAAGGAAGCACTCGCATGCAATGGATTATCACATTAGTTGGTAACTATATTTTAATTTATTTCTATCTACTTTTTTTCTCTTTTGAACCATAAGGCTTACTGTTGGACATAGGCCAATAATACTGGTTGAAAGCGGCTTAAACCGAGTGTTTAGCTTATAGCCACTTGCTAAATTATGAAATAAATTTGATTTTCTAGAAAAAAATGACGGTGTCACTAGACTTATTGGAGAGTTACAGGTTTATCTCGCTTCTGAGACATGATTAAAAAGCTGTTTTAGAGGGTCATTACGAGCCAACGCAGGCTCGATAACTTCCAGCCAACATGCTTTCCGAATAGGCCACAATACCATAGACTACATTCCTACAGTTATACCTAAAGAAAACCGAAGAGTTTACTTGCCACTTTGATCAGCGTTTCTGGACAATGATGATTTGATTCAATCGAGACAATATGGGCCGTGATTGAGTAGGTATATCTCTCTCTTTTTGACCGACGAAACGGAGAGGTACTCAACTCGACGAGTATATTTTATGTATAACCACGCGTTACTTTTTACGTATTGCTCTGATTTAAATAATTGTTTTTTATTAGAAAGAGTATGCTTTGGAATTCATCATCATCATCAGCCGTAGGACGTCCACTGCTAGACATAGGCCTCCCCCGTGGATTTCCAGTAAGCCCTGTTGGAAGCGGCCTGCATCCAGCGCGTTCCTGCGGTCTTAATAATATCGTCGGTCCACCTAGTCGGTGGACTTCCTACGCTGCGCTTGCCAGTACGCGGTCTCCATTCGAGAACTTTACTGCCCCAACGGCCATCAGTTCTTAGAGCTATGTGCTCTGCCCATTGCCATTTCAACTTACTAATACGCTGGGCTATGTCGGTAACTTTGGTTCGTCTGCAAATCTCCTCATATCTGATTCGATCTCGTAGCGGGACTCTGAGCACAGCTCTTTCCATAGCACGTTGGTCTACAGTAAAATACCACGTTTCAGTTCCATATGTCCTAACTAGCAACACACAACTGTCTAAAACTCTCGACTTGAGGCACTGAGGTATGTCCGACGCAAAGACGTCACGCAGTTTTCCGAACGCTGCCCAGCCGAGTTGGATTCGGAGATTGACCTCTTTCTTGAAGTTGGACCTACCTAACTGGACTACTTGGTAGAAGTATGAGTCAACAACTTCAAGAACCGAGTTCCCGACAGATATCGGGGTGGGTACAACACGGGCATTACACATGACCTTTGTCTCGTCCATGTTCATCTTAAGACCCACCTGTTGGGAAACTCGATTGAGGCCTTCGAGCATCGTGCTGAGCTCTTCCATCGACTTCGCCATGACTACGATATCGTCGGCAAATCGAAGGTGAGTGATGTATTCGCCATTGATGTTGACATATTATATCTCCCTGTCTGACGCTTCTTTTCAAAGGGATTGCCTTGGACCTCTCTTCCTGTACTCGGACCGACATAGTGGCGTTATTACACAAACACTTCAATACTTCGATATACCGATAGTTAATACGGGATTGCTGGAGAAAATCAAGCACAGACCATGTCTCGACCGAATCAAAGGCTTTAAAAAATAAAAAAATACTCCACAAACGCTAAGCAAAGTGAAAAAAATTATACTCTTCGGTCTTCTGTATAATTTGCCGCAGCGCAGCCGCAGCTATTATGCTAAAGCCCTTTCGGAACCCGGCTTGTTCGGAAGGCTAGAAGTCATCAAGCCTGCGCTCGAGACGGTTCATAATGACCCTTGAAAACAGCTTATAGACATGACTCAGAAGCGAGATGGGTCTGTAATTCTTCAATAAGGTGTGGTCACTTTTTTTAAAGAATAGCACCACCACGCTTCTGTTCCAGAAGCGTGGTGGTGCTGTTACATGTTGAGTGAGTCCCGCCCGCGCGGCCAGCAGCACGCCGCCGAAGCCGCGGTCGCCCGACCTGTCTCGGCGGGCCGACGGGAAACAGCTCGCCGTCGTACACACCAGACACCAAAAACGTCTCCATGATTGCGTAAACATCGGCAGATAATGCGAGTATAGTTTGCTTCGCAGCATCGAGCTTAGTGCGTAGTCCTCTGACGTTCTGATAAAAGAAGGTGTAATACCTAAACTTTTGTTTTTTATTCTGTCTTTTGTGGCTTGCGAAATCGATTACGCCACGGTTTAATTTGTACATCTTCAGCCCAGTAGTCCGGAGATAAATATTTGTCGATGTCCTTTGATGGTACAGATAATTTGAACGAAGCATAATCGCCTCGGGGTATTAAAGCCTCAACGGTACATTTATTTCCCGGACAAATACTACTCCGGTACGCTAATACTTGCTCAGCCGTAGTATCAACATGCACATAGTACAAATGTAGGTATGATTTACGCTCAGCGGCCAGAATGTTACACAATTTACACATACTCGAACCTGGGGCGGCCGTACCTCGAACAACATTAGTGGGCGCACGCGAAGATCGACGGGATTTCACTTCGATCCATTCACCAGCATTGTCATCCAAACCTGATTGCGAATGAGTCATTGTTGTGTTTTCATCCATTGACGTAACTTAAACTATTGGCGCGGCGGACGCCGGAGTCGATGCGGATGGGGTGGGGGACGCACTGCGGGAAGACGTCAGGGCATCGGTACAGGTGGGAAGAGGCGAAGCATTGCGTCTCGCTTTCGCATTCCGGCCGACATGACCGACGATGGCAGCCGAAGCACGAAGCTGTGCCTCTCGCCTCGGTCGCTCAACCAGCGGTTTAGTACACGGCGCGCGCTTACCCTCTTTTGCGGGAATACTATCACTTTTCGACACTGAACTTGGATCTTGTCGACCATCAACAAGTTGTTTAATCAAAGTGTTTTGATCGATCACCACTTTCTCCAAGGATATAATTCGATCCTGCGTGGAGTGCACTAGTTTAGTTAACTCGCGAATAGCCATATCAGTTGATTTGTCGGACATTTCTAATTTTCAAAACAAAATAACAACGGAGCAAAGTATATGTACCTCCGACCTCGGCGGTGGCGGGGGTATATCTTATGTTATGCGTTACCAGGGCCAGTTTCCGTTGGGGGTGGTGGCGGGGCGGCTTACGGGGATTCCTCGCACCCCTCTCTCCGCCGTTACCCTGGCCGCTATCAAAGCCTGGAATAGCAGAGCTCCTGGGACTGGGGGGCTTGGTTTTCTGGTGTATATCCATAAAGGGTTTTGCACGTAATCGCCACGCTGGGCAAGCGTGGTGGCGATCGCAAGGCGTAGCTCGTCTCGTCGCACCAGTGTCGCTGCTCTCCGACAATGGCCTGTGCTATATAGGCTACGCCAGATTGAATGGTTATACCGACATCCGTCGGCTTTGGAATTGGTCCCATTTAAATTTCATCAAAATCGGCTGAGTCATTTTTGATAAACCAACAATAATATTGTGAAGAATTTTCCATCGTTTCGTCCGAAATATTGAAGTTGAAGTACACAGTTGAAGTCAGTCATGCTATTTTTTACAAAAATAATTATAATGACTTTCAGTTAACCTAACATCGTTGAGCTACGGATTACAAACCAGTTGGCCGGCCTGTGTGGCTAAGGTTCTTCAGTCGGGGACTCTTACTGACTCTCCTTTGAGTGACCTTGATATCTCTTGGCTAGCCAGCATCCCTAGCTTGGCGGCATTGCTGTGCATTCCTCTGTGGATGTACATAGTTGACAACTTTGGAAGAAAAATATGCTTAGTACTTTGCGCTGTTCTTCATTTCGTAAGTATTACCATTAAATCATTTCAATAATTTTTGGTCAAACAATTTTGTTTTCATTTTCGAAACTATGATAACAGCCCGCAGTTTGTTCCGCGTTGTTTAAGTACTTACAAATGATATAAGCCTGCGGTTTGGCTTGCGCTATTTTGTACTTTTTTTAAATGTTCATAGCCCGTGGTATTGCCCGCGTCGTTTTGTAGGTTCTTCTTTAAAATAATTATAAACCAAGGGTTGGCCCGCGTTTTTTTTTTTTGAAAATATAGCCCTCGGCCTTAGTATTTAGTTAAAATAATTATAGCCCGCGGTTTGGTTCGCGTTGTCTTAGTACTTACTTAAAATAAGAATAGCCCGCAATTTGGCGTGCGTTGTATTGTACTTCCCTAAAATGATTAGGTATAGCCCGCGGTTTGATCCCAGTGGTTTTGCACGTCCTTAAAATGATTATAGCCTGCAGTTTCCCTAGCGTTGTCTGAGTAGTTACTTATGTAAACGTGATAATAGCCCGCAGTTTGGCCTATGTTGTCTTAGTACTTACTTAAAATAATAGCCGCTTCCTTTTCCTTAAAACATTGAATTTCATAGTTTAATAAGCTAATCATTCATATTTCCTGGAACGTCAACACTTCGTTCGTATCTAATTTATAATCCATCTACCCATCCATACATCAGCCACATGACGTCCGCTGCTGGACATAGGCTCCACTATGGATCTTCAATAAGACTGGTTGGAAATGACTTGCATCCAGCGTGATCCTGCCGTCTCAATGAAATCATCTGTCCACCTCATAAGTAGACGTCTTACGCAGTTCATGCCGGTACGTGGTTTCACTCGAGAACTTTTCGATCCCATCGATCATCAGTCCTCCAAGCTATGAGCCCTGACCACTGCCATTTTAACTTGCCAATCCACTAGACTATATCGGTAACTTTGGCTCTTCTGCAGATCTATGAGACGCAGGGTGAGTATTTATAATTAAACAATATTATTTAATTTTCCAAAGTTTTTTTTTTATGTTAGTAGTGTGCTATTTTGTGTCATTGTCTACTTCCATACAAAATTTCATTATAATTTATGTACCCGTTTCGATTAACATTATTACCTACATGATGAATCCTTAGGGAGTTATTTAGGGATCTTCACGATAATAACAGTAGTTATATTGTATGCTTATTATACTATATTGTGAACACTTCTGAACATTTTTTTCCCAAGGGAATCACTGATGTTCTTCAAGATGTCAGTAGCCCATGTCCTAGTAAATATGTAGGTCATTTTAATGATTATAACCAGATTTTATCCGATTACATTCCATATTTGTATTTTTGTAATATATTTCATTTTTAATACCCTAAGAAGCTATTTACAATTTTCGAGATATCATCAGCCCAAGTACTGATTTGTTAAATGGTATGCTATGCTAGTCCTATACCCAATCGCATTTGAATTCGTCCATTTGTTTCGTCAAAACAAATTTTTATTTGGTGATTTTGGGTGTCCCGATAAATAGGTAATCTTTTTCAGAATATCTATGACTCCAGTATTGGTACACAATATAAGCTTTTCCAATACCAAATAGCCAGTTGGAGATAATTGATGTTTTGTTTTACATACTTTGGGCTTTTATCCGTATTTTTTTTTATTTGTATAATTATTTATTTTATTATTTTTATACCACAAATATTGAACAAAAAGTATTTATAATTTTCTTTGAAGAATATTTAAGCCAAATTTCAAATCAATGGGTCAGAGAATATTTTTTTTAGGGTTCCGTACCTCAAAAGGAAAAAACGGAATCCTTATAGGATCACTTTGTTGTCCGTCTGTGTGTATGTCAAGACTCTTTATCTCGAGAACGCGTAAAGATATCGAGTTGAAATTTAAACTGTATACGTCGATGAACTCTTGCTGTTGTGTAAAAAATGTTGCATATTTCGCACTCACAAAAATCAAAACCTACAGGGTACTTCCCGTTGACATAGAACTATGAAATTTGGTGAGAAGCATTGTCTAAAAGTACACATATAGGAATAAATCTGAAAACTGTACATTTTTATTTACATCACAAAACATGACACTACAACACAAAATTCACAAATATGGGTTCAAAATTCAAAGTGAGTAAATCGTATCATGTAAGGTGTAATATAAAAGAACTTCATTAGCACATGCTAAAACAGGTTTTTAATTATTTCAACAATGCGTTTGTACGGAACCCTCGATGTGCGAGCCTGACTCGCACTTGTCCGGTTTTTTTTAAACGTGCAAAAGTACCTTTATTAACTACTAGCTGCCCGTCCCGGCTTTGCCCGGGTATGATTGGCTATACATATACTTACCACGTAATGTAGGTATGCGCCACACACATGCTAGACATACCGGATGAACCATTATGATAAGTTAAAACCTACCCAAATCGCGAGAGTTTCCGTAGTCTTAAACTGTTCGAAGTTTATGAAAAAGAGATAGTAGGTATTGGCATATCTAAATAAAAGTGACTTCGTATGTGTTGGGTGCTGTACATAATATATAGCCCTGATTTCAGAAAATGACAATGATGAGAATGAAAGCGACGTTAAAATATTACAGACCCACAGTCTATACATTCTACCCATGTAAGTTAGTTTCTTGATCTTATCTTCACTCGAGAATTTTGAAAAACATTGGACATCAGTTCTACTTCTACGAATTGTGTGCCCTACCTAAGGCCTCTTCAACTTGCTAACCCAAAGAGCTGTGATGGAAGGAATCGAAGCGCTGGCATCCAACGTGTTCCGGACGTCACGACCAGATCTTAGATTCACGTGAAGACCTTCGCTACACTTGCCAATACATTGTCTACATTCGAGAACTTTAAGGTCGACAATTCGTTTCACATACTATGTGTAGGGGCGTAGCTACCGCAGTATCAGCCGTGTCAATAATACGGGGCTCCCGGGCTACAGGGGCCTTAACGTGTGTAAGCAAAACCTAGTAAAATGTTATCTACAATGTCACTTAATCTCGTGCTTCCCGAAAAAAAATCATCTCTTTTTTTTCCCGGGTTAAGCATTCTTCCAAAAGTTGTCCTAAGAGGCAGAAATTTTATAACAACTGAAATCGTCTTCAGCTAGACTTACTTAGGTGATATAGGTAATTATATTCTATTCATTATCAATTATCAATTTCCTGAAAAAAAGGCAAGAAAAGTGTAAATTTCATTTGAATTGTTTGGCTAGCTCAATTTCTAGGAGGAAGTGACAACTTATAAATAACCGTCTTACCACTAAAGTTTTAACAGTACAAATTGTACGGCTAAACAGTGTTTAAATCTTTTGCGGTAAGGCGGTATATATTTATTTCAATTTAATGCAAGCATATTTGTTTCTTTTGTGAGAAATGAGTGATTTGGGCTCCCCAACTATGTTTGATTCTGGGCTCCTCCAAGGCACGCTACGCCACTGCATACTTATTTACTACCAATAAAACATAAATCGACACACTAATGGCGGAGATATATAACTTTGGTGGTCTAGTGGTAGTAACGCCTGTCCTACAATCGTGAGGTGGTGGGTTCAAATCCCGATCCTGTATCAATGAGTTTCTTTGGAACTTATGTACGGAATTTCAAATCATTGGCTTTTCGGCGAAGGAAAATATTGTGTGGCAATCTGCACCAACCCACACTGGGCCCTGGCACTGGTGGTGGATATGGCCCAAGCACCCTTCTTATGTCACCGACTAACCCGACGTTATGTCACCTAATAAGTGCCTGTAACCGAACACTTTGGCATCGCGCGGCGTTGTAGTCGGCTTGGAATCGCCTTACGACTAACTAAAAAGCCTGCCCACTACGAAGCTTGGGCAGGATTTTGGCTCGGACACTTTTTTCACGATTGTGACTCTATAGATATTTGCTCGAAGTGAATTTTGTATTATGTACATTGTACAAAGTACATGAATAGCCAAGCGGAGTGAGCGGCGAAACGAAACTTTTATAATACTTACATTTTTGAACTCGTAATATCTTTGTAATAAAATGTCTGAATTAAATAATTTAAAAAGTTGCATAAAGCTATTGAAACAGTCTTGAATATGAAATAATTTATTTTGATAAGGATTAATACCAAGATACAAATTAAGATCCTTTTCCTGCGACGGTATTTCAATTAATTTTTAAGAATAAAAGAACAGTTATTACGGCTTAACTATAATAGTTAGATATATTATGCTGTTGCGACATTTTTTGTAAATTATGGTGTGTTCTATAAAGTCGTAGTACATTATTTTATTCCATCATCAATAGTTTTCGCAGCGCACGCGACGTAAGGAATTTTTCAGGTCTTTTTTTTACACCTTATGTTACATTATTGGAGTTTTAGTAAGGATCCCTAATTAAAAATTTTTTTTTAAATATAATATAGCCTATGTTACTCGGGGATAATGTAGCTTTCCAAAGGTGAAAGAATTTTGGAAATCGGTCCAGTAGTTTCGGAGCCTATTCATTACAAACAAACAAACAAACAAATCTTTCCTCTTTATAATATTATATATATATAATATATATATATATAATATAATATATAATATAATATAATATATAATGTATATATATATAAGTTTAGAAGACAATAATATACAAAACTACTTTATACGCTAAAACTACCTACACTACTACTACATAGAAAGCAATTGGATTATCCACAGACCCTTGAAGGTCTAAAGATAATCCAAATGCTCAAGCCCACTGCCACTTGGCAGCGTGCCCAGCATGCTGGCTGCATTGCCACGCTGAATGGCAATGCTTACACGTTGAGCCAAATAAACACCAACATTTTCGTCACGCGTCCCATCCACCAGACGCTCAGAAAGACTTG
The DNA here is from genome assembly GCA_949316475.1 of Hypomecis punctinalis. Lineage (NCBI taxonomy): Eukaryota > Metazoa > Arthropoda > Insecta > Lepidoptera > Geometridae > Hypomecis > Hypomecis punctinalis. The sequence goes on along the minus strand of OX438804.1, from coordinate 6,224,856 downwards.
TAAACAAGATGAGCTCTCGGCCCCCACGGACCCAAAGTCTCAACTCCAAATGGCTCAAATATGTAACCACTGCTGAGGTTAGCATATTTGCGCCACTTGTGCTGCTCCACCGAATGGCCGCCGCTTCAGCCCTACTCTGAGTCTCAGAAAGATTTGATGGTGCAAAAGTATCGACGCAAGTTGAGTCCCATACTAAGGGCCGTCCACACTTCCATGGGGCCAGCGTCATGCCGTCAGGCCTTTTGCCATCACCACGCGCAAGCCCACTCGGTTCAAGTACGGCTGCGATATTGGCGGTGACAAAAGCCCTGCGTATGACATCGTTAAGGCTGGCGTGGCGTCGCGGCCAATCCGACCAGCGCTTCTTGAGCAAGAGAGACTGTGGTGACCGAGCTGGTCAACTGCATTATCACACTGACAGCGATGGGCCTCACAACACCTTGCACCTAAGCGTAAGCTGACAGCTAGACGAAATGCAGTTGGGTCTAAAATGTCACCAGTTTAAAAAGAGGGCAATGTTTGCAGCCAAAGACCGGACTTCCATACAGAGACTGCAAGGATACGAGCGTGATCCGCAACGCTAAGACACGTATTTAGAAGAGATTTCCGTGCTAGTTCGCAGATCCCACAGTCTTTGCGACGATAAAGTCTTTGGAAACTCGGTATTTGGGCAAGCGACATACGTAAAGAATAAAAAGAGTAAAAAGTTTCATCGAAAACGTTTTACCCCTTTAGAGACCGAATTTTCAAAAATCGTTCTTAGTACGCCATTACGGTGTACAACACATTTATGGTCTAAGTGTCAAGTAAATGGGTTAAGCGGTTCGTAGCCCAACAAGCTATGGAGTGAGCTATGCTCGGATTCTACCTGTGAGATCGAATCAGAAACGAGGAGACCCGTAGAAGAACCAAAGTTATATAGCTCAGCGGATTGGCAAGTTGAAGGAGAACTGATGACCGATGGGGTTGAAAAGTTCGCGAGTGGAGACCACGTACCAGCAATCCCAGCGTAGGACGTCCACCTTCAATGTGAACGAATGACCTCATTAGTACCACACAATCGCGCTGGATGCAAACCGCTACAAACCGGTCTTTTTCGAGATCTTTAGGGGAGGCCTCTGTCCATCAGTGGACTTCTTATAGCTGAAACGACGACGACAAAGACAAATTTAAATTAATTTATAAAATACCTATGATTTTGCTTACCACAGTAAACGACATTTACAATAGCCGCTACTCACTGACAAGTTTATGGAAACTGTACTGTACCAGCCTTTTTTTATTAGTCCACTGCAGGACGTAGGCCTACCCACGAAGGGTGATTGGGCTATATCCACCACGCTGGCCCAGTGCTGGTGGATTCACTTACGCCATTGAATTTCTTCTACAGACGTATGCAGCTTGCCTCACGATGTTTTCCATCACCGAAAAGCCAATGGTGTGAAATTCCGCACATGAGTTCCAAAGAAACTCATTGGTACGAGATCGGGATTTGAACCCACGACCTCACAATTGCAGGGCGAGTGTTACTACCGCTAGACCAACACGGCTTTTGTTTATGGAAAGATGTGTTTTAATCCTACTTCCTACTAATATTATAAACGCGAAAGTTTGTGAGGATGGATGGATGGATGGATGTATGGATGTTTGTTACTCTTTCACGCAAAAACTACTGAACGGATTGAGATAAAACTTTATAATAATATAGGTTATATATCAGAATAACACATAGGCTATAAATTATAATGATATTGCGTCAAAAATCAAAATATTATGCGGACAAAGCCGCGGGTAAAAACCAGTTATTAATATTTCTCTTTTTCAGACATATTGGCTAGTTACATATTTCGCTACAAACATGACCATATTTATACTTACTCGAATAATTAGCGGAGTTGCCGGCAGTGGTGGTTTTTACATCATATCAATTTACACGAAAGAAATCAGCCAAGACGATTTGAGAGGATCCCTGGGCTTGGTCTCGAGCAATGCTAGGAACTTTGGTGTCTTCTTCATATATCTTTTGGGAGGATATATGGGATACTATACCATCATATACATAGCTCTTGGCTTAGCAGTTGTTAGCATGTTGACTGTGGTCGTAATTCCCGAATCTCCGACGTTTTTCATCAAAACTGGATGCTTTGAGGTAATGAAACATTTTAAAATTGCTTTTAAATTGATTGGGTACTAAACCCCTTAAAAGCACGGGACCCTATTACTAAGACTCAGCTGTCCGTCAGTCTGTCTGAGTGTTCGTCTGCCCGTCTGTCTGTCCGTCTGTCTCCAGGCTGTATCTCATGATAGCTGGGTGGTGATCAAAATAAATGTACGTAACTCACATGGCACTCACATGTATCGTGTTGTTACGTGTCTCACATGTTAAAAATGTAACTCACAGGTTACGTAAGGGTGATTTCATATTGTCAATAAAAATTTAAAAGATCTAAATTTCAATTTTTCTCTATATTTTTCTGCCTTTCGGCATTAGTCATCGGCGCCATCTGCGAAAAGTTATGGTAAAATTATTCTTAGATGAAAATTCGGTCAACTTTTGTAGATATAAATGAGAATGCAATCTTATTTTGTACGGAATTCCTCCGTACAAACGCGTGAGTTGCGCACATATGACTATCAATATTGATGTGAAAAAGCCCTTACATTGGTGAGTAACGTTACGTCCATGTCTCTGTTACTCACATGTAGGTTAGAAATACGACTTGACCTCTAAATCATCATATTTCGATTCAAAAACATGTTGCACATAAGAATGAATTAGAGAAATTATAGAACAAAAGACATGTTTTTTAATACAAAGCATGCTGAGAAACAAAAACTACTTACTTTTAGGAGTTACACTTGCGTTTTTCACATGTAAAATAGCTTTTTCGTTACTCACACACAATATTTCGCATTCAATGAACAAAATGGCGTTATGTTGACATCTTCTTGTAAAAATTGGTGTTGACGTAGTAGAATTATTTTAGTTATGGTAGAATAACAATTGTAAATGGGTGAAAACTGCGTTACTCACATGTATGAGAAACGATCAAAATCATAGGACACAATTTTAAAAAATAAAAAAACCACTATAAAGTTACACAAAACAATAATTAACAAAGCAAAATTTACCTTAGATTCAATGCCAATAGTAATAAAAAATTGTATACGAAAGTTCATAAAATCAATAGCTTAGAGAGGTTTTTAAGTGAATCAGAAACTCGTAGGACAACTTTTTCTTGTATGAACAGAAATAGTAACGTTTTGTAACTTATTTATAAATCGGTATTTTTAGTACACCAAAACTCTATTAAAGAATAGAATCTGACTGTTCATGAACTACACTAATAATAAAAAAATAAAACCATACATAATAAAGTCACAATTTCGTAGTACAATTTTTTAAAGACGTAGGACAACCCATTTTTTTCCAATGTACAATTATTTTGATCACCACCCAGCTAAAACGTTGAAATTTTCATAGATGACGTATTTCTGTTGCCGCTGTGGCAACAAATACTAAAAACAGAAAAAAAATTCCCATACCTACATCAAACCTAAATTTTAACCGTTCGATATTACTTACGGTGACAGGTAGATGCTTGAAATATTCACAGTATATTTAGTTAAATATTCACTTCACAAATAAATAATTAAAATAAAATAAATATTTATGGGGGATCCCATTCAAGAAACGTGATTTTTTTTCTCAATATTAATAACGGCAACTGGAAGATGCTTGAAATATTCACAAATTAAGTTATAAAAAATTAATATCTAATCAAATTTAAAATAAAATATATTTACTGGGCTTCCATACTGCGCGGAACCCTTCAAGCGCGAGTCCGGTTCTCACTTGGCCGATTATTTTTCAGATAGCTGCTTCCACTATAGCTTATATTAGAAACTTAAAAGTTGATGACACAGCAGTCCAAAATGCAGTCGACTCTATCAAAGCAGAAGACGATAAATTTAAATCCATTCCAACCGTTTCTTGTATTGGAATTTGTAAATATATTTATATCATATACGAGTAGAGTTATATACCTCTTCTCCCTAGTGCAAACTTTTCCAGTCTTGGGTTAATCTCATCCACGTATATATAGTCCACCGATGATTATACAAAACTGAATGATTAAAACGTAGATTATTGTCATTTTTCCCAAGTTTCATAGTATCTAACATATACGAGTACCTTACATCATCTGTAATGATGGGTCGTTTCAGCCCACTGAAGGGCATATCGTTCCTCCCTCTTTTGCTATTTCTTCTCTATTAAAGGCTGAATGTTCACTAGTCTACGCCAGATACATCTACATCAGTTGAAGTTTCCAGCGCATCCATTGCAGCAGGACTGATGATCAGCTTTATAATTGCAATCTTATTAGTGTTGCACATTGGTGTATTTTTTGTTATGAATTTCCATATTGATGGTGTAGCCGCAAATTGTCTGATGCCGTTACTTTGTCGCTGTGTGAGCTTCCAGGGTTACGTTCGCGTTATAAATTCCATTATTCTATGCTTAGAAATTACTCTTTTACTACTATTTTATATTCAAAGATTAATTTTTAATTTGAGATTTTTTTTCAGTCAAGCAGAATGCATGGTGTAAGGGCATTATCATCATGAATTTATTGATGCTCTGTCAGGGTATGCATGGAGGCTTTGCCTTTATCAACTACGCCCCCACCATTGTAAAGATGTTCCAAATCACCGTGAATCCTGAACTGCAGAGCCTGAGTGTTCCAGTTTTTATGATTATCGGTTCTTTTGTTTCAATGGTTCTTATTGAACGTCTTGGTAGAAAGGTAACTTGATCCACAATTTATTTCTTTTGTGAGCATTTAGTACTGATCTACAGGTTACAAATATGTATCTTCATCACACAAATACAACACTACTTACAAAGTCTAAAACTACATAAACTACTATTACATAAAAAGCAATTGGATCATCAACAGACCCTTGAAGGTCTAAAGATAATCCAAATGCTTAAGCCCACTGCCAGTTGGCAGCGTGCTTAGCATGATGGCAGCATTGCCACGCTGAATGGCAAAGCTTATACGTTGAGCCAAATAAACACCAGCATTTTGGTCACGCGTCGCCTCCAACAGACGCTGACGCAAATTGACTTACCATGTGCTTTACTTATTTAAAATGTACTTTTTTTCCATAGTGACATGTCAAATAGCTACGGACAAAAACTTTTGCAATTCTTTAAGGCCTCCAGTGGAGTCGTATTTTCCTAAAAAAAAACAGGTTATCAAAGATAATACTAGTACTGATTTTTACTCCACATCACTTGCTTTTCGGTGAAGGAGAACACTATTGGAAATCGAAGAACTTATAGATCTATTCAGCAGTGGACCATCAACGGACACAGTAATAGCTTTAAACCAGTTATAAATAAATAAATAAATAATCATTTATTTCGACCAAAGATCATAGATTTACATTAATTTACAAAATCTTCAAAATTTAGTTACTTACATGTCATATTTTGATTATTTGTGAGTGCATGAATCATATAACAATGATTCATGTACTGACAGTCAAAACGGTTCGCAAATATATTCAGGATGGTGTTGTCACTGGCCTGGACCCTGCGCACTAGGGATGCGCACCGCTTCCGCATCGTTGTAAAGAAACAATCGACGCGTGACTCGGCGAACATCCCCGACGCGCTGCAGTGCCGGGGCAGCCCCATCAGCACCGTGAACGCGTTATTGTATTGAACACGGAGGCCGCTGTACTGCTTCTGCGTATACGTCACCCACAGGCTGCTCGTGTAGAAGGACGTACAAAACGCTCTGAATAGAGTAATTTTGACGCCCCTCGAACAACGCGCAAACCTGCGGTCTATCATATTTGCTCTCACAGACAACGCCCTCCGCTCCCTCTCTAAATCTGCATCGTCTTTCAGGTCAGAGGTTAACATATGTCCCAGATACTTGAACTGATCTACCCGCCTCAGCTCGCTTCCATTCAGTTTGATGCTAGGTATGGTATCCAGACGCATCCCTCTGGCCTGAAAGACCATACATTCACTCTTTTTAACATTATAGAGCAAGCCATGACTCCGTGCATATGCTTCACAAATAGTCAGAAGCTTTGATATTCCACAAACAGAGGCGCTCGTTATAAGTACGATGAAAAGAAAAAGAAAACGCAAAATTACGAAAATTGTAAATGTGATTTTTTAGGTAATTCTAGTGACGTCATCCCTGCTATCAACACTGGCATTTGCAGCGCTCGCAGCTATCATCATTATCCAGCGGGAAGGGGAAGTAGTCCCGGAGTGGGTGGTGGTGGTCCTCATAGTCACACCTGTGTTTGCCTGCGCTGCTGCCGTCTCACCGTTGCCGTATATCATCATGGCTGAGATGTTTAACTTTCAGGTGCGCTTCTCTATGTTTTACCCGTAGGATAGTGTAAGTATACGGGAGATATGGGTTTATGCGCAGAATACCAATTTTCATAATAATCGTAGAAGGTCCAATTCTAAGAATGCCCAATTCTCACGATGGCTAATTCATGAAGTCACCTACTTACGTGATATGTAACAGTGGTAAATTTGAAAATTGAAATTTTGGGATTGTTCAGGTCATCATCTCATCATAATTATCAGCCGTAAGATGTCTCTTGCTAGACAAAGTCCCCTTTGGATTTCCAGTTGGACCGGCGAGTCCTCAGTCTGCCTTATAAGTCCATGAACGTTCTAATCTGAGCTTGCCTTAACGTAGTCAAAATTCTAGAACTTAATGGCCTCAGTGGCCGATCGGCTTCAAAAATGGTATAATGCTGTGTACTTAAGTACTAAACGCACTGCGTGCGTTCCTAGGCTAACTTCTATTTTTGTTGAATAATATCTCTACGATTCGATTCAAACAAAATTGTCTGTGTGACTAATGAGTCATCACGTGTTTATTCAATAAAAATAGTCTTATATTTTTTGTCTTGTAAATGTAAGACATTCTACGTGATTACTTGTGTACAATTATATTTATAAATAATATAATTATGGTTATTTATTTCTTTGTGATATTTTTCAGATTCGTGCAAAAGTGATTGGTGGTCTTTTGATGCTCGGATGGGGGAGTAATTTTATCCAACTAATCTTATTTGGATACATCTCGGACGGTTTTGGGCTTCATGTGACATTCATATTCTTCTGTGCGGTGAATCTCTTCGGCACTTTTGTCGCCCTGTTGCTTCTGCCAGAAACAAGAGGAAAATCCGTTCCAGAAATAGAAATGGAATTAGAAAAGAAACTGAAGTGGTAGATTATTCATAAAAAACCTATTTATTTTGACCATTACTCATAGTACAATAATTATACAAGAATTAAATAAAATTTAATTTTACTTGATTTCGGTTTTTCTACTTACATTCAGGGATATTTGTTAGCCCTTTTTTACCAACGGGAAATCTTTTATGGATATCACCATGACTCGAGGGCAGGCGGGTGGTTATGTGGGAGTCTCCACCGCTAGTCGGTGGCATACCCACCAAAACTCTTGAGTGTTTCACCACTGCGCCTGATGTCGATGCTACGGGCACGCTTCCACACACCTCCACGGCATCCGACAGCGCTGGCCCAACTCGGGCACCAACACGGAGCTTGCTCTCCCGCCAGTGTGACGATGTGTCGAACACCAGACACATCGTCACCCAGTAACGCCCAGTGCTGGTTGGTCCCAGGTCACCACCTGGAACCAACCAGCACTGGGCGTTAGACAGCACCCGTATCCGAAAGCCCTGGTCCCGATGCAACGGGTTCAATTAGAGTGGTCCTGCGCCTGCCACTACGGCTGCACTACCGTCCGATTGCTTAACATGATCGGCGCCAAGGCCTGTTGGACGATTCTTAAATTTTTTGTCATTTTTGGGGTTCCGCTATTAAGTTTGATGTTTTATATTTATACAATTATACTTTTACATATAAATTTATATTTGAATTTATTTTCGGTTTAGACAGAATTTTGAACCAATGTTTTGTGAATTTTGAGGCCCTATTTTTTGTGATGTAAATAAAAATGTACAGTTATCAGATTTATTCCTATATGTCTACTCTGAGACAATGCTTCTCGCCAAATTTCATAGTTCTATGTCAACGGGAAGTACCCTGTAGGTTTTGATTTTTGTGAGAGCAAAATATGCGTTTTTTACGACTACGATAAACGGCTCTAACTTTTTTATACGGTAACTGAGAAGCTTTTCTTTTACACAACTGCAAGAATTCATAGGTTTACATATATAGTTTAAATTTCAACTCGATATCTTTACGCGTTCCCGAGATAAAGAGTCTTGACATACACAAAGACGGACATACGGCCAGACGGACAACAAAGTGATCCTATAAGGGTATAATTGTATTATATAAGGGTTCCGTTTTTAAAAGTCCTTCAGAAACTTTTCAACACCATCGTCATCGAGGGCATAACACTAAAAGCATGGAACAGAGGCGTGTTCTTCAAGAAAAGTGATAACGCCCCATTAAAGAAAACCTATCTTACTTCTGAGCCATGTTTATAAGTTGTTTTCAAGGGTGATTACAAACCGTCTCGAGCGCAGGCTTGATGACTTCCAAGCTTCTGAACAAGCCGGGTTTCGAAAATGCTAAAGCAGCATAGACCACATTCATAATAATATGTTAACTAACGGGATAACATTGAATTAATACGTCTATGATCAGTTTTCTAGCGTTATATTTCAAGGGACATTAACAAAACAAGGTGACATATTGTCGAAGCGCAACATTCAATGCAAAAAAAACGATCCGATTCTATGTCGAAATAAACGATGAATGTATAACTAGTCGAATCAAAAGCTTTACCATACCTTTAAACTGACATTTAAATCCTCACCCATACAATATACGTTGTAATACAATCGTAAATATGATATTCACGACGATTCGCATCGGCGGCTTTTGTTTTTCCCACGTAAAAATTCATAAGCAGGCGGCACCCCTCTCATTGGGGCCGCGCTACCACAGATAATCAAGCTGGTGTTGCTAGTGAAAAACGCGTAATATCTAACAGCTCGGCCATCCTGCAGAAGCGAGTCCTCGCGCTTTACAGGGATATTTATACAGATAACTAAAATTGATAACAGATTAATTATACTGAAAAGTGTTACGAGAATGTTGCAATTTTTAAAATTATATAATTTTATAGATAACATAGTAGTCCGCATTTCAAATCTACACATTTAGCAATAATAGCAAAATATTTAATAAACTCTTAGAACATTGTATTGTCTAATAAAGAGAAATTTCTCAGTCTTAACGTAATATCAGTCACAATTTCAGTAAATAATCCTAATAGCCACGTTCATATTAGTATAAATTATCGTCGCTAAAGTCACACCAAAATGATAATATAATTTAAGTTAAGAAAAGTAACAAATATCAGTCACAATATCGCTAATTGTAATAAAAAATTAAACTAAATACTATAAATGAATTTAAGATATAATGTCTCACTGAATAGACAATTATCTACTAATGACATCCTAGTCATTGTTTCGACACTCCTCTTCTGAATCCGACGCGGATGACCTACTAAATGCAAGCCAGAGTTTTAGTTTATCTACAGCCACTATGTTTTCATACCTACCGCGGTCGGGTTTACGACTTACTGGAGTGTCTTCAATTACATATCTGTCATTTGGCAGTATTTTAGAGATACGATATGGACCCTGATATTTAATAGCTAGTTTCTTAGACTTTCCATCACTAGGTACTTCGCGCCTAACGCTAAACAGCTCTCCCTATTCGGACTTGTTAGGTGATGTGTTTTTGCATCAAACCGAGATTTATCTTTTGCTTGTTGGTCTGCTAATTTATTCAGATCTCATTTGTTGCAGTGTCTCAGCTGGGACTAGATTTCTAGTTTGATCGATGATCTTGTGCAAAATTTTGTCTGTGTTGCTATTTTTATCAAAGCCAAATAAAAGCTCGGATGGACTTTTTCCAGTCGCTTTATGGATCGTGGTATTTATGCCGACTCGGATATCTGGTATATATTTATCCCAGCTCTTAACGTCTTTGCTGTGGGTTTTCGTGGATAGAGCATTAATTATAGTTCTATTAAACCTCTTTACTTGACCGTTGGCACTTGGAGTGGCCACGGCATTTAGTTAGTTACGTTCATCAGAAGTAAGTGCGACACTGAATAAAATAATAAAAGTTCAGTTAACATCGATCACAAGAAGAATTCAAAGGGGTATTAAAGGAAGAAAGAAAATTCAGTCTGGAACGTTCGTCACATAATAAACTAATTTAGGCGTCGGTTAATATACTCGGCTATTTCCGGTCGGTGAAACCAGAAGTGAATAGCTTTTTTAGATTAGGTGTAAAACAAAATTAGTTAGGTTATATTAGAACATGACAAACAACGCACGAGCCGAGCGAGCGTAGCGAACGTGCTGCGGCAGCGGCCGGCTAAGTGCCAGAAGTGAATCGCTTTTATAGATTAGCCTTTATAGAAAAACCGTTGAAGGACAAACGATCGAATTTCCATGTGATAAATTTTAAATATAACTCTGTATTTTACTGAATCATAAAAAAACTACTTAGACTTTATTACTCTTGTCAAGTGTAAATAATTGAGTATAGATTACTTTTCAAATAATTAACTTTGATTTGATGCAAATCTTAAATGTTTTACTTAAATCTTTAGAACCGACCTTTATTGAACTTAGCAGGAAATTGTAGTGACAAAATTCGATTAATATTACTACAACACCCAGTTAGTAACTTGGCCATATTACTCTGGGGTTTTAAGTGCAAACCTCAACTACAAAAGCCGGAGCAGTCCATGGCTGAAATGTACGGGGATGTGTAATGACGCCCCGTATACAATAAACACTTCAAAACCTTAAGCTCGACACATACTATTGGACGCGGCTTACGGACGCGACTGACAGCCGCGACTGATAGGTATCTAGACTATGAAAGTACACTGAGCCGTGCACACTATCGGACATAAGTCGCGGACGTCACCTTCGGACGACCTTGAGCGTTCGGACGTCCGAGAGCGATTTGGCACACCGGATGTTTTAAGATTGTGCACATTGCTGAGTCGCGACTGTCAGTCGCGTCCGTCAGCCGCGTCCGATAGTATGTTTCCGGCTTTAACCAATACTTAGATGCTAGGCGAAAAACGCTTGCGCGTACAATGCTCTATACATTTTTGGTACCGAATTTTACACATTAATTCGATTATGTTAGGAGCAACTCGTTTGCGCGTTTGTTAGGAGCAACTCGTTTGCGCGTTTAAGTATGCACAGCGCCATCTACTATTTTGGTCCCAAACTATATACTTAAACAAGTGCAATTTAAATAGCTTAGTATTTACAACATAAAAAGGCGGCTAAGTGACGTACCGTAACTGTTATTTAGGTTAGCTTGTTTTTATAACTGAATCTTTCATTCAAATCATCATACAGTTACAACGTGTTACAACGCTATATAACGGTTGTATTCCAGCCAACCGTTTTTTAGAGAATCGTACACAGATTCGATTGGGATAACCTGACTAAAATACTAAAAATGCAATATCTAAGCAATACTAATACCTAGAAGCTTTCTGTTCTCATTAAAAAGCAAATAATAAAAGAAAACGATGGTCTTCAAAAAGATCGATTTTTCGGTTTATCTTGTCAATTTCTAGAAATATCATTTCCCATCTATTTGTCCATATCTCAAAATTTGGTAGAATCACTTAGCCGTTTTTTAGAAATAGGACGGCACTTGTTACTTGTTACTTGTTGTTGCGGGCCTTTTCCACAATTGAGCCCTCCAGGGGCCCGTTTTATGTAGGTCGCCCGGCTGCAGCTAGTTCAGCCACCCGGTGTCCTCCAGGAAGTCCAGCAGCTCGCCAACGCCGGCGCAGGCTTCCCGGAGTGTCCTCGGTGCCCCGAGGAATTTCTTGCGTTGTTCCGCCACACTGCTGCATTCAAGCAGCATATGCGCGGTTGTTTCTTCTACCTCCATGCAACCTCTGCACAGAGGGCTGTCTGTAACACCAATTTTAAACAGGTGCTTGTTTAGAGAGCAATGTCCCGTGACTACTCCGGCTATGAGTCGGAGTTTGTCTCGTTTAAGGTTCAGCAGGCGTCGGGAGTATCTCGGATTTAATTCCGGGAAAGCTTCCTTAGACTGCTTACAACCCTCAGTACTTGCCCAGTATTCCTTGTGTTGTCTAGCTGTGTGTTGGCGTATCCAGGATCTGACTTGGCTGAAGGGCAAAGGGATCATCGGTCCAGGCCCTACAGGGCGCCTACCTGCACCTCTCCTGGCTAGCTCGTCCGCCGCGTCATTCCCTCTGGACCCGCTGTGTCCTTTGATCCATTGAAGAGTGACTTTATTTTTCTTACTTACTTCTTCCAATAGATCATGACACTGTAAGGTTAGCCCTGAGGAGTGTTCATATCGTTGTAGTGCCTTGAGCACCGCAGCACTGTCTGAGAGGATTCTAATATTGTAATCAGTTACCTTTCTGTTGAGTACTGCTGTTGCAGCCTGGATGATACCTACACATTCCGCTTGGAAAATTGAGTTGTTTTCACCCAGGGTTGTTGCGATGTGTATATTCAGGTCTTCAGAGAATGTACCTGACCCTGTACCTGTTTCAGTTTTCGAGCCATCCGTGTAAATCCTCACTTCTTGTATACCTGAGCTGTCACTTTTTTCTTCATGCAGCTGTATTGAGTAGCTCTTTGTGAAAATGAGTTTTTTAGGCACCCTGTCATAGACCGAGAGGATTTCGCGGTTGCAATTTGCAAATTCCTCAATTATGGTGGTGTGTGTTGCTGTTTTGTCGTGTACCCAAAGGTTTAGTGATAGTAGTCTGTAGGCAGCTGCTCCTGCTTCTTGCTGTATGAAGAGATGCAGCGGCATCTGCCCCATGAGGGCTTCTAGTGCCGCAGTGGGTGCAGATCTCATGCAGCCCGTTGTAGCTATGCAAGCTGTTCTTTGGAGTTTCTCTAGTTTTTTGTTTACAGTCACTAGCTTGGTTCTGGGCCACCAAACTATTGCCCCATAACATAATGATGGTCTGACCACGGTATTATAAAGCCATTGGGTTATTTTGGGTTTCAAGCCCCAAGTTTTACCCATCATTTTGCTGCACTGCCAAAATGAGATCGTTGCTTTCTTTATTTTGTTGTCCACATGTTGTGTCCAATTCAGTTTTTTGTCTAATGTGATGCCCAGATATTTCACATCTTCAGAGAGTTTCAGTTGTTTACCATAAAAGGACGGTAAAGTATGTGGTCCAAGGTTCCTTTTATTTGTAAACATCACTAGTTCTGTTTTCTCTGGGTTGGCAGATAAACCGTATTCCCTGCACCACTTTTCCACAATTTTCAGTGCATGGTTCATAAGGTTACAGGCTACACTTGCAAAGTGTCCCGATATCAGGATAGCCAAGTCGTCTGCGTAGCCCACTGTGAGGAATCGCTGCGCATTAAGTATAGTGATTAGTGTGTTTACTATCATGTTCCATATAATTGGTGATATCACCGCTCCTTGTGGGCAGCCCTTCACTACTAATCCTCGAGTTGTGCTTTTGGGGTCTGTTCTTACTGCCCTTAGGCTTAACATGTTTAATATCCACTCTGCTAGCGTTGGATGTACCCCATGTTCTCTGAGTACTTTACTTATGCTGTCAAAGTTTGTTTTATCAAAGGCTCCTTCAATGTCTATGAATGCTCCTAGACAAAGCGATTTACTGTTGATATCATGTTCGATGGTTTGTACTACCTTGTGCAGGGCTGACTCTGTTGACTTGCCCGAGCTGTAGGCGTGTTGTTGAGGGTGTAGTGGGATTTTGTTAAGTACCTCGTCTCTTAAGTGCCGATCACAGAGTCTTTCTAGAGTCTTCAGCATGAAAGAAGTTAGACTAATTGGTCTGTAGGCCTTCGGGTCTGTGTAGTCGCTTTTGCCCGGTTTGGGGAGAAAGAGGACTCTGACTTCTCTCCAGACTAGAGGTATGTATCTGTATGCTATGCAGGCTTTTAAGAGGATAGTCATTTTCCCGTTTAATAATTCCTCCCCCCATTGTAGGAGTCCAGGGAAGATTCCATCCAGGCCTGGCGTTTTGTATGGTTCAAAGGACTTTATTGCCCATGTAATTTTTTCATTTGTTACCACTTGATCAGCGGCAAACCAGTCTGTGTCTGATGCCAAAGTTGTTTCACTATCCTGCCATTCGGTATGTTTTGTCAATTGGCATCCTGGAAAGTGGGTTTCTAGTAGCAAGTTGTGTGTCTCTTCTAAGGTTTTCGTGTAGGAACTGTCCGGTTTTTTAAGTGTGCCTATCTCACGCTTAGTGTCGGCCGCTAGGATCTTCCTAATTCTGTTTGCCTCATGGTTTGATTCAATGTTTGTACTGAATTTTGCCCATGATTGTCTCTTTTTCTTCCTTACTTGTTTCTTAAATTGTCGTTGAGCCATTATATATTTATCCCAATCACTGTCTGAGTAGGTGTTCATGGCTCTGTTGTAAAGTTTTCTCATCTTCTTCCTGAGGTTTTCGAGCTCCCTAGACCAGCTCCAGGTCCTCCCGCCAGGTCCGGGGGTCGTCAGAGGGCAAGCTGCTTCAAAACTCTCGATGATGATTGTTGTCAGTTTGGTCACGTTTTTTTCTAATTCTGTAATATCTGGTATTTGTGCGGGTATATTGTAACGGTCTAATTTCTCTTTAAGAGACGAGAGATATTTTACCTTGTCAGTTTTTCGTAGGTTTCGTGTTGGTGTTGTCGCCTTGCGCTCGAGTGTCAGCTCGTATCTGATCCACCTGTGGTCTGAGGCAGAGTGCTCGTTCGAGACTCTCCAGTTGTTTACCAGTATACAGTTACCTGAGACAAGGGTGAGGTCTATTATAGTGCGGGATCGCTTTGTGACAAAGGTAGGCTCCGCTCCTGTGTTAGCTATTAGGAGGTTAGTGGTTAATAAAAAGTTTACCAACTCTTCTCCTCTCTCGTTTGCGGTGGCCATTCCCCATAGTGGGTGGTGTGCATTACCATCTGTAGAAATAATTAGTTTCGAGTTGTTTAATTCACAAAACCTTACCAGATCTGCCACAAGTCGTGGAGGCGCTTCGTCGTCCTCATGCATGTAGGCTGATGCGACTATTACCTCCTCCTTTGAGTCTCCATTTATGCCTAGGAGACTGGCAGTGGCTAAGTCTCTGGAACAGAATTGTGTTATGGGTGTAGCCGTTAAGTTACATGGGATATACATACATGCTCTTGTATTGTCACTTGTATAATCGAAAATCAGTTTACCTTTCAGGTTGTTGAGACCACATATACGTCCTCCTCTGATCCACGGCTCCTGAATCAAGGCGATGGTCTCGTTGTTGGACTCCAGCAGTCTGCGCAGGTTAGCCGTAGCCGCAGTGCTGTGCTGGAGGTTTGCTTGGACGACATTAGTCGTCGGAGGGTGGGTCGACCCCATCTAAGCTCACCCCATCCTCCCCGTCTGTCAGTTCCAGCTCTTCTCCGGTTCTCCAGGGCCCGACTGCCAGTCCGAGATCCCCCTCCACACCCTCCATGGCCGCACTCGGCTTTGGAGAAGATTGCGGTGGAACATCTCGGCCCGACGCCGTGCCGCTGGTTTCTTCAGGGAAGAGCCGGGTATTTGTTTCTGCAGGTTGCGCTGGTTCCGGTGGCTTATCATGTGATGTACCATCTGGAGCCAGGAAGCGCACGTACACGCCCCCGAGTTTGTGTGACAGTTGTCTTCCCCTACTCATCAGTGACGGGATCACACTTTCTGGGATGCCCAGAGTAAGGTAAAAGGTGTGATCAGCTGACTTTCGGTGTGAGTACACAGTCCAGGTGTTCACTTGCGCCCATTTGTTCTGGAAATCTAGGAACTTTCGCGTGATCTCCAGAGTGGCGTCTGCGCAGTCCGGAAGGGTCAGGGATGCCCGAACATTCCTGGACAGTTCGCTTTGCTGTTTCACAATGAGTTTGGGGCATTTTTTCAGAGGAAGGCTGTCCATAGCCTTAATAAGCCACATACGTGTAGCCTCATCATTGCACCACAGTTTCAAAACTCCATCACTGCTGATGGGTTTGCCTTTGAAACCGGGGGCAATGGGGCTGGCGTCTAAGAGGTCTGCCAAAATTATGTCCTCTAGGAAACGCTTCACTACTGTGGCTTGTTCCTCTGTAATGTGTTGGCCATCGTCCCTCAGTACCGCTACACAGAGCTTATTACCCACTATATCTGCATAGGTGGTAACTGGACGGTCCTCGTTGTCAGTACGTTGTTTTTTATGGTCCCCTCTGGGTGAGACTGTGTCGTCTAGACGCAACCGCTTTAATGGCTCATTGTGGGCTGGAGCTAGTGAGGCCTTTGAAATGGCAATCTCAGCGCGCTTCTTCCTATTAAAGCGGTTGTTATGCGGTTTTAAGCCATGTCCTCTGCAACCAACTGGCCCAGCAGACACAGCAGGCATGTCTGCAGCATCCACCGGTGGGGCATGTGGCATCATGGAAGAACCAGCAATGTTGTCCTTGGTTTTTGAAAAGCTGGGACCTGGAGTAACGTGGCTGACTTCCTTAGGTTTGTTGACCTGCGGAGACGCTTTGTTATTGGCCAGCTTCCTTTGCTTTGCTTTTTGTTGTCGAATCTGTTTTTTGATCTGGCTCCTGCTGAGCTTCACCCCCGGGACGTGAGCCACCTCGGGGTGAGGTATACTAGAGCTGGGACCTCCGGCTTTAGGCCGTTTCCCCCCAGTCTGGTTCCCCTGCTTGCCTCTCTGATTTTTTACGGTCCATCCCGCGGAGTGTACATTCTGGCTGGCAAAAGCCGCCACCATGTTATCAACCGCAGTGTGGAGCTCAGAATGGCTCACAGAGTCAGAGGAGCATTTGTTCGCTGTGTTTGGGTTGGATGAGCTGTCCATTTTGTTGCTCTTGAGGTTTCGTCCCACAGGCTCCCCACCCTCCACGGAGCCCGCACCAGGGGGATGTCGGGTTGCGACACCAGGGCTACCTGTAAGGATATAGAGAGGCAAAATAAGTAACACCCGAGCACTAAACGGCACCATCACAGTCCAGCGCCAACCGATGCACCAGAAAGCGACGTGCACCGCCGGCTGCGCGCCCCATAATTCCACCTCTCTAGCCGGGCAGTAGCAGAAGGCTGCCTGCCATGCTGTGTTGTCATTGGTGGCTAGCCAGTGACCCCCCGTTTAGGGTGAAATCCACACCAAAGAGGAGTGTTGCGGTGGATGGGTGTCGTAACTGACCCACCCCACGCTCAGCCTCCAGGACTGTATCATCCTCCCGTACGAGCCCCCATGCGCAGCATCAAACACATGGGTGGTCAGCCCCCCGCACGTCGTCACTCCTATTTGGGATGACGTGCCCACGATAGCCTAACCACGTCGCTATCGTAGCTGTTTGGAGCAGGATAGATACAGGAGTTAAGAAGGCGTCGGAAGGCCGGGCGCGCCAAAAACGCATACGGCCACTGCATATTTAAAGTAAGATTACTTACCCGCTGTTAGGTCGATGTTATTGCCGTTCTGCATCCCGGACGTTTGTAGTTCCCCGATAATCCACCGAATTTGCACTTAATCACTGATTTGCGTGGCAGTTATTCGCACAATGACGGTCGTTTTGAATTGGTTTTGAATAACGAAATCGTGTAAAGACGGTTACGGACGATAGGAAGAAACACCAAACGGAAATACGAAAGCTAAAACCGGTAAACTGACATGTAGTCAGACACGGCCATGACAGTGACAGTGACAGTTAGCACTTAAACATCTGACTGCCGGATCCGGCATCGGGCAAAAGGCCCTCGCTACTCGTCTCGCGGGTTGCCATTTTAGCGCGCCCACCCGTCCTTCCCCGTTCTTCGGGAGTTGGAGGGGATTGGTAGGGGAAAAACAGTTTCGTCTCTAAGTTTTGGTTATATCTGTTCCTGAAGGGACCAGACCAATAACAGGCGGCAACCGCGAGAAGGAGACTTATGAGACTTGTTATAGAGATCTTCGCGACCTGCGCTCCATCCATAACCTTTCGCCTAACCTGCTCATCGGTCAGATGGCAGGTTGAGGTTAGCCCCAAATATCATTCTCGTTTCAGGATATGATATAGTTCTAACCTCGCCCTAATAGGACGGCAGTGCAGAGGCTATTTGCTAGCCCTATGCTAAGCGGAAAGCGGATGACCATCATTATAACCGGAATAAAAGAAAAAAATCGCACTGATGAAACCAAAATTGATTGAAACTGAGACAGTTTGCTCTCTTTTTTTGCTTGTTCAATTAGAACCGCTTCACACAAACAGTTCATTTTATTTGGTCTGAGTAATGTCAACCGACACCTAATAACTAGCTCGTCTCATTTAAATTATTTAGAAGGTCAAATGAAAAACTTCGAATAATAAGACTGTAACAAGTGCGCGCAAGATAACACTACGCGCCAGTGGTGGCACCACGTACGCTATTTTGTTGTTGTATTTTAAATTCCCTAGTAGTATTGAATTCGTTTCTGATTTTTCCCGCGCGCAGAGCTATATTGCGCGTGCTCTAGAATTTACATCGCTAACTAACGTACAATAAAAGAAAACCTTGTACCGCGTAGAATAAGGAAAACCAAAATGAATTTAGGTATTATTTTCTATGCATCTCTATCGTTGAATTTAAAATACTTGTAAAGTAGCCGGCAAATAATTTGAGCAATGGAACATAGTCACCTCTCATTTTGTTGTCGCAATAGACAGAATAATATTTTTAGTTCAAGTTGCTTACTGGCTAACTTCATTTAACCCATCAATATGGATTTAGGAAAGAAAAAATGCCAAGTCGATGGTTTAACCTGATATAGGTATATGAGGGTCCGTAGAATTTTATTTACTGTCTGTCTACGAGCTCCACTTAATTGCTGCGCTTGTATTAGGTACAATAAAGTGACCATAGCTATTTTATATGGAAAAGTAGTTCACCATGCGGGATGACTGCAGGTTGATTTAAATATGCAGGGTGCATTTTACAAACGATCACACATATTCAAGGATACCCATTCAGGAATATTTTGTTTAGATATAGTCATATTGTCATTTATTCAGAACACCATTTGTAACAAGTCAATAAGTAAACATTACATTAGGGCACTACACAATAAAGCACAAAATAAAAATAAAATAGAAGAACTGACATTTAACAAATTAGTCACAAAATCTTAATACTATTCGGGTAATTTCAAAAATTCATTTACATCAAAAAATAGTTGCTCATGTAGCCAACATTTTAATTTATTCCTAAACGACTCAGCGGAAGGTGCATCCCAAACTTCTACGGTTGTAGGTAGTCCAGTTGTATAATTATAAACAGACCTCTCCGATTTCGCTAGCCTATGAGAAGGAGTCACCAGTTAGTTTTACCTAGCATTGCTTCTTAAATCTAACCTAGGATAGGTACCTTTCCTCTCATATAATTCTAAATGGTTGTGCGTGAAAAGGGCCACCTGTTAGATTAGTTCGCACTATGGTGGCAGTGCGCGCGGTTCCCTAAAGAGCTTAACACAAGACACGTCGTCCGAAACACCAAAAATGGCTCGCACAGTCCGTTATCAGTACAATGACGCATGATTTTAAATTTGGCTCTCATTTCACATTAAACATGGCATTGAAGTTTATCATTGTACTAGTCGTTACAACAAACGATTAGTATCACCAATTATACAACTAATTCATGTATATGGTTCCAAAGGAAAAATGTTAGACCTAGAAAGAACTAGTATGTTTAACAAGTCGTATGTTACAACACGTGTGTCTCTTCAACGTGTTAGAAACTGAAAAAGGGTTCAAACCTCGGAACTAATTCGGTCTTTGATTGTTAAAGTATTGTTTTGCAAATTTAAACGGTCGACTCACGTGTTTGAGCTAGCTGTGTGACAACACTGGGGGGATTCTAGAAAATTGTTTTTGAAGTGAGAACCTCGTTAGCGCCGTTGTGCGCTTTTTGGGTTTAGCTCGCGTCAGGGCACGTGACCTGATCGAAAAATTGTAAGACGAGAGAGAATAGACCGCCGGCGTGGCGTAGGAGATGAAGTAATATCCCCTCTCTTTCTACCATGCGGAAAAAAATTATGCCTGCTCTTGCTGTTTCGTTTAAGCGACGCAGGGTCTTGTGTGTGTGTGTGATATGATATTTTACCACATAAATGATAGTACTTTATATTATGTTCAAGTTTTCACTTCTGACAGCACTCCCGCAGTGCAACCCGTTGTAATTTTTTTTCTCATTAATTGAGTGAGCAGAGTGAGCAAAGGTCGGGTTTATGCTTTGGGCCGCCATTTTTTTTCTTATCTACCTAGATGTTAGTACCTAAGTTAATTTGAATGTTACCTCTCGCGTAAGGTCCCCTTTTTAAAAAATTAATCTTGACCAAACTTGGTACACATATTAGAATAGAATAGAAAACACTCTATTGCACACAAAAATATATAAAAACGAACAGTAAGACAAAAAATACTTAAGTTAGTGTAACAGAAGGCGGCCTTATCGCTGGAAGCAATGTCTTAAAGGCAACCCATTCTACATCCATTTTATTCTACATCCATTTTTCTAGAATCCTAGTAAGATTGGTTAATTTTCAAAATATTTATCTCGAATATTTCTATGAAATGTTTATTTAATAACGCACGAGTATTTAAATACTTATAACGTAAATATTTGTATCAATATTAAATCCTTGGATATTTTTACAGAGTACAAAACCTTTCAAAGATGTCCTTGTATACTAGTAAACATTCGGAACAACGTTTACTATAAATAACTATTTTTTTTGCAATAAATAGCTTCACCCGTGTACAGAATTCGCGAATATTTCGCACGTTATCATTATTAATGTTACATCGATATGTAACATTTTTCACAATATTGTTGATTTATCAACAATGGCTCAGCCGATTTCGATAAAATTTAAATGGGACCAATTTTTTTCGCACGTTATCATTATTAATAATGATAACGTGCGAAATATTCGCGAATTCTGTACACGGGTGAAGCTATTTATTGCAAAAAAAAATTGTGGTTATAACCACGCATAACTTTTTTACTTAAAAAATATATATGCGTCGAATTGTATACCTCCTCCGGTGGTTTGTCGGTCAAAAAAATAAGATGCTCCACATATTTTGTCGACATTCAAGGAACTTTTTGTACATAACTCGATCAGTCCTGGCACTTTTCAGCGCTACAGCCTGAACATAATCGTGCAGTGTAGAGTGAAAAATCAACTTGAACATACATGTGTGTAGACAGGCACATATTTCTAAAGCATTAAAAATTGGGAAATGTCTAAAATATGACAAATTTGTTATAATTATCTTATATATGTTTCTTAAGCAGTTTGTGGATTTATCCTACTAAAAATCAGAAAAGGAGTATGTAAATGCATTTTGTTTGTGTTTTGAGTGGAGGTACACTTTTTAATTTGAAGTGCAGCCTAATTTCAAATTGTGAAAAATAATTAAAGCACGTTGATAATATCTGATATAAACCATAGTACATTTTAAAATATATTTTGAATTGAGATCCGTGCTCTACGAATAACGTCTAAGCTCTGTTATATAGTCATCTTTCAAGGAGACACTAACTCAAGGAGTGAACTACGGAATTTCAATTAATTTAAAAGAAATACAATAAAATAAAAGGAAAATGAAAAAAATCGTCTTATGGTCCAGAACAGCAGTTCAAAATCAAACTGATGATCCTGGAAAGGGAAATAGTCACAGGCAATGGATTATCACAATCATAGGTGAGTAGTTACTTTTTTATATAATACTAGCTTTTACCCGCGGCTTCGCCCGCGATATAATTTAATTTATGTTTATCTTGTCAAAAAATATGGTAACTAAAACAGTAAGTGCTCCACAAAATATTAGCCCCAATTCAATGTGAAACGGTACACAAATATTGTAGCGAATAATCATTTCAAACCCAAAAAACAGCCAATCTCAACTAATTTGTTTCGTCATCGTTATCAGCCGCAGCTTTCTTTGACCCACTGCTGGGTATAGGCCTCTCTCTTGCAGTGCCATCTGCCTCGGCTCTTTGCCGGTCATGACCAGGCTCGAGCGGCGGTATTGATGATATCGTCGAGATAGTCGACCCACCTTGCTGCCGCGCCGCACATAGCTGAGCGCTCTCACCTATTCAAGTACCCTAGTTGACCAACTTGGTCACCACCGTTTTTCTTGGTCAAAAAGCGCTGGTCGAATTGGTTGCCACGCCATTGTGAACGATGTCATACGCAGGGCTTTTGCGACCGCCAATATCGCAGCCGTACTCGAACCGAATGGGTATGCGCGTGGTGATGGCAAAAGGCCTGACGGTATGAAGCTGGTCCCATGGAAGTGTAGACGGCCCTTAGTATGGGACGCGACTTGCATCGATACTTTGGCGCCGTCAGCGGAGCAGCACAAACAGCGCAAATATGCTAACCTCGGCAGTGGTTACATATTTGAGCCGTTTGAAATTGAGACATTGTGCGCGTGTTGGCCGGGATCTCATCTAGTTTTCAAAAGTCTTTCTGAGCGTCTGGTGTACCCGCCGCGTGACCAAAATGCTGGTGTTTATTTGGCTCAACGTATAAGCAGCATTGCCAAGCTGATTGTCAATGCTGCCAGCATGTTGGGCACGCTGCTAACTGGCAGTGGGCTTGAGCATTTAGAATATCTTTACACCTTCAAGGGTCTGTGGATGATCCAATTGCTTGTTATGTAGTAGTAGTTTATGAAGTTTTACATTATAAGTCTGTATTTAGTGGTAGTTAATAAAGGCACTTGCTCTATTTTTTATACTACTATCAAGTACCTTGCACCTTGTTGTCACTGTTCAAACCTAACCCGATATCAAAATACCTTACACTTATAAATGCTTCTGTTGATTAAGATAAGGTTAGAGTGTACCCGCCCATAGGTTCCCGCCTTGTCGTGGCAGGAGAACTTAGTAGCCGAGGCTTATGGGCGGCGCGGGAATCCCAGGTAGAGCCGCTTCTCTGGGTTTTTTCTGAGACAGCTGAGAAGGCGGCGCTCGAGGTCTCCCGATTCTTTTTGGTCTTTTCTCCCTAGGCAGTTTAGAATTTTGCACTCGAGGTTGGGCCGCTTTTCTGGGGTTTTTAAATATAGCAGCTGAGAGACTGGCTGGCAAGTTGCGTACCTCATGAGGAGTGCCGCAACTGAGCCGGGCTGCACTTTTATCACTGTTCAATCCCAACCAAACCAACAGAAATTTATGTTCGTGCCAAGGTCACAACTCAGAATCAAGGTTAATAACCTTAGTGTCAAGATATTTATACTTATGCCATACTACTTTTAAAAATCAAGTCGATCCGTTTCTTCGTATATTAGCATGGATTCTGTACCATAAAGGTAGAATAAAGAAATATGTTTAACCTCTAATGGTGGTATATTTAAAAATATTTTTAATGTCAGACGAAATGACGGCCCAGTATTAAACGTCATTGTAATATGTAGAATGGCAAAGGGAAAACTATTTTGTCCAATTTTAATGTCAGTGGTCATTGTCAATTCATACTTTATTTCCTCTTCGAGGAGCTATAATGGTGGAAAGACAATTTGTCCCTTTGCTATGCTAAGCGAGACATTTATAAAAGTCTGCAGTCAATGTATGTCACCTGTCATCTAATTACGTTTTGTGAATCCATGTTAGGCCCAATCAACCCAATTATGAACGCGACATCGTAAATTTAATAGCAACGTAAAAAGTGTTCTCTCTATCGAATGCCGAAAGTAAAAAAGAGACAGAAATAGACTAATTAAGTGTTATAATTACGATGGTGTATTCAAAATTGGGCCTTTTAGCGTCGTTGTGATAGGTGACAGTTTCGCTAACGCAAGATTTTGTCCTATCCTGCGGGAATTATGCAATTTTCGCGATAAAATGTAGCCTATGTCCTTTCTCATGCTCTAGACTATCTGTGTACCAAATTTCATTGAGATCGGTTCATTAGTTTTGGCGTGAAAGCGCGACAGACAGACAGACAGACGATAGACAGACAGACAGAGTTACTTTCGCATTTATAATATTAAAGTAAGGATAATATATTATCAGTATGATGATATCTAAGGACTGCTCATCGATTGATTTGACAGATATTCGATCGACAGTTGTTTATTTTGACATTCTTGCAGCGCACGCTAGAGAATTTTACAGAATTTTCCTACTTACTCAACATTTATCGTTATATTTTGGACAATTCACAAAATATCTTTATAAATTGTAGCCTATGTGTTATTCTGATGTATAAGCTATATTATTGCAAAGTTTCATCTCAATCCGTTCAGTAGTCTTTGCGTAAAAGAGTAACAAACATCCATACATACATCCATCCATCCATCCATCCATCCATCCATCCATCCATCCATCCTCACAAACTTTCGCATTTATAATATTAGTAGGATGATGATATCTAAGGACTGCTCATCGATTGATTTGACAGATATTCGATCGACAGTTGTTTATTTTGACATTCTTGCAGCGCACGCTAGAGAATTTTACAGAATTTTCCTACTTACTCAACATTTATCGTTATATTTTGGACAATTCACAAAATATCTTTATAAATTGTAGCCTATGTGTTATTCTGATGTATAAGCTATATTATTGCAAAGTTTCATCTCAATCCGTTCAGTAGTCTTTGCGTAAAAGAGTAACAAACATCCATACATACATCCATCCATCCATCCATCCATCCATCCATCCTCACAAACTTTCGCATTTATAATATTAGTAGGATTAATTATACCTATACCTAAACGATTCGAAATAAATTACTCAAAATGATTATAATATGTTATTACTAGCTTAAAACCCACGGCTTCGCCCGCGTTGTCTTAGTACATAGGTAGGTTGTACTTGCTTATAAATAATATCTAATAGTCCGCGGTTTCGCCCGTGTTGTCTTAATACTTGGTTAAAATTATAATAGCCTGCCATTTGGCCCGCGGCGTTTTAGTACTTACTTGCTTAAAATAATAGCCCGCGATTCGACCCGCATTATTTTGACACTTTCTTTTAATAATATCTAATAGTTCGCGGTCTGGCCCGCGTTGTCTTAATACTTCCTTAAAATTATGATTGCCTGCTGTTAGTCTGCGTTGTTGTATTACTTGCAATGATAATAGCCCACGGTCTAGCCTGCGTTGTTGCGTTGTCTTGGCACTTACCTACTTAAAATAATAATAGCTCGTGGTTAAGGTTCAATAGAGAGTACACTTTTTACGTTGCTATAAAATTTACGATGGAGCCTTCATAACTGGGCCTAATGTCATATTACTTGCAAGGATAATGCCTACGGTTTAGCCTGAATTGTCTAAGTATTTGCCTAAAATAGCCCACGGATTGGCCTGCATTGTTTCCATCCATCCATTAGCCATAAGAAGTCCACTGCTGGACATAGGCCTCCCCAAAGGATCTCCGATAAGACCGGTTGGAAGAGGCTTGCATCCAGCGTGATCTTACGGTCCTAATGAGGTAATCCGTCCACCTTGTGGGTGGGCGTCCTACGCTGCGCTTGCCGGTACGTGATTTCTAATCGAGAATTTTCGGCCCCATCGGTCATCAGCCCTCCGCGCTATGTTTCCTGCCCATTGCCATTTCAACTTGCCAATCCGTTGGGCTATGTCGGTAACTTTGGTAATAGATCTCCTCATTTCTGATTCGATCTCGCAGAGAGACTCTGTGCATAGCCCTCTCAATAGCTTGTTGGTGGGCTACTTGGAGCTTACTATTAATTGAGAAACCACGTTTCTGTGCCATCAGTCATCATTGGTCGTAAATAGCATTGTCTTAGTATTTGCGTATTTAATTTACTCGTACTTGTATCTAAAGCTTATTACGGAGTACGTGAATTTTTGAATGATAAATTACTGAATTTTTGTAATTAATTCGATACTAATAATAATAATTGTATGAGTGTCAATGTTAGAAATTTCACACTATTAGCTTTTTATTGATGGAAAACATTGAGGCAACATGTATAGGTACATCCGTAGAGAAAAATCAATGTCGTATATAGATTCCGCAACCTGCGCTCGGCCGGCGTGATGGATATGGCCGATGGCCTAATCACCCTTCGCGGGTAGGCCTACGTTCAGTAGTGCACTATTAATTAAGGCCGGTATATGTATTCGACATGTTTCATTCAGTCATTAGAAGTTTGATTTCGATTATTCTGAACTCATTTTTCCCGAGAGATATTGTGACAATCTCGCCCAAAACCGTTCACCTAGTTAAAAGTGATCGAGACAATTGTAGGACTTTCAGACGTTGTCTGACCCCAGGCAGATGAAAAAATATATTTTATTATTGTCGAGAAACACATAGTGTATATCTAGACAGTCAGTCAGTTCAAGGATGCTATTATACTCATCATTTGACTAACTTTTACTATGGTACCAACCCCGAAATCACGTAAATAAAATCAACTGTTCAACACAAAAAGTTCATCGACCCGCGACAACATCTATGGAATAGAATAGGTAGGTAATCTTCGCTTTTTAGGGTTGATCCCATAGTAAACTACATATATTGACCCGTATGTACCCTAAGCTTAAGATTAATGGCTCACAAAAAAAAAATTGTCAACTATTAGGGACCCATTTTGCCCCATCTAAGGATAAATCATTATTTTAATTCTATTCACTATATTATTAAAAAAAAAACTTTGTGATTATTTTTTACGCTTATTCAGGGTTACGATTGGTCTAGCGCACAAGGAATACGGGACTTTTCCCAGAACGTCAATAGTTAGTAATTTATTAGTTAAAATGGTGGCTATTTTAACATAAAATTGAATTCATTGAGATTTTCAAACAGTTTTTAGTGTTTTTTTTTAAGAAATCGACATCCTTAAGGACCCACTCAAATTTTCCGGGATAGCAGTACCCTAAGTGGTAGTTTGTGTTATTGTCTAGCTTCGTTCCAAATTTCGTTAGAATTCATTTAACCATTTTAACTTAGCTTTACATTATAATTATAACTGATTAATTTAGGCTATCCCTAAGAAACCTGAAGATTTTCCGGGATAATAATAGTTCCAGTAATAAAACATGTCGTGTGCTTTTTACATACCCGTTTTCATTCGTAACCTTTCAGCTACTTGGCTGTAATCGATGCTTTTTCACCAACTTTATTATTCCTTTATCGGACCCCTAAGGAAGTGTTTTTATGGAAAATTCAGAATAACAGGAAGAACCTTATTTTTTATTTAGTATCAAAAGCATATTTACAAAGTTTCATGTCAATCGGCACAGGAAATAAAAAGTTACATGCAAACGAAAAGGGCCCGTTTTACCCCGTAAGAGGTCGATTTTTCAAAATTTTCATCCTTTGTGCTTCATGATGTTGTACGATGTACCTATATTCTAAATTTCAAGTTTATATCATCGACAGTTTGGGCTGTAGCCTAAACTGATTAATATTGGCTATCCCTCAGGAACCCTACAGATTTTCCTGGATATTATTAGTTCCTGTATTGAAACCTGCTGTGTGCTTTCTTCATACCAGATTTCAACCATAACCGTTCAGCTGGATCTCAGTTGGATGTAATAGACGCTTTTTTCACCAACTTTGGGACCTTATTTGACCCCTTAGATAAGGAAAATTCGGAAAAACAGGAAAAAACGTAACTTTTATTTTGTTTGAAAAGCATGTATGCGAAGTTTCAAGTCAATCGGAACAGGGAATTAAAAGATACATACAAACGAAAAGGGCCCGTTTTACCCCCTTAGAGGTCGAAAGTTCAAAATTTTCGTCCTTAGTGCTCCATTACATAGTACAATGTACCTATATTCCAAATTTCAACGTTATATCTTTAGCGGTTTGGGCTGTAGGCTGTCTGTCAGTCAGTCACTCAGGGAAGCCTTTTATATAATAGATAATAGTTTTAATTCTAAAATTCTAAATTTTCTTGTAATTTACATAATTTTTCACTATACATATATATGTAATATAAAATAGAAGAGGATATAACGTAATTAATTTAATTTGAATTTTGTATTATTTGGATATTCAGTAAACGCTTGAGCTTGAAAAACGTACTATACTAGCCTTTTTTTAATAGTCCACTGCAGGACGTAATCCTACCCACGAAGAGTGATTGTGCCCTATCCACCACGCTTGCCCAGTGAGGGTTGGTGGATTCACATGCGCCATCGAATTTCTTCTACGGACGTATGCAGGTTGCCTCACGATGTTTTCCTTCACCGAAAAGCCAGTGGTATGAAATTCCGTACACTCATTGGTACGGGACCGGGGATTTGAACCCACGACCTCACGATTGTAAGGCGGGTGTCACTACCTCTAGACTGCCACGGCTTATACTACGTAAAAACTTCTTCTTCTACTTCATTATGATTAAAATACAGGATAAAAATACATAAAAAATTGGCGCTTAGTTTAAAATGTGGTTTAAATCTGGGCCTGCATGGAATATCTTCTAAATTGTTCATAAATTATAACATTATCTTTCTGGAGTAAATAAGACACATTACCGACATTTAATAATCTACTGCTGAATGTAAAAAAATGTACCAAAATACTCACAGTAAATTTTTCTACGCCTCTCGTTTCATTCATAACTCCTCCATCAGCCATATGACGTCCAGTGCTGGACATAGGCCTCCCATTTGGACCTCCAATGAGACCAGATGGAAGCCTCTCGTTTATTTGTATCAATTTCAGTAAATATGGCTGCAATAAGCTTCGGCCTGCAGTCCTGCTGGCCGACCTGCGTGGCCAAGGTGCTGCAGTCGGCTGATTCTCCCACCGGCTCCGCCATGTCGACCATCGAACTGTCCTGGCTGGTCAGCATTCCCCTCCTGGCTGGAATGATCAGCACTCCAGCGTGGACCTTCGTAGTCGACAAGTTTGGGAGAAAGCCATGCATTGTTATTTGTTCCTTGCTTAATGTTGTAAGTTATCACTTTGATTATACAATTTTATAGAAATAAATATCTATCCTTTTTTTCTTCGTGTTAGCCATAGCCGTCATAGGATGTCTACTGCTGGATATAGGATTCTCCTATAGATCGCTTACATCGAACATCGATTTTCGGTGTTGTGTGGTTTGCCTACTGCTATTTAATTTCAACTAGCCGATCCACTAAGCTATGTCAGTATCTTTAGTTTCGTTACCATTACCACTAAAAATACTTTATATAGCCCAGCAAAAATGAGGAGGTCCTCATTTCTAATTTGATTTTACAATTTTTCTGATAATAGTAAGTGTTGGGTATGTCAAAATATATTGTCATTTATTGACCTATCATGGTCACAGATCTCTGTCACCGAATAATGCCAGAACATAATTCTTTTTAAAAGTTATCAAAAATTGTTTTACAAGGTGTCAAATTCAGTCCATCTTCAAGATTCAACGACGGTTTATAAAATTTATGAAACTGCTTTTTTCACGACTTCGGGCCCATAGTTAAAGTTTTTTATAATTATGAGAACTTATATCTAATCACATAATATCTCTAAAATTTGTTGTACGTTTGCTTTGCATAAAGCAAACAAACAAAAATCAGTACGTAAAATTAAAAAAAAAAAAAAAAAAAATTACAATTTCTCGGTGTCTTTTCCAGATGAGTTGGCTGATAAAATATTTTGCTGGAAGCATGACCGTTTTCGTGGTAGCTCGACTTATGGGTGGAGCGGGAGGCGGATTCTGCTATTACGTCTCACCCATGTACGTCAAAGAAATCAGCCGAGACGACATAAGAGGAACCCTCGGTTTAGTAATGGTCACTTTTAGAAACATAGGTGTCTTATTGATTTACCTCATGGGAGCCCAGATGGAGTATTATTCCATCCTCTATATGGCCTTTGCTATGGCTGTCGCTTCATTATTACTTGTATTGAAAGTGCCCGAGTCTCCGACATTCTACGTTAAAATTGGACAACATGAGGTTAGTTATATCATGTTAAAAGTTACTTAAAATCATAAAAATATTTGACAAAGTTATACACTTTACAAAGCATTTTTTTTATTAATCAGGCGAATAAACCGAACTAATTGAATTCTATTTGTTTTGTTTGTGTACATTCCTATAGGTCGTAGATTTCTTTTTCTAAAAATGTTAGTTTGTTATGGGGAAATTTCTTGATCTATTTCAAGAATACCTATTAGCAGAAATTGAATGAAAGTTTAATGAATTAGCATTTGTTACAAACTTATTTTTAAAAATAATAATTTGAAAATGTAATAAATCTATCAGCAAGAGATTGTTGTAAAGGTAGGTATAATTGTGTCATTATAAAGAGACACTCTTTAAGTGGCTATTTATTTCCTGATTGCACACATATTCTAATTTCTGGTTTCATATTGAATATTAGAAGAATTATTAATTGTGTAAATCGTTCGTTTTAGTAAAGTTAGTTTAATTTTTAGAATGCTGCTGTAACAATAGCGAATCTAAGAAACTTAAAAGTAGATGACCAAGATGTGCAGAATGCAATAAACTCTATCAAAGCAGAAGACGAAAAATTCAAATCCATTGAAAACGTGACCTTTTTGGGAATTTGTAAGTACCTACCCTCTTATTTGCTCTGAGTAAGTCCCTATAATAATAAGTAGTAAGAATGTCTAGTAGAAATGACACCCGTCTTAGAATTGTGAGGTCATGGGTTCAAATCCCGGTCCCGTACCAATGGATTCCTTGAAATTTATGTACGGGTTTTCACACTACTGGCTTTTCGGTGAAGGAAAACATCGTGGGGCAACCAGCATACGTCCGTAGAAGACATTTGATGGCATATATGAATCCACCAAAACGCACTGGATCAGCGTGGAGTATATGGCACAATCACTTTTCGTGGGTAGGCCTAGGTCTAGCAGTAGACTATTTAAAAGGCTGGTACAGTACAGAACAATAATAATGTATCAGATACGGAAGACAACATTGAAACCTTTACTATACACACAACAACGTACCATCAACGTAGGTAGTAATTATATAAGTAACAGTTAATTATGTTCTAGACCCTGCACTAGGCTGTGCCTGTGTTGCAGAATTTAGTCTCATTCACTTTTAAATACTATTTACATTATATAAGGCACTGACATCGGTGTGTGTGTGTGTGGTGTTTGTGTGTGTGTATGTGTGCGTGCGTGTGTTTTTTTTTGTTTTGCATGATAATTTTTTTTACATGATGATTTTTATACAACAATAATATTTAAAAGTACGGAAATGCGGAAGGTCAGCAATAGTTTTCAAGAACATTTGTCGGTTCTAAGGTGCCTTATCTATACCATGATATGCTACGTTATTGTGGACATAATAGAGCGTACCATTTTGGTTGTCATGCCTAATATGTTTATTAAACTGTGTCCAGTTTGACTGTCTCAGTGGCCTTGTGGTTAGTGACACGCGAAAAAGAGGCGTAGGTTCGGACTGTTTGATTCCCACCCAAAGCAAACATTTCTGTGATAAACATATTCATATTCCTATATATTCATATCATGTATTTGCTTTGTGTCTGGATGTAATTATCCCATTAGGTGGTTTCAGTTTTTAATTTTTCCATTCTTTAAATTACAGTTAAGGAAAAAGCCTGGCGTAAGGGTTTCATTTGCATTTCCATGCTGATGGTCTGCCACGGTTTGAACGGCGGCCTGTCCATCCTCACCTTCACGCCGACTATTCTGGAAATGATCCAGGTTACAGTAAAACCAGAACTGCAGGGCTTGTCTGTCCCCATCTTTATGATCATCGGCTCTCTTATTTCAATGGCCCTCATCGAACGCCTCGGCAGAAAGGTAACCTCATTTGTATTACCCAACTTTTAAGAAAATAATTTTCAATTTTTTTAAAACACTTTCGCGGAATCAATATTGATATTGTTTCAATCGCCTGCCTCATTGACACAGTGGTTAGTGATCCACATAGAAATCAAAGAGTTGTGTGTTTGATTCCCACCCAGGACAAGTACTTTTGTGATGAACATAGATATTTGTTCAAGTCATTATTCATATTCATGTATTCAGAAATATATAAAAAAAATCTGGCAACCATATTTCCCAATCATATCCCAAGCTTTGCTTAGCTTAGGGTCAGAGACCATATGTAAGATATCCCCTAATAGGTATTTATATTTATTTATTTTTCAGCCAATTCTAGTGACGTCATTTGTAATATCAATGCTGTCGTTTGGTGCACTGGCAGCGGTCATCATCATCCAGCGCAGTGGGAGAGCGATCCCGGAGTGGGTGGCGATAGTCATCCTAGTTATACCGGTGCTTGGTTTTGCTGCTGCACTGTCACCATTGCCGTATGTCGTCATGGCTGAGATGTTTAATTTCCAGGTGCATTTCATTTTTTTCTGATTTAATTGAGAGACGTCCAGTGGACGCGTCACGTAACCACAATGACGGTGTTTATTTGGGTTAGCAAATAAGCATTGCCATTCAGCATGGCAACGCTATCAGCATGATGAGCACGCCGCCAACTGGCACTGGTCTTGAGCATTTAGATTATTTATCCTTAGACCTTCAATGGTCTCTGGATAATTCAATTGCTTTGTATGTTGTAGTAAATTATGTAGTTTTTTAGCCTATCTAAGTAGTGTTGTATTTTGTTGTAGTTATTGAAAGACGTATCGAGCTATTAGTATAGTCTTCTCTTGGGGCTCTATTTTTGAACCCACAACCTTATGTGAAAATGGTCACGAGACAGATTAAGAAGTGTGAACGACCATTGAAAATCTGTTAGGGCAAACAAGATCGATTATATTCTAACGTTTCGTAAATTGAGCTCCTGATGTTAAGTGTTACGCTTGTCCGTGACTGCGCCAGAGCTCCCAGAATTTTAAACTGCTCTGCGTTGCCTAGCTCTGTGCTCGTCACTAAGATATACTTATAGGTACAGATCTTAAATTATATGTGGAGCATACAATTTGTTGGACATTACTTTTCAACCCGGAACACAGCCTAGTAATGCGTTGACACTACTGCTAGGTGGTTAAGAATCTGATATATAAGTATGTAGTACTTCCACAGCCGAGATTAATAAAAAAGTAACCTTCTAGTTATTGAGTACTTACTGTAAAAATTATCCACATGCTTTATTCTAGGCATAAATAAAAGCTGGTCTTGATAATTAGTCAAAAAACATGTCAGCTATAATTTATAAATTCACCATTGTATTGGTAACAAATACTTTTTATTTTTCAGATTCGTGCAAAAGTGATGGGTTGCCTTGTGATGATTGGATGGGCGAGCGGTTTCACACAAATGCTCATATTCGGGAACCTGTGCACTGCTTTCGGGCCACAAGGGGCCTTCATATTTTCATCTATTATTAATTTTCTTGGCACTCTTCTTTGCCTGCTACTTGTGCCGGAAACCAAAGGAAAATCCGTTGCAGAGATTGAAGAAGAACTGGTGAAATGATTGTGGCATTTAATTTGTAACTTTTTCTATACGACGATGAGGATATTAAAATTCTTTGTTCGTCATCAGTTGTTACACAGTATCACGGAATTTAGAACATTCCATTATTTTATAGTAAGTTTGCTGCTTTTCAGTGCTTTACTCAAGTATTTTATCTGAGACAGCAAATATAATTATAATCTTAATATTTTTAACACGCTTTTATTAGTATCACCTGTATGTTAGCTTGTAACCAACCTCTTTGAGCTCGATTTTGCCCTACTTTGAGCGATCAGATTTTCTTTAAACTTTGCACACCTATCAAAGACCGATGACGACGATTTCATTCGATTACCTACAGAAAAGTGAAAAAAAAATAGTCAAAAAAAACTAATAAATACGCTTTCATAGCATATCAAACTAAAAAGTGTAAAATAAAAGAGCTCAAGATCTCTAATATCTACTCGGGAAACTCTAAAAATATACCCAAAACATAATTCGACCTCAAAGATAAAGTTGTTTACAAGTTAAGACAGTTTAACGAGTGGCGAGATGCTGTAAAGGCTTTATTACGAGCGTGAGTAACAACTCGGCAACTTCGCCGAGCGCCGCGTGTTTAGGTATTTGTGGTAGCGCTGTTCTTGTTTGGGGACATTTGTCTCGAGTGAGGTAACGAAGGTGTGCGAGAGCCAGTATTTTACTATCATTGAGTTGTATTTCATTTGGATAGAGGCATTTATCTTGTTTACGGTCGCATCGATGGCAGCAGAGAGGCGTGATATGGCACTTTACGCTGTAAAAGTCGTTACATACAAATTATTTGTTTTGAAGCTTTATTGTAAGGGGAGCTTTCCCTGACATGAAACAAAATAATTTTTAATCGATTTACAGGCTATGTTAGATCTGTTATAATAGTTTTATAAGCTTGAACAATACGCAGTTTCACATGTTAATTCGTTGTTTAATTTATTTGTGTCTACAATATTGTACTTTTCATGTACTTTTTACGCATTTTCTTAGTAGTAAAGCTCGTTTGCAGGGCCCGCTAAGTCCACTAGCTTTGCTTGTTATTCTCTATGCTGTGTTCTTAATTAAGGATAAACGTTTCAGAGCAACGTGAAATAGGATATTTCTACATTGAAATGACGAGCACAGTTAAGTGCCATGACACGTAGGGTTTTGAGCAAGTACATTCTTTGTGACGCAGACCTGCCACGAATATTCGTAACGTTGACATAGAACAAGGGTTCGCAAATGTATTTCCTCTATCAATTTCAAGAGTTTAAAAAATTGTACAACAAAATTATGAACACATCGTATCAAAAAAAAATTTCTAAAAATAGTTTATTAAAAAAGCAAACATTTTTACTGATGCAAAATATAAGGTTCTCTTTAAAAACAACTGCTACAAGTTCATATCATTTCACGTATCTTCGCACTTTTTCCCAACTAGTGCGTGTTCAATCTGCTCGATGTTCTTCCCCTTGGTTTCTGGCAGCAGGAGCATGGCGACGATACCAATAGTGTTGATGACAGCAAAGGAGAAGAACGAGACGTGCACTCCGTAGACGTTGGTCAAAGGGGGAAAGACCAGGCACTGGACAAAAGTGGTGAACCACGCCACGCCCGCCAGGATACTAATCATCTTCGCTCGGATCTGTTATACATACATACGAGTACAATTTAATTAGCATCACACTAATGAGCAGATGTGCGGACAATAGAAAAAGAAAATGACTTCAGATGGGTAGATCGAGGAAAGATAATGCCTGAAACAAACGCCGGCATAGAGAGACAAAGATCACCAACAAAATTATCGACTGATATATCAAAACTTACAAGCAAGCAGCCTCTGTTATCACCCCTTCGTGGGTAGGCCTACGTCCTGCAGTGGACTATTTAAAAAAGGCTGGTACAGCCTCTGTTAGAATTAGAATGGTGGCGTGTTTTGAAAAAGATCAAGCAAAGCGTGGACAGAATTTAATATGTGAGTAAAGCAAACAGTCTCTTCTTCTTCTAGTGCCTCTCCATTACTGAAGGTTGGCAGTCAGCTTTTTGAAATTTTCCTTGTTTAGAGCAAGCCTAAACAGTTGTTCAACTGTCTTAATGCCTGCCCTGTCCCGGATATTCCGAAGCCATGACATCTTCCGCCTTCCACTCTTGTGCTTGCCCGGTATTTTGCCCATCATAATGGTCTGCAGGAGAGAATACAGATCATGTCGCAGTACGTGACTAAGGTAGGCGACTTTCCGCTGTTTTATCGTTCGGACAAGTTCTATTTCTTCCCCATACAGTTTAAAACTTCTGCTTGTAACTTTGTTCATCCAACTTATACGGAGCATGCCATGGTAAGACCACATCTCAAAAGCTTCAATTTTTTTCCGAAGTTCTGCCGCCATGGTCCATGAGTCACACCCATACAAGACAACGGGCCAGATGTAGCTTGGAGGAGCTTGGTTCGTAATTTAATAGACAGTTGACGACTGCTACAAACAAAGAACTACAAAGAACTTTACGCATATTTGGAAATGCAGCTCGAGCTATTTCGATACGTGTGCGGATCTCTGTATCGCTCCCCCATAGATAGATAGATAGATAAACACTTTATTGTTAACACTAAAATACAATTCAGAAAAAATACACAGAAAGGAAAAAAAACAAGCGTCATAAAATAGTGCAACAAAGGGCGGCCTTATTGCTTACAGCAATCTCTTCCAGGCCACGTGTCCGTTAGCCACGAGCCTAAGTATTTATATTTGTCAACGTTCACTAGCATGTTACTATAGACATTAATATTCGCTTGAATTTTCTGTGAGAGTGATACGACCTTACCTTCGTTTTTCAGACACTCAAATTTAGTCTAATTTTTCTGATGTGCAACGAAACCCTATTAACTCTTGAAGGTATTCTTTGGTGGTTGCTATTAGCACGGTATCATCGGCATGTCGCAAATCGTTAATAGTTTGCCCGTTAATTAAAACACCATGCTCCACGTCTTCAAGCGCTTCTTTGATAACAGCTTAACAAGAGACATAACACTACCTTGTCGTACGCCCTTTTGTATAAAGACCAGTTTCGTCTGGTCGCCATCTACAAGCACTGTAGCAGTTTGCTTCCAATATAAATCACCGATAATAGGTATGTCCCTACTGTCTAGATCTATGCTTTTTCAATAACTTTATTAGTACCTTCTTTGACATTGGAGATAATTTGTCGACACGCTTTTAAAGACCGAAAAGGTGCTGGGAAATCCTTCAATGACTAAAAAAGTACCTGGAAGTTGAACATCTCGGAGAGTATGATGAAAGGCAGTGGCGCCACGCCGGCGGCCAGCGAGAACTCGGCCACCACGAGCAGCAGCACGGGCAGCCAGCCCGGCACCGCGCGTCCCGCGTCTAATGCCATGATTACAGCGGCGAGCCCAACGAACGACGACACGCAGATTGAAGAAACCGCTATCATCAGTGGCTGTTGAAGAATGATACATTTGTATCATAATATGATATATAATAATACCTCGACTGATCACTAAGTATTGAACACCTAATATTTTTAGGTAAGGGGAGGAAGTATTTAACTTCCAATCCAAAGAGAGGCAAGAATGGTTTGATCTGTGGTCGGTTACATCATGTCTTTCAAACAAATAGAGCGATTTTTTACCCCCGACAAAGAGAAGGGTGTTATAATTTTAACGTGTTTTGTGTATCTGTCTGTGGTATCGGAGATCTCAAACGGAATAACCGATTTCCGTTTAAGTGTTTATTTTTGTTGAAAGCAATTTTAATGTTTAAGTTTTTTATTGAAATTAATGAGATTGGGACTTTGAAATGTGATCCAGACGTCGTTACGCGGCCATTAAGCACCATTGAAACGGAGCTTAAGCACAGAAGTATGTTATTAAAACTTACCTTCCTCCCAAACCTCTCCACGCAAGCCATAGCGACGAAGCTGCCCACGATCATGAAAGCTGGAAAGCTCATAGTTTGGAGCTCAGGGTTGAGGGTGACGCCTGATTTCCTCAGAATGGTGGCGGCGTAGACAATGATGGCTGCGCCTCCGTTAGCACCACGAGCAGACATCAGGACGAACATGAGGATGAAGCCATTGCGCCATGCTGGCTGCTTCACTATAAAGTAAAAGATAAAAAAGTTAGGTATGTCTGCAATGCCGCATTTGACAGCGAATTGATAAAATAAATTTAGTAACACATAGCATGCAAGACCGACAGCGAATACTTTCTACTTATTGCTGGTTCTTTTTATGGATTTTCAATAAAATAAGTGAGTAGTTTGGATTAAATGCTGAATTGATCTAGCTACGAGAATATCCACTTGGTGTGTGGATGTTATTTCTTGAAGCACGCTGAGTTGGCTAATGCGTAGTCTTTTTGACTTTATTAGTCATTAGTTCTACGTGCTATGTGCATGAGTCAAAATAACTGGAGTTCTTACATATTCCAATGAAATTGACATTTGGTATAGCTTTGAAAGTCTCATCTTCTCGCCTGATGTTGTTCATTTCGTTTTGCACTACTTTGTCATCCACATCCAGACCTCTGAGATAAGCTATTGTTTTTGCAGCATCCTGTAAATATGAAAAAGAAATAAAATTACTATGTAAGTTAGTAGGTTTTAAAGCCTTGGTGTCAGAATGTTATTACGATGTAAAAGACAATACTCAGTTAAAAGCGAAGCGGAGCAGCACAAACGGCGCAAAAATGTTAACCTTGGCAGTAGTTACATATATGAGCCGTTAGGAGTTGAGACATTGTGTCCGTGGAAGCCGGGAGCTAATCTTGTTTTTAAAAGTCTCTCTGAGCGTCTGGTGGACGCGACGCGTGACCAAAATGCTGGTGTTTATTTGGCTCAACGTAATAAGCATTGCGATTCAGCGTGGCAATGCTGCCAGCATGCTAGGCACGCTGTCAACTGGCAGTGAGTTTGAGTGTTTGCATTATCTTTAGATCTTCAAGGGTCTATAATTTTATATGGATGATCAAATTGCTTGTTATGTAGTAGTAGTTTTATATTATGTAAGTTTTGTATTTAGTAGTAATTAATAAAGGCACTTGCCCTATTAATTAAAAAAAAGACTCAGCTAAATATTTCAAAGTATTTACTGGTTGTATAAAGAATTGAAAAGCAAATATACGAGTATAGTCGTCGTAATTTCTGTCGTCATTTCTGCTTTATATTATCCACAGATAAATATACTTCCCGTGTAGGTCAAACATGCGACCACGAAAAGAACACTTTACGACGTGTGAAAAAGTGACAGATATATACTTCGCGATAACTCTGTCTCGTTCTGACACGTCGAAAGAAATATTGCGAGATGCGCATTTTAGCCCGTCTGAAGTGATTTACACTAAGGGTGATCCTGCGGTTCTTCTTACAAAACTGGAAAGGCGTAATAATAACAAAATATAAGAACCTTACTTCACTTCTGCCAGTCTTGACTAAATAAACAGGAGACTCAGGTGCTTTCAGCATGACTACAGCATTGACGATGGGGAT
Source organism: Hypomecis punctinalis (assembly GCA_949316475.1). Classification (NCBI taxonomy): domain Eukaryota; kingdom Metazoa; phylum Arthropoda; class Insecta; order Lepidoptera; family Geometridae; genus Hypomecis; species Hypomecis punctinalis. Next base: position 6,185,906 of record OX438804.1, on the reverse strand, counting down.
CGCAGCCATAACCCACAGCACCACGTAGTAGTCCACGTACGCTGCCAGCCCATAAATTATGAGGACTCCAATATTCTGACTCTGCATTACGAGAAAACCAAGGATGCCTCGCATGTTGTCCTGGAAATTTACGGTTCCAATTCAGAGCGCACAAAGTTTTTGATCATTTTATAAAGATGTGTCTGGTCGATACTATCTTAATCGAATTATTGCGATCATAAATTAAGCACTAGGATATTAGGTGTAATACTGTTGTTTTTTGTGTTTTATGATTTGTTTTGTTGTTTATCTATTGTACCTCTTATTTTTGTTGCAAATAAATTTCTGTATTTCAGTACTATGAATCAGAATCAGAACATTTATTTGCACCAACAAGAGGGTATTAACATATAGAACTTAATATTTATGCTTACGTCTATTTGAGGACCCTGTCGGTGTAGCAAAACAAGGTAAATCTTATTAGCTAAAATTAAATTAAAAATGTTAGCTTCTGACATATCCTGTATAGTAGCTATAAAATAAATCATCTGAAAAATTACCTAAATACTACTACTACTACAAATTGTAGTTTTTTTTCAAAAGTGTCATAATCTATATCACGACCTTCGAGCAAATATTTATAGAGTCACAATCGTGCAAAAAAAGTGTCCGGGGCAAAACTCTGCCCAAGCTACGTAGTGGGCAGGCTTTTTAGTTAGTCGTAAGGCGATTGCAAGTCGACAACAACACCGCGCGATGCCAAAGTGCTCAGTTACAAGCACTAACTAGGTAACATAACATCGAGATTCGAAAAAACGGATCATTATAAATTATTTAATGTAAATATTTAATTCGGCATGTGTGACGGCGCTCGGACATTTTTTTACTACTTTCACTTAGGGACTGTGGCTCTGTAGATATTTGCTCGAAGATCACGATTATTATGATTATTATTGTACTTTATTTGATATACATCTCTCGGGCCAAGCCCGGTTATTTGATGGGCATCAGTGGAGCCGAAGCCAACACTGAGAGGCCCTTTTTAAACACCATTTAGCTATGTTGTAGGGGTGAAGGTACAAGGAGCCTATTATGAGTAATGAATTGAAAAAATAATGGGTTATTGTGGTGAACTTCTGGGTGTTATACAAAACTGGATTATGGAATGAGGTACGGCACCCACCAAATAATGCCTCATTTCAAATATTTAGGCGGGTGGTGACTTGCCATCTACTAAATGGGCCCCTCATAATAGCTACCGTATATTGGCGCCGGAGGGGCAACATTGGTGTGGACGGCTTAGGGTGTCGAGAGGTGTGCTGCGCGTTCACTAAGAGCTACTAGCGGCGTTATGCCCTTTAACACTTCCACCCTGGAGCTTAGGTTCTTAGCTCTTGCGGTTTCCACTCCAAACCGGCCAGTTAAGGCAAGAGAGGAGTCAGGGGTCTCATTTAGCCCCAGGGAATCAGGGTTCGCGGTGTCGCCACTCACCGACGGCTCGCCACAAAGCCGCCCCTGCGATTATTTTGATTATTATTATTATATGTTTATTTGAAAGATGATAATATTGTCTAGTACCTGGCTTATTTCTTTAACAAACATCGGAATAATACTGTAGCAGCCACCGGCAGCAAAACCACAGAATAATCTGGACACGATGATGCAGCTTGGGTTTGCGGGGAAACAGAGTACCCAGCCAATCTGAAACGAACATCAATAGATAAAGAAACAACGAAAATATAGTTGAAAAGAAAAAAAACAAAAAACACGCTATCATAGCATATCAAACTAAGAAGTGTAAAATATTTTTTAATATAGGCGCAGTTCAAAGTCCATAACGTGGCCATTCTTACACGTGCGAACACGACTATGATACGATATTCCATCATGGAATGCCAGTGCCTATCTTCCGGTGTCATCATCAGACCTTAAAACCTAATCGTGGTCAAAGTTCATTAAGTACAAGACTTTTCTAAGAAATCCAAAACAGCTATGATACGATTTTCCATCATGAAGTTCCAGTTCATATCTTCCGGCTTCATCATCAGATCAGTTCGACAGTACCTTATTATTGTATTGTCATCAGAACTACATACAGCTGCAAATTTTCATTACGCTACGACCCTTGGAAGATGGTTAAATTAGTTACCTTAGATTCCATTACATAGTTACCTAATAATAGCGTGTTAAAAATCGATAGTAATTCGTTTCATACTTCTGTGCGTTCCAAATATTATAAGTTAATTATTAATATTTATTAATATTAATAAGTGTTTAGCTACAAGTTGCGTATAGCCCAACTCTGACTGAAGAGCTGCGCGAAGATGGGATTCTCCGCAGGCTATGGCTAACATGACATTAGTGTTTATGATTCTGTCCGTATAAATTATACTTTTAAATTTATTAGCAACCAAATCTAAAAGTACCAGTTATTTTACTCCTTGTTAAAGCCTTGTATTAATAACTTTTGGAGGTGTTATGTACAAAATTTTCATACCTACAACGTAAAATGTATATTAACGAAGCAAATAAATACTAGGCTAAAAACAGTGTTAAAAAGTACTTTGTTGTAACTTTGTGAGTAATAATTGAGTAGTTATTAGTGTAAGGTGTACTTAGTGAGTTTTAAACAGAAATCGTGCAAAATTAGGTTTCTACTACGTCAATACGGGATAGACCTTCTAAGTATTAAAAAAAACTTTCGCCTTTAGTTTAATTTAGTTATAGATTTCAGTACTCACAGCTTGCGCCAATCCAATGGTCATAATGCCAAATCTCCTGCCATATCGATCCGCGATCCAGGAGTAAGAAGAGGCGCTGAATGTTGACACCAGGGACGGCAAGCTGCCTATCAAGGCTATCTCGTTGTCGGTGAGGGGACGGCCGGTTGGCGAGTGGTCCGACTGGAGGAGGGCCGTCACTGAAGAGAGCCATCCAAGTTGCAGCCCGTACGTTATGGTAAATATATTTGCTGGCAACAAAAGTCAGTTTGAAATTTATTAATATGATACATTTATTTACACCACCAGCAGGTGGCCATGATAGAAAGAAAGCGATCTTGCATTATTATAATGCATGGTTATTTCTAGTCAATTAGAATCCTTTTAGATGCTTATTCTGTATATCAAAACTAACAACTTTTGTTCTGTTACTTTTGTAAAAACTAAAAAAAAATTGGTGTTCCATAGAAAAATGTCGTTCACCCGCGACCAAATGTATGGAACCATTGATTTTTTTATGAGTTTTGACAAAAGTCACAGAACAAAAGTTGTTAGTTTTGATGTACAAAGTAAGCCCCTAAAAGGTTGCTAATTGATTAGAAATAACTAACCCTGAAAACTACGAGACTAATCGCGCACTAAAATTACGATATAAATAAATACGAGTACTTCATCAGCTCGACGTTTTGGCCGAGTTGCATCGACCGGTGTTTATGTATCTCGTAATTTTAGTGCGCGATTAGTCCCGTAGTATATAATAATAAAGCGATCGTGCAGTCCAAGATTGAGTATGCAGACCTAGATTATTCGTTCTAACCCAAATAATAAAACCCAGACAATATCAAAAATGAAGAAAAGGAAAACATTTTTTAGAAAAAAATCTTAAAAGCATTCTATTAAAGAAAGCCTATTACTCAATAGATAAATATTTACAAGACAAAGAAATGATATTACCTCCATAAAATATAAACTAATAAAATAATAATAATCTGTAAACAAGCTGTCCGCCTCTCCTTCACGCCTGAATACATTTGAGCAGTGCCTACGGGGCCCACAATTGTACATATTTTAAGTTTTTTACTATCTTTTTATAACATTGTGGAAGCAAATAAATATAAGTATGAGTATAATATCCAGATTATAATTGAAAAGAAACTAGCATAAAAGTACGGCATACTTTTGGGACCGAGTTGCCTTCGTCCGTGGGTAGGAACCCATTTATTTTATCCCCCACACGTGGTCCTGGGTGGTGCTAACCAGGCAACAACCATTCTGGTGGTAGGCTTTAGCCGTGGCGAGAGACCACCCATCAGACTAAGCCGCGCCGCCAAGCGTCTCTCTTGGGATCGTGTTCCGGCGCGAAGTCTGGTGACGTCAATCGGGAAGTTGGGTCGGAACAGTAGCGTCGTCTGGTGGATGAATACGGTGCACACATCGATTACCGCATCGGACGGCCAGCCGTGGAGGGCAGCGGGATCCGAGGCACGGTTTGTCGCTGGCCGACCGCAGATAGTAGGGGGCCCAAGTAGTGAGCTAGCCACTCATGAAAGGCTGCCCCGCCATCTGTCGAAAAATCCCAGGGATGCGCCATCGTGCCGGTTGGCGACCGGACGAGAGGGCCCGATGGACATCCTTGGGGGGGCTCGGGCGTCCCCGCGGTCTCCAGGCTGGTCTCCCATAGATGTGTGTGGTTTGTGTGTTGTGCCACTGAATTCTACTTAGTGTGACGCCTCGTTCCACTGCTGACCTCCTACCTACTTTACTCCGCAAGCATGAGAAACAATAAAAGAAAAAGAGCGTATACACAGCGGCAGCACTCCCTCTCACTCAAAGTGCACCTGTGCAATATTCGGGGCCTGCACTCCAATCTCACGCCTGTCCATCATCATCTTGAGACAGAACGACCCCACCTATTGTTTCTCACGGAGACGCAGATTGCTGGTCCATCCGACGTGTCGTATCTATCTTACCCAGGGTATTCTCTGGAGCATCTTTTCAAACCACGTGCGGGTGTATGCGTTTACGCCCGGGATGACATTTGCTTTCTGCGTCTTCGAAGGTTTGAAGACCCTTCTTTTTCAGTGCTCTGGGCTCTGGCGGACACTGGCATAGAGAAGATTGTTTATGCCTGTGTATACCGATCGCATAGCGGAGACCGGGAGGCAACTAGACTTACTGATTACCTCAGTGAGGTGGCAGATGCTGCTCAGCTCAGCTACCCTTCGGCCCAATTAGTGATCCTGGGGGACTTTAATGGCCATCATAAGGAGTGGCTTCACCCATACCTGGACACAAACCATGCTGGGCTTGAAACGCGCAAGCTAGCTTTGACGCTAGGTCTTACCCAGCTGGTTCATGGCGCCACACGGGTACCTGATGTTGACTCGCACACAGCCTACTGCTTGGACCTTCTGCTAACAACTGATCCAGACCGATATTCAGTGGCGATTTCCTCTCCGTTAGGTACATCTGATCACTGTCTGGTGAAATCCGTATCCGTCTACTCCCCTTCAGACCCCAGTCCAAAAGGGTCACGGCGGGTGTGGCGGTACAAGTTGGCAGATTGGGATGAGATGCGGTGTTTCTTTGCGTCTTATCCTTGGCAGCCTGTGTGCTTCTCTTCTGATGATCCTTCTTCGTGCGCGGATGCCGTGACAGACGTGCTTCGTACCGCCATGGAATACTTCATCCCATTTTCGGACGTGCCTCTGTCCAATAAAGCTCGGCCCTGGTTTGGGCCTGAATGTGGACGCGCCGAAGCGCAAAAGCATCAGGCTTACCTGGCTTGGGTCGATGCTCGTAACCGTAAGACGAAGGACATACATCTGAGGAAGAAGACTTACAATAAGGCTGCTAAGTCCTGCAAAAAGGTTATGCGGAGGGCTCGCTTTGAGCATATTAGTCGAATAGGGAACAAGCTTGCTTCTTACCCTGCGGGTAGCAAGGCATTCTGGTCCCTAGCTAAATCAGTCGAAGCGAACTTCTGCCGCCCTTCATTGCCTCCGTTGCTGAAACCCAATGGTTCGCTGGCTCATACCGCGGTTGAGAAGGCAAATTTATTTGCATCTGAATTTGCGGAGTCTTCGCGTCTGGACCCCGGTAGTGCGAGACCTCCAACTTTGCCAAACTGTGGCACCTCAATGTGTGAAATACATATCCGGCAAAAGGAGGTTCTCAAAGTTCTCCGCAGTCTAGATGTGAACAAGGCCAGTGGCCCAGATGGTATTCCAGCTATTGTACTAAGGACTTGTGCGCCTGAGCTGTCGCCTGTGTTAACCCGCCTCTTTCGCCTCTCTCTGAAGACGGGTCAAGTGCCCAAATCTTGGAAGCTTGCTAACGTGCAGCCTGTACCCAAAAAAGGTAGCCGTGCTGACCCTGCCAATTACAGACCGATTTCGATCACGTCCATACTTTGCAAGAGTATGGAACGTGTTCTTAACAACAGGCTCCTGGCCTACCTGGAAGCAAATGACCTACTCAGTGACCGCCAGTACGGCTTTCGCCGAAACCGGTCTACTGGGGACCTTCTGGCGTACGCCACACACATTTGGAGTGAGGTCATTGAGAAGCACGGGGAGGCGCTGGCTGTCTCCTTGGACATCTCGAAAGCTTTTGACAGGGTCTGGCATGAGAGCCTTATTGGCAAGCTTCCATCTTACGGCCTGCCTGCTGATTTTTGCGCATGGATATCAGATTTCTTGAGGAATCGGTCGATACGAGTGGTTGTAGATGGTTTCTCGTCAGACCAAATGGATATCAATGCCGGTGTTCCTCAAGGGTCAGTGCTCTCTGCGACGCTTTTCCTACTGCATATTAACGACTTGCTAAAGCCTGGTATTTTTGGGTACGCAGACGACAGTACAGTCATGGAGAGCTACACATCCGAAGCAAGAACGAGCGGGGCACAGATCGAGTCACTCAGAGAGGCTATGGTCGAACGGCTCAACTTGAGTCTGGAGGCGGTATCTGACTGGGGTGATGCTAACCTGGTCAAGTTTAATGCCACGAAAACTCAAAGCTGTTTGTTTTCGGCCAAAAAGAGGCCCTTCCAACTGTCTCCTGCTTTCCGTGGTGTATCCGTTCCGGTAACTAACAGTCTGGAACTATTAGGCGTTACGCTATCATCGACTCTCAACTTTGGGTCTTATTTAGAGTCAAAAGCCCAATTAGCCTCAAAAAAACTTGGTGTTCTCTCTAAGGTGAGACGGTATTTCACACCTGAGCAACTGCTTAGTCTTTATAAAGCGCAAGTCAGGTCTTGCATGGAATACTGCTCTCACCTTTGGGATGGCTCTGCCAAATACCAGTTGGAGGCTTTGGAGTCCATTGAAAGGCGAGCCAGGAGGCTGATAGGCAACGAAACCTTGACTGAGTCGAAGCTGCAAAGTCTTGAGCATCGACGTAGGGTGGCGTGTCTGTCTGCCTACTATCGGATACACTTCGGTGAGTGCGCCCAGGAGTTGCACGATCTGGTCCCACCTGCCCCTTTCTTCTATCGTACGGCTAGACAGACGCGACCAAAGCGCCACCTTTTTATGGTGGACATCCCACGCGTTAGAACAAAGCGTTTTGAGTCCACATTCTTCATACGAACTGCCAGAATGTGGAACGCTTTGCCTAAGTCTGTCTTTCCGTTAAAGTACAATGTAGGTGTCTTCAAATCTCGATTAAATAGGTATTTTCTAGGTAAGCGTGCTACATCCTAGACCGCATATCTGCTTTACATCAGGCAGTGTGTAGTCAAACGCAAACCTATTTGAAATAAAAAAAAAAAAAAAAAAAATACTTATCAGTAGGTATACATACAATTTTAATAAACAGGTAATACAATTTTAATAGACAGGTAATACTATAGAACAACGTGGGTACAATAATACTTAAGTAAATATAATATTTCCACGCGTTGGCATGTTTTATTTGAATTAGATTAAATGTGATCGTTTTTATCAGCAAGTGTAAATTTAACTATGGCATCACAATCACACATATTATGGAATGATATAACCATATCTAAATATAACATCCAAGATATATAAGACTTTGTATATTTAGAAAAGTAAAATGATGGAATAATAAGTAGTCTTATCGGCGAGATTTGTTCTAGGCAAAATTTAGGTGAATGGGATTTTAAACAGAGCATAACACTCTCTTTCAAATGAGGAGATACGTAGAACTAAAGTTGCCGACATAGCCCAGCGGATTGGCAAGTTATAAAGGCAGTGGGTGGGGCACAACGCGCGGAAGACTGACCGAAGAATGACCGAAAACTGCTCGAGTGGAGACCACGTACCGGCAAGCGCAGCGAAGGACGACTCTGCAATTAGATGGATGACCTCGTCAAGACCGCGGGTTTGCGCTGGATGCAAGCCGCTTCAAACCGGTCTTATGAGAGATCTATATGGGAAGCCTATGTCTAACAATGGACGTCCTAAGATTAATGGATGGCGGATGAAAACACTATCTACAATGTAAAGTGCTGTATTGCAGTCTCCAACTTGTACTAAATCGCGTAAAATAAATCAGCCGTTCCAAAAACTCCATTTACTCTCGACAAAATCAAAAATGACAATTATGAATACTACACAAGCTGTATGGAGCAACTCTTCTTATTTTCTTAAATTTGTTGTAGGTCTCTAAGTAACAGTTAATTATAATTATAATGTTATAAAGTCCCTGTACATTGCAAAAGAATGCTTTTTATCAGAACAACGTATATCTAATTTTACATAATGTACACAATAACATAATAAACTTACCTAAAATAGCAGTAACCCACTGCAAATACACATGCCCTTTTTTAGGTTCAATTCCGTTATTAGAAGAAATTTTTTTTGTGACTATCTTCATTTTTATGACTTATAATAAAACTTTAATGATATAATATCAATTTATTCAGATTTATCCGGGTTAAGATTAATCAAAAACCCAATTATAATCCGCATTAACAGCTATTTTATTTTTGAAATTATTAATCACACATTTATATCACTATAATATTTATCACAGATTTACTTAGTTAATTAATTTCATTATTTGAGATTCTCGGGATTTTTAAAAATTAATTATAATTATACTGTCTCAAAGCGAGACATGCAGCGTCTAACTTTTGACGACAACAAATTAACAGACGTAAATAAAATGCTTCTATATAAAGACTCCCTCGTTTGCACACGATTGGAGAGAATTGGAGATAAAAATATTACATTATTTACTTGCTGAGGTGGCTGTCTGGATATAATCCTACGAACAACATGAACAAGCAGATCTTTCTATTTGACAAATTCTGAGGCAATTTAGTCAACGTGTTTCATCTTCGATCACAAAGTCACTTATCATCACCACGTAAGTTGATGATCAAACAGACACGAAATCCGTTCGTGTCTGGAATACTGCTGCCATCTTTGGGATGGCTCGGCTAAGTATCTATTGGCCTTGGAATCGGTGGACCGGCGTGCTATTCGGCTTATACTCGTAGGTGATGAAAAGCTAGTCGTGAAAAAACGAAATTGCCTGTAGCATCGCCGTAGCCTTGCGAGTCTGTCCATTTTCTATAGGATTCATTTCGGAGAGTGCATCTGAGCTACACGACCTTATCCTACCATCCCCTTTTGACTACAGGTTAAGTAGAAAGATGCTACACTACCACCCCTACACTGTCGATTTTCCTCCGATACGTACGAAGCGGACTCAATATTTCTGATTCGTACCGCCAGGGAATGGAACAGTCTTCTGTTCCATTCCCGAGGCTGCTTTCTTAAGAGGCTGCTTTCCTAATAGATATAATCTATGGCTTTTCAATATCAGAGTGAATAGGTATCTCCTAGGTCTGCGTGTTTCATCCTCGACCATAACATCACTTACCATTAGGTGAGTTGGTATGTTTTTTTATATCGCGAATAATCGTGGACTTATTCGCGATATAAAAAAACATGGTTTTAGACACGGCCCACGTAAAGTAAGAACGAACGAAGCAACAGAATATGGCTGTAAAATGCTATAAAATCATTTGTAAACTGACCCATATGATATACGCAGTGACTGTGACAAAATAAAATCGGCCAAGTGCGAGTCGGACTCGCGCACGAATTCAAATTAAAAAATTAGGCAGGTACCTATTTATTCATGAAATAGGTACCGAATTTCGTCAATTTCGTCAAAATTTCTTGAAAAATGTAACCTGTAGGTATTATTTGCTACTACTTACGCTGAGTGTCGGTACTTTTGTATTGGAAGCCTAAGCCAAGCTGAGTGGACGTCACCATCTTACTAAAGATAAATACTTTACGTCATCTTCAAACTGTATGTAACAATGATCAGTCATGTATTAAAATAATCGGCCGTGTGCGAGTCGGGTTCGCCGACGAAGGGTCCCGTACCGTTTGGATTTAATTTTGCTTTAATTTAATTATTTATTTTTGAAGGGAATGTACAAATTATTTATCTGTGAATATTTCAAGCATCTTTTTTTGCCGTTATTAATATCGAGCAAAAACCACGTTTCTTGTAACAGCGCCCTTAAATATATTTTATTAAATTTTAATTTAATTGTTTATTTTTGAATTGAATATTTAACTAAATATTCTGTGCATATTTTAAGCATTTACCTGTCATCGTTAATAATATCGAGCGAAAAACGTCTAAAAATCAGGTGAATACCGTGAATATTCATTTTTTCTGTTTTTAGTATTTGTTTTCAGAGCGGCAACAGATATATTACGTCATTTGTGAAAAATTCAACGTTCTGGCTATCACCGTTCATGACATACAGCCTGGTGACAGACAAACAGACGGACAACGGAGTCTTAGTATGGCCCCGTTTTCATCCTTTGGGTACGGAATCCTAAAAACTAAATGAAATTAAGATGGCGTTGAGTTTTATGCCGCTTCTTCTCAATTGTCTAGAGTCCTTCTGAACGCAGTGTAGAATTATTGTGTCAAATAGAGTACCCTCTCGGGTCCATGGAATATTAATAAACAAATCAACCTAACCTCCTTTTTTCCCTTCTATAATTAAGAACCATGAATATTAGATATTGTAATCATTTATCTTTACGCTAGTAATTTATTTAGTTTGTATATTTCTTTTCTTTTTGTATATTTATACTTAGTTGTGGTAGAATCGACTTGTTTTTTCTTTTATGAATAATTATAGGATTAGACCTGTTATTGGCTGCTTGTAATTATGTATTTGTACAATTAAGTTTAATTATATTTTTGTGCTGTTGGCCTGTAAATAAATAAAATAAAAAATAAAATTAGATAAATACCCTCTCTCTCTTTGATCTGATACAAACATGTTTAGTATCAGATCAAAGAGTTTCCTTTGTTTTATATTAGGATCAGGGTTTTTCATTAGCTTCGAATAGATATTATTTTTATCCTGACGATGATAATTAGAACCTCAACAATCAATTTACCATCATAACCTCAAATCTATGTCCTAAAATCACATAGGTTCAATAATGCAACATACAACATATCGTAGGGACTTAAAAATCCAAACCAGTTTCCTTATCCTAGTCCCAACAGCATCAATTTGTGTAAACCAAGATAGTCTCTGGTCAATATGAACTCCCAAATACTTGGTTGAATTTACTTTATTTAATATTATGCAATCACACTTAGAATTATGTATAGTATCTGAGTTATGGAGTTTTATACTGAAGTCGCTTTTAGGTTGGGTTCTATTATAAATAGTATAACACATATAATTTGTTTTTAAAGCATTCAGGGTAAGTAAGTTTTGCTTTAACCACTGATTTATTTTTATAAGACCATGTTCTGCTTGTACGCGTACTTTTTCCCATGTGGTGTTTGAAAACACAATTTTTATTAATTTTTATTACGGCCAATAAGAAATTTCTCATGATTACCGACTCATTATGTTGAGAATCACATATTATACGGCCAGTGTCAATAAGCAATTTTCAAATTGTCGGATCCTTAGTATTTTTCTAAAAGAGTAATAGCCTCGCTTTACAGAGATACCAGTGGGATAATGTGGTCGATCGAGAAAAGAAAGAAAGAGATGCAATGATTTAATATGAAATGAGACATGAAAAATATCTCGATTCAGTAGCTAGTTACCGTGATTTTTCTCTCAGTAGTGTCAAAGTCCAATTCATATTTGACAGTTTTGACAGCCATGGGCAAGATTTTCCATACATGTTTGTGGTTGAGAATTGCCTCAAGCGACAACATCGCTATCTCTCTAGTCGTAATAGCTCTGTACCTCGCTTAGACATGCAATAGCACTACAAATCTGTTTTTGTTTAGCTTCTATTGCTTTATCCCGCTTTACTACTTGTTCGGTGACAGCCGCTTTTATATCGGGGTTCAGAGATGGCGCTGCTATCAGCCTGCAATTGTTAAGCCAGTTGTGGCAATGAAGTTGTAGCAAAGCGCTAAATCTTTTTGTATATTTTTTGCAAAGATGGTTGTCGATGAGGGATCTTTCCGTAAGATCTCCAACATGAACTCATCAAGCTCGATTTCAGGAGCATCATCCTTACTAGAGAAATCTCCAGGCGTTGGAGGTGGCTCCTCCGGTGGTGGTATGATCGGGATATTTTCAAAATGCTCTGAATCTGTGTGTAAACCGGAGTCCGACGGGCCTGGTTTGCTCAGATTTTCATTTTCAACATTGAAAAATTTAAATCAATAGGTACTGATGTACTACATACCAGTATACAAATATATTACCCTTTATACGCTATTTACTAAATAGCTACAATATGATTTCTGCAACGAGGTAAGTAAGTAACTGAATAGTTACAAAACGAGATTGCAATATTAAGTATGAAGGGTCGTTAACATCCCAAAATACGCATGAATATATGTATAAATTGTGTAGCTGAACCTGAACAGGTAGTATCTATTCGTTAGCTAGTTATAGCTAGAGTAAGTATAGCGAGTAAGATGAACTCATGGCGTTGCATCGTGAACTCGAGTAACAATAAGGATAAGTAACAACTCATAATGTTGGAACGTTAATAATCGGTAGGTAGCAACTCAGATCGTTGAAACGTGAACCGATCACAGTACTTGCTTAACAATAATATACTTAAGTAAGTAATTACCTTTTGGGTCGTTTGACAATTGCACGGATTCTGTGGATGACGAAAATTTTCTGCTGCGTTTTAACAATTTTCTCTCCAACTTTTTTATCTTCTTCTTGATGTAATCCAAATACTTCCGGTCGTCGTTGTCTAGCTTTCTCTTCGGCATGTTGATTTTCACCAGAAAACTAGTGCCTAACTCGATAAAACTTTATAAAACGAATTATAATGTGCGTCGCGGCGAAGCACTGAAGTGTCAATGTCGAACCAGTTTACCGCGCGAAATAATGAAGGGATACAAATCTACCCACATTTTTTTGTTTTTTTTTCTCTAAACTTAGTGCATTGACAAGGCGACATTGTAGGTGCTACTAGTGTATAAATATCTCTTCAAACTCAACACTGAAACATAATTGAATATAGTAAAATACCGATTATTTAAACCTACATATTTTATTATTATTTATCCAAGAAAAAAACAATTTCACTTAAATGTTTCAGAAATAGAGAGTACTTACTTATTAATGTACCTACAGGTATTTTAAAAATGAACTATATTAATACTTTGTACAGAATAATTGTACAAGTTTTAATAAATAGAACTTATCAACACAAAAATTTCTGTCTGGTATTTGAAAGAAAACTTGTTTTTTTTTTTTAAATATTTCCATTTAGGATTTTTGATAGTTGAAATTATGTAAATCAATAATGCCAAGAAAGTCTTGTTGTCCTTTATGAACTGCCACTAATTACAAGACCTTCAGAAAAATAGTATGCTTACAGAGGGTGTGGACATCATTGTGGACTACTTTTATAGTCCGGCAGCCCTCTATTATGATATTAAAGTGATTAATAACAGGCTGAAACTTCGTGAGCAGGTTCGTTCAGAAGCGACGTCCAGATTAGTCTGAGAAAAAAATCTTGATCGAAGTAGCTTAAGCACTGCGCCGGTATAAAACATGATTTGGTCCCCACCAAACATGTAATTGTGACAATATCGATACCCCTATCGATATTGTCACAATAACAGCAAGTTTCTTATTTTTCATCACATTTATTCGAAAAGGACTACTTGGTTCGCCTTTAAGTGCGCCCAAAGGAGGTGTTTTCTATAAGGAACTTTATAAGTGCGCCGGAATTATCTTTTTTGCGCACTTTTTGAATTTGGAACAAATAAGTGCGACGGAATGATCTTTGCCGCGCACTTTTTGAATTTGGAAGTATTTGTAATGTTCACTAACATTCAGCGTCAAGAAAATGAATGTAAATATAGTTAAGTTTTTATTTGTTTTTTTTTTTATTAGATACCATTTAATTTCAATTTAGTAGTTACTCTACGTTTTATTAAATAATAATAAATATGAGGCGCCTTTTATTTTCTCCTAGAGGTGATGAAAAGTAGAGTGTACGACTCGGGCGCAAAATATATTTATGGCTCGGACGACGTACTTTGAATCCCTCGCTACGTTCAGGATTCTACTAGAATTCCTCACTTCGCTCTGGATTCAAAAAAGCGCCCTCGCCGTATAAATATCATTTGCTCCCATATGATATAATCTACTATTAATATCGAGATAAATGGACAAAAAGCCCGGAAAAACAATTGTCCTACAAATTAATGGTATGAATGGAGCGTCCTCCTCCTCAAATGCGTCCAAATTACAAGATCTTCAAAATTATTAATAACAAGCTGATTTTTTGTATGCAACTTAGTAAAATATGTTGGCACGACAAATGGCTGCGTAGTCCTACACATTTAGTGGTATGTTTTTCTAGTCCTACGCTTAGAAGTTGTCCCATCCACGGTAAGACTATTTCATTATAGCTACTGATTACTATAAGGCCGACTCAAAATTCAAGAAAAATAAAAGGAATTTTATACATATCGCCGATTTGCGATTTGATACGGATTGGATTTATTTTTCTCTAATTCTTATGTTTTGTCCTATAGTAAAAGTTGATCATAATGATGATTTAATCACTGCTTTTCACCATAGTACACTTTTTTTGAGTAGAAATTAAAAACATACATTACAAATTACCTACGCATTTTTGAGAACAAATTACGTATATACCTCGAAAATACTTCATAGTTATATTGGTAAATTGTATTTATATTTTATATTGGTAATATTGGTAAAGATTATATTGGTAATATTGGTAAAGATTAAAATCTATAGCGAATTGTTTATAGTTTTATGATCCTTTAGAAACTACTAGGAAAATAAAAAATACATGTAAATACCTACAATGTACACCAGAGAGAAGATAGAGCGTTCAATTACATCAATAGGTTTTTTCATTCAGCGATACATTTGGCAAATGAAGCATAAAACCGTTTATAGTCGCTCAGATACGATGAAAAGAGCGAATTTTTTATAGATATTAAATTCATGTTTTACGGCGGAGTACGGGGAAGTAATTCTAAAGGTTTCGGGATTCTTTTCAGTTTGTCTTAATTTATGACTTTACTTATTTCAATTGGTTGATTTGAGGGCTTGATTGCCTTTTTTTTTAAACCGTGTACCTAAGAGATTTTTGTAAAATGTTTTTCTATGTTATGCAAATTAGATTTGCGTTGTGCCGGCCGCTTCCTTTTAGTTTATTCCCCATCACAGTTTTATATTATCTTACCCATTTTGTGCTTAGGCTTTGTCCGATTCGTGTTTTTTAGGGTTCCGTACCTCAAAAGGAAAAAACGGAACCCTTATAGGATCACTTTGTTGTCCGTCTGTCCGTATGTCCGTCTGTCCGTCTGTCCGTCTGCCTGTCTGTCCGTCTGTCTGTCTGTCCATCTTTGTGTATATCAAGACCATTTATCTCGAAAACGTGTTAAGATATCTAGTTTAAATTTAAACTAAATACTAAATAATAAAGTTAGAGCCGTTTATGTCGTAAAAAACCGCATATTTCGACACTCACAAAAATCAAAACCTACAGGGTACTTCCCGTTGACATAGAACTATGAAATTTGGCGAGAAGCATTGTCTCAGAGTACACATATTATAGTAATAAATATGAAAACTGTACATTTTTACTTAAATCACAAATAATAGGGCCTCAAAATTCACAAAATATGGGTTCAATATTCAAAGTGAGTAAATCGTATCATGTAAGGTATAGAGATTTTAACGTTAAAGTAAGTTTACTTCCCAATTCGGAATTTCCCAATAGGCTATTTTTTACTCGTATAAAATTAGATGTCCCAGTGGAATGGAACAAAAAAACCGGACAAGTGCGAGTCAGGCTCGCACATCGAGGATTCCGTACAAATCCAGAAAATTTCACAAAACGGAACCCTCGGTACATCTGTGTTTTCATAATCAAATTAACAACATCTAAAATTAACTGAATCACTCTATTTCACCAACAGAAACAGAGCATACAAAATTAATTAAGCACACGCAAACAAGAAACTTGTAAGTGAAGTTAGATAAAATATAACACCAAATACTTTCCTACTTCGCTAGACTTGTCCTAAGTACCTGAGCATTTGTGGCTCTTCACTTGACTGTAAAAATAAGTTTGTTAGCTTGTAATTTGACATTAACAATGGACACCAATTTGCGTGAGTGAAATATTTCACGCCCACACTTCTATTAGCCATAATAAATCATTCAATTTTGTCAAATAACTTTTTGACGTAAAGGGCACTTTGTATATGAAAGCGACGTAAATTGAGTTTCTTTCATGACTAAATTGTGTACATATTTAGAATGAATTGATTCTTAACAAGGTTGCTTAAAGCCAAAGTGACTTTTTTGTCAAAAATGTACCTAAGCGGCTACCTACGTCGTAAACACTCGTTCGTTCATCACGGCAGACCAAGGTAAAAAGATAAAGAAAATCTGAGTATTAAGTTTCCAGAAATATACAAATAACACACTAAGTACATTAAAATACCTATTAGAAAAAATCCTCACGTTCTGATTGACTAATATTTTATTGATAAAATGAAGTTTACCTAAAATTCAATCATAATTAATTATGAAGTTCATCCGTATCGATTAACTTTGATGTTTACTAGTATAGTCATCACAAAATAATAGGCCCGTTGACATTTGCTTTCGCGATGTAACTCTAGTGGTGTAACCATACCATGGATAGTATGAAAAAATCATTATGAACAGCACTTATCCGAGTCGGCGGTACCCATCAATGAAAAATGTAATTACATTGAACATTTCGATCGGTAAAAATAGAAAATCAACTGTCAAAACGGGCCTTTTATTTTGTGATGACTACCGCGTATTTAATGCACTAATCCACATTATAGTTAAGAGTTTTTTAAAGTATCTCGTAGATATGTATCACGGCCAATCCAACACCTTCATTCGTGTGTTTGTGTCACTATCGTCTACACCTCACACGTCGCCGGACCTATTTTTATAGGTACGTGAAACAAACCTCTTTGTTCTATATAAAATAAACAAAGTTCGCCTAAACGTAATATTTGCCTTTGTTTGTATAATGTAACTAGTTGTGAAGCAGAAGAAAAATGAACGAAGGATTTGCCATCATACTTGGCCAACAGGGTCCAGAGTAACGGACCTGGTAAGCCGATCATACTGTATTCCCTACCTGCCCGTCGCTATGTACGAGTATGTCGGCTACACTTACTGATCTTTTTACGGTACGAGTATATTACGACCGTTCCGAATAAGCTTTTATGCACCATCAAAAAAAATTAAGCATTTATTTTATTAAACATGGTAAATTCATTAGAGAGTGCTCTTCCATGGTGTTTGTGCTGCCCATATCTTTTTCTTAAAAATATAACAGCACATGTTTAAACATGGATCACCTAACATGAGAAAGACAGTGATGCCAAATAGGAGTTTATGACTTATCCATAAAGCAAATATTGGCCATACTATAAAGATTTAGATCTAGAAAGAAGAAGCTGTCTGAGAGTTTTGTCGGGCTATCCGTATGGCAGTACATATCCAAATATTTTTTTCTTGCGAACAGTAGGTATGCTATGTCTGTTTCTTGAAAAATATTACAGCGTCTATATAGACATGTGAAATAGCAATGATGCCACATTTAGATGTCTCCATAAATCAAAGATTTCCTTTACTGTTTGTTCTTTTAAACTGTTACGGGTTTACCGGTTAGAGTGCTTGTCAAGTGGTTGCTACTATCGAAATTGTATTGTTCTGCAAACAGTTACGGAGACAGTTTCTTTAAAAATGTAACTGTAACGGGCACTTTTATTGCTTTGTATTTTACTAATTTAAAAAAAAATACTTCTTTCTTTCAACTCATGAAATCTATACTAAACAAATGTGCTGGAGTGCCACCTCCGTCATTGTTTCCTGGCAATGAAGTACAATATGGATATCTTTAAAACTAGACTGAAATGGGTATTTTCTAGTTTTATATTTTATCTTCGGCTACAAGATCGCTTGCGTCAGACGAGTTGGAGGTTAAATGTAACATTATTATTTACAAAAAAAATAATGTTTAAATCTGCTTTGTAACCGTCATCAAAGAGCAATTTTATGCTGAAAAAATATCGAACCACACATCTGTTATGAGCCCTTTCTTTGATGTCAGTTCTTTAAAACGCTTAGTGACAAATAGAAGGGGCGTATCAACCAGCAAGTTGATAGAGCATTAGCACCATTACATGCTCCAGTCAACAGGAGCTTTACTACCCGCTGTAATCGGATCTGGGACGTTACTTGCATGTCAAGGAGCGATCATTGGCGCGTGACTCGTTTCTTTACGAGGCTTCAGCAAAGATACAATAAATAAAAGCAGATTAGCACCCTAGTAAGCCTTCCTCATAGTTACTAGCCCAGACTCCTATGAAGGATGTGTTCGAAACCCACCCAGGGGAAGGAAGATTTTTTTTGTTTAGCATTGGTGTTTACTCTATGTTTGGATGGTATTGTTATCTATTCTAGCATGTATTTAAAATAATATGTATATTATGTCTTACTGTATCAATCTCTGACAGCCAGGTTCAATGCTGACAGGTATATTACAAGCTTTGCGTACTTTGGGGTAAAGATATGCCCTGTGTAAGATTTTATTTAACATGGCAAATAGATTAGGTCATCTTATTCACTTTTAGTGTCAGTTTTTAATATCAATCCTTACTTTGTTTCCTTCTCGAAGGGATATATTATTTATTATTGAATCGAAGGGATATATTATGTTGGAAACGACAATCTGTATATATTGGCCATGAAAGAGTGCTCATGTGCTGTTGAGTTGCTCAAATTCTAAAAAGATCACGAAATGTGGTCGAAAATCGGGTAAAAATGACTCAGGTATACGTGAGAAGCGTACGTGCTGTATTTTAATTAGAGAGTGATGATATCTCGTAATTTGTGATTCGAAAACAAGCTCGGCATTGAAGTCATACATTTGTCCGCCATATCGCGAAAAGCCAACTTGACGCTTAATGACTATCATTGTCATATTTATTTATGTCAGTGATTGCCTTCAAATTGTAAATCTTAGGGCACTTCGCATCTATTTCTTTCTTCCATTGACTACAAGAGTAAACAAGATCTTGTGGAGACGAGAGTTCACGCAATAAATGTCAATAGGCTGTCAATTACTGCCTAGTTGTTGACACGGGGTAGTTCTTGGTGGGTTTTTAGCGTTGGTTGAATAGATAATTAGGTAGGTATAGTTAGTTCTACAAGCTGCCCGTTTGAAGGTGGTTATTTGCTTGCATTTACATATTGATTATAAATTACTTTTAGTTTTATTTTGGCAGATGAAGTTATAGGTTAAATTAAAGTGATGATTCGATTTAAAATCTATTTCCTTTCTATAGTTATCGTTCCTGTAAAAACGCAATACTAAATGGAGCCCTCTACTCATTGCTAAAAAAAATAGATTTACGGGCTTCGTCAAAATATTTCTATGTTTCTATGTACTTTTATATTCTAAGTATTCAGCAGCATCAGTTTTATGAAGTACATTCGAAAACACAAAGATTTTTATGCATTCGAAAAAGAACAAGTACCTAGTCTAGATTTTCCCAAGGTCTATTATTACTATGAGAAGTACTAGTACTAACATTGAAATTAATGTGAACACAAATCGGTAGTTTTACTTACCATGCCGCGTATTTGATATGATTAAATCATCTGAAACTTTTATTACTCGTTACCTTAATGTCTTTCCTAACAAATGTCTCGACGCCTGACCCAGTAACATAACGTAGCCTAACAATATCGGCTGTTTATTTTACGCCAATCATAAAATAGGCTATAAACAAATACGTCCGTGATGGATAGCGTACGGCCGTAAATTTAATGTAATATTGGTGTATGTAATATCGCCTGGGAAGACTTCTGCAATTTTGATTGATTACAGATCTAAAATTGGTTTAGTTTTCTCTTTTCTGAGACAGGATATATTGGTATTTTGTGCCTAGTTTTTGCTTACCATATAATATCTTTAATGTTGTATATTAAAGTGGTATATACCTTTGTCACATTTTCACCTTTATACCTATTTCATATAAACCTAGTACCATATGACTTAAAAAGTTAGTACGCTTTTTAAATATATTTGGTACATTGCAAGCTTTTTAAAAATAATAAGTATGTTTATCTCACAACTTAATTGTATAGATAGGTAAACACATTTAAGTGACACAATATATTTGTTGATACCTTCTAAATAGACTGTTCCATATTGTTGAATATTCGATTTTTATTATTTTATACTACGGGACTAATCGCGCACTAAAATTACGAGATAAATAAATACCTCCTCATCCCGACGTTTCGGCCGAGTTGCAACGAACAGTCTACCCGTGACCACGGTCGTTGCAACTCGGCCGAAGCGTCGGGATGAGGAGGTATTTATTTATCTCGTAATTTTAGTGCGCGATTAGTCCCGTAGTATAAAATAATAATGTGTTCAAATCGCGAAAGCTTAAAAACAATATTCGATTTTTATTCACAGAACTTAAAATCTGATGATATGGCTAACTCATAAGAAATTCTATAATTTTATATTTTTTGATACACCAATTTACTTATTTCTTTGTTATTTTCACGTTTTTCTAAGAGGAAAACAGTAACGATACAATACAGTAACAAATTGGATTGACTTTTATTGATGGAGTCTATTAATCGTGTGCTTAGCTGAATGGAGCGAGTGCGGATTTAATGGAATTCAATGAACAGTAGGTATGTTGTGACGCTTTTTTCGTTTTCGAGCTCAAAAGTAATGCAAGAACATCGTTTAATTTACAAAATAAATTAAGGCTTGAAAGGGTTATTTTATGTCAGAGTCAAGCGTACCGTAATAACTCTTGTGGTATAGTAAATATCTTTGTAATTACGGTAATTGACTAATTGACTGCCTCGGTGGCTCAGTGGTTAGTGACCCTGACTTCTGAATCAAAGAGGCGTGGGTTCGATCCCCAGCCAGGGCAAGCATTTATGTGATGAACATAGGCGTTTGCTCTGTGTCTGGGTGTTATTTAGTTACTATCTATATAAGTATGTATTTAAAAATAAGTATATGTAGTATATCAGTCTCTGGCAGCCATATCACAAGCTTTGCTTAGTTTGGGGTCAGAGACCGGATGTCGAAAAAAAATTACAGAATGTTTAACTTACTTTTATGACAAACAATAAAAAACTTAACTTGAAAAGAAAAAAGTTTTTATTCAAAAATAATTACCAATGTTATGTTATACTTATAAGAAACGTTTCAAGGTTTTCAAATCATTCACTTTTTTGTTTGTAATTTTTTTTAATTAAAAAGATTCTACCAAGTTCTACTTAGTAGTTAGTATACAAAAGTAGCTAGTGTACAAAAAAGTTGAAAGCAAAGTAATATTGTCAAATTTATTAGTAAAAATAAATAACTCAGTCTTTTTCATTATACTCGTAGGTACGTAATAAATATTAGGAAAAGAAATACACTGTTCAAACAATTACAAATTCAAGTAATATTTGGAGTTAACTAAAATCACTAAATTAAAAAATATATTATCACACAAAACAGTTACCCATAAGATTATGGGCCTACTTACCAAATTACGCAAATAATTAGGCCTATAATTTTGTCAGCCTGTATTTTTTAAAAATGTAAATCAAGTGACTAGCTCAACCGAAAACTCACATAATTCGTAGTTTTCATTGCACACTCGAGCTGTAAAGTAAATCCTAGCGCCGGCATGCCGGAACCGGTT
Organism: Hypomecis punctinalis; assembly: GCA_949316475.1. Lineage (NCBI taxonomy): Eukaryota > Metazoa > Arthropoda > Insecta > Lepidoptera > Geometridae > Hypomecis > Hypomecis punctinalis. The sequence continues at coordinate 6,163,971 of OX438804.1, read as the reverse complement.
CGACTTCCGACGAGCCAACAGTCAGTCCGTCGTTTGCTCGCTTCCGGATCCGGCAAACTCCACGTGTTCACATTTTGGCTTATTGCAGCTAAACTACCTACAGTGCAGTGCAGCGCATTTATCTGTCAAAAAATAGAAGCGAAAAGCGATGTAACAGTGAATCGCCAAAAAAACATACCGGAAGTAATTTATCTTTGTGAAATGTTCTATTGAGCTTAAAGATTTTCTATTTAAACATAATTTGTTTCTAAAAGTAACTTTAGACCCTGGTTAAGATACTTTAACTGTTGCTATGTTTGATATAAACGAAACTATTGATACCCATTTAACTTAATTACCAACTTGATTCCACACTCACTCTGTAAAGTTACTACTAGCGCTGGCATGCCGAAACCGGTTCGACTTCCGACGAGCCAGCAATCAGTTCGTCGTTTGCTCGCTTCCGGATCCGGCAAACTCCATGTGTTCACATTTTGGCTCATTGCAGCTGAATTAACTCCAGTGCAACACAGCACATATTCAACTGCCAAAATACAGTAAAATAAATTAAAAAGTAGAAGCGCCGTAAGTGGGAACCGATTTAATAATTTTATCTATATGTAGACGATAAAGCCAAAAATATATTCTATCCATCATAAGCTCCTAACAAAATAAAATAAGAAAACTGTCTATTCATCATACAGGAACATCAATTTAGTGCCAGCAAATTGCCTGAGTAATAGACCTGACGTTAAAGTCTCGCTTTGTATTTGAATACCTGTAAGAACTTTCCAGGCACTTTGTGTAAAAGTTTTTTTTTTTTATAAATCACGAGGCTGAGGTGCTTAGAGATGAGACAAGTGGTTGTCTAGACACAGGGGTGGCTGAGAAGAGGCGTGAATGATAAAGGTACAGTACAGATTATGAGCAGTATGAGGATTAGAAAGTAATTACGATTAAGTATAAACAAAAATAAAATAATCCACTATTATGATATGATGAAAAAATGCAATTAGCTACTTTTTCATAACCACAGCTTTCAAACAAAAACACAATCTGAAACAATTCGTTTAAGGCTTATGATTCCACTTAAAGATATTTTAGCTACACAAATATAGTTCTTTTAAGCTGGCGGCTAAAAACTCATACCTCCTAGTTCTATACATCATACATGTATGTCTGATCGGGTATGGATAATATTTTACTAGCTATTTTAGTTAAGAGGAAATAGTAACATTTTAGAACATACTATTTTTTTCATTCATGAAAACTGCTTTAATTTTTAATTATGTGCGGTTTTTGAACTTTTATATAGTGCCACATTATTATAAAGTGCGGGATTATAAAGTGCCACATTATTATAAAGTGCGGGATTATAATGTGCCACATTATTATAAAGTGCGGAATCATAAAGTGCCACAAGTTATCGCAAGCGGTAGTCCACCGCAGACTTTTGAAAGAATAAATGCAGCCGAAAAGGAGCTGTGATGGACGATTGTAGGGATGTGGTAAAAACCAAAATAAGCACATGGTCGGCTTCCCGAAGATTTTTTTGATTTGATGTGAAGCCAGACCTTGAACTAGAAACAAGTGATAGAACCTGCACTAAATTAGAGAATACTGAAAATGAAAGAAATATCGTAAGTTGAAAAATGAAGAATAGAGTTAATACAATTGTCGATTTCGCTCCAAGTTGTTGTATAAAAAATTATAACAAAAAAAATGTTTATCCTCCGGAGCTCTAATACGATGCGAAGATCGCAGAAAAATACGACAAGGAAAGATAAAAGGGGTGATCGAGATATTATTGGATCTTTAAACAAAATGCCTGGATGCTCGGCGATAAGCCGTTGGACTTTTGAAGTGCAAGGTCCTCTAGAGTCTACCTACGAGTATCTATGTACTCAAGTAAGATGTGGTTGAATCCATTAAATCAAACATCTAAAATAGGATTACTAAGTTTATAATTGGAATTGAACACAGGTTACACAAATATAAATAGATATGGATTTAGAACTAAAATAAAACTAATTAGAAATTACCTACTAAAAGACTATGAATTCACATAAAGAAAAATCGTCTAAATGAATGGGGAATGACGCGAAGAGAGGGGAAACGAACTTGCGGCTCGGTTGGTACCTTGGTCAATCATCTTATCCAAAAAAGCGACATGCACAGCGGCGGCCATGTCGTCAGAAAATGTTTAAAACTCGCGTGGCGTAGTTGAAGCGTCTCATCTCAGCTTCTTCGTGACGGAGGTGATTCCTCAGCGGAGTAACGCCGGAATGCGGAGAAGCCTTAACTGGACGTCAAATGCAAGGTAGTGGAAGGTCAAGGAAGATCCTGGTCTTCAATCGTTTCGCGACCTCGCTCCTCACGTCGCGCAAACGTGCAGAAAGGCGTTGAGCATATATAAGCAAATATCTAGAGCCGCCAGAATCAGTTGAGGCCTTCAGCTCGAAGTGATTCGAACAATCTATGCAGCCATAATAGAGCCCGTGATTATGTATGTGGCGAGCGTCTGGGGGAAGGCGACTGAGAAACTCGGGGTCCAAAGGCAATTGATCTCTGTTCAAAGAAGCTTTGCACTGAAAATGTCCGCCTATCGCACGGTCTCATTGCCGAGTTTGAAATAAATGCTGGTTTTGTTTCACATTTTAATTTTAAGATGGAGATTTCTATGGGATTATGCGAGTTTTGATCGAAAAGTAAAATTATAAAATACGTTATTGAGTTTTTTGAATTTGCGACCATAGATAACTCAAGTTTTGTCTATAGTGGACATTGCGGTATTTGATTCTAGTAGACTCAATGATTCTCCCGGCTCAAAATGCCTGGGCTTATACAATAGCAATGGGCTAACGCGCAACAAAGAGTCACAATTGAAAAAGTAAGACGACAAAGTCTTTGGACTTTGGTCTCTTTTCACATGTAAGCGACAATTCACATTACCTGCCCCCAGTAACAAAATTTTTAAGATTAAAATGCTGAAATGTACATTGTCCATACTGTGCGTACAGTCAGTAAATCTAGTAAAGGACGGCAGGAAGGGGAATGAGTAGCAAATAGGGTAGGGTTATTTATCTGAAAAGGTTCAAGTCTCGTTTTTCATCCGTTTGTCAAAACAGAAGGGTTGCTTTAAGTTCATCACAGAGGGCGTTCTTGATTTCTGTGGCTTTGATTGTTCTGTGATTGAGGTCTGTAGCCCAACGGATTGGCAAGTTGAAATGGAAATGGGCAGGGCACACAGCGCGGAGGATTAATGACCGATGGGATCGAAAAGTTCTCGAGTGGAGACCACGTACCGGCAAGCGCAGCGTAGGACGTCCACCCACAAGGTGGACCTCATTAAGACCGCAGGATCGCGCTGGATGCAAGCTGCTTCTAACCGGTCTTATTGGAGATCTATAGGGGAGGCCTTTGTCCAGCAGTGGACTTTTTATGGCTAAAGGATGGATCGTTTATGTCACAGATGTATTTATTCTTAGCTATACATATATCTAGCCTACTATCTTAGTACACTATTCCACACATCTAGGTTAGCGCACGCACGTGCTGTAAAAATCTAAAGATCAAATCTTTAGTTCCCCTTATTCCACTGCCCCAAAAAATACCCCCCCGTCCGCAAAAAGTACTTCACAAAAACGTTATACTGTTCCGAAATCATTCCACAAATAAGTACCGCGGAATGTATCATATATTTTTACGGTTTTGTCTTTACGTCACCGAATCTGCCTCGCTTTGATCCCCCGTTCATATTTCGCATGGTTTCACATAAAAATAAATATTTCCTTCCCCTGTCTCCGAAAAATGTTATCTGACAGTCATTTTACTGAACCGATTTCTTTATGAAATTAGGTATTTGTGTGTGAAAATTTAATTTTCTGTTCTCGAGACGTTTGAAGCGATTTTGATGGATGCTAAGTACTTAGTGATTTTTGGTGATTTGAAGATGTGGAATGGTTTCGATTTCAACGAATTGTTTACTGAAATATGAATAGGTACAGATAATGATAAAGTAGGTTTGCTTGAAATATAATATGTAGTAAATTACAGTAAGTAATTAATCTGCTTATATAAATGGTTCTTTTAAGAGCTGCAGCAACTGTCAATTTATTCAAACAAATGGTTGAATAAATTAATGTATAATGGAAAGAGAGTAATTAGTGACAGTTTGTCCACTAGACCGTTGCATCACTGATCAGCACCGTCACGTGCGACGCGTGCCTTGTACGATGTATTTCGGCTCCGGAAAAATCGTATCGTCTTCTGTGCCTTACACGTTCTTAGCACGGTAATGGTATGGTACCTTATAGTAGGCATCCAGTAGACCCTTTTTAGAGTTTCTATTAGCAATATTACATCTAATAGCTGCTACCAGATTACTCCAGCACAGACATAATCAGTAAAAGCAAATCTCCAATACTTCTCCCACATTTTCTTTCACCGATCCCCTATCGTGTTCACAATTATAGTCTGTATCTATTTGTCCGGAAGGTCGCAGACGGCGTCCCATTTCACCTGCAATATCATTTCCGGGACTCGAACCCTTCCCATTAGCCTCGTTCCTCCGTAATAGGCGGTCAACACCGGCCTTTATTCGGGGAAAATAAATAAACCTTTATTGTAGGGTTGCTAGTGTCGATGTTAGCTCTACTGGGAAAAGATTTGACGGATACAAGAAGACAATAATAGGTCGTGATTTTGTTTTGTCACTTATTTTGTATTTTGTAGGTACTATCCTCAGAGAAAGAGTTATTGTTCTGAGGTACTTACTGTTACTATCTGTGTCAGTGCCGTAGTGCTTATAGCGTAGTTTGAGTAGGTTTTTTCTCATCGAACACCGATGTGAAGTAATGATCAGCACGGTTCGCTTTCAAATATGTGACCGCGACTGGCATTCAGCGACCGGTTCGTTATATTTTAGCCATTGTTGTCTCTTGCATGTTAAAATTATTCAAATGGCTATAAATTCTAACAGCACAGCTATTTGCCCGCCCGGCTCAACGTAATTTGCCAGTATGCATTTGTATCGACTATTTCCTTTGGAGATTTCTTTTTGCGTTAGGCATAAAGTCTCCGAGCTTTACAACTAAAACTCGGATGCACCTCCATGCACCTAGATCAATCAATGTGTGCCTTCTCCCCTACCTTTGCCAAAAAAAAGTTTTAAAAACACCTATCTCGCTCTATTCAATCCGAAAATACAGATATTTTGTGAAGCATTAAATGGGTTCCAATTTTTTGGGACTTCAAAGAGCCTTTATAGGCTCTTAATGTTTTTGTTTTATCACAGAGATATTCTTATTTTTAAACTTTACTCACACTTAAGTCAAATTCAAAACGCTACACGCACGTCCCACGTCGTTTGCATTAAAGAAAGTTTATTTAAATGTCAGGCAATAAACGTGACGCGAATAGCAACAAATTGCCTCCATTACCGAAAACAACGTGAAACTAAACAGCTCCAATGGCGGGACACTGCAAACAAAATAAATAAAAACAATTCTCGGTTCCAATGGGCCAGAACATTAAGTGTAAGTGAGCGCAAAAAGTAAAAGGTGACAAGGTTGTGTTACCCTTCTGACCGCACTAAAACGAAATAAAATTGCCATAGAAGTTTCTTAGAGAGATGCCGCATTAGCGCTGTGCTAAACGGTACTACAAATTGTGGAAAACTCACAGATTTTGCGAGGTAAAATAAAATTTGGCACGAAACTCTTCTTGAAATCACAACGATACGAGCAAAAGTGCTTTTATTAATTACAATAAGATACAATACTACTTTATATGCTAAAACAACCCACACTACTACTACATAGAAAGAAATTGGATCATCCACAGACCCTTGAAGGTCTAAAGATAATCCAAATGCTCAAGCCCACTGCCAGTTGGCAGCGTGCCCAGCATGCTGTCAGCATTGCCACGCTGAATGGCAATGCTTATACGTTGAGCCAAATAAACACCAGCATTCTGAATTCTGAAACCAAGATGAGCTCCCGGCCCCCACGGACCCAAAAACTCAACTCCATATGGCTCAAACATGTAACCAATACCGAGGATAGCATTTTTGCACCGCTTGTGCTGCTCCGCCATATTAGTCGCCGCTCTAGCCATACTCTGAGTCTCAGAAAGATGTGACGGTGCCAAAGTATCGACGCAAGTTGCGTCTCATACTAAGGGCCGTCCACAGTTCCATGGGACCAGCGTCATGCCGTCAGGCCTTAATAATGCCAATTACTTATACGTAATGCCAAGAATAACTAAACTATTGCTTACTTACAGTGACAAAAAAAAATTACACAACACAATCTTGCATAAACGTAAATTCTGTAACGATGTACCTATGAGTAGTTCCTAAGTGTAAATGTCTTTGCCGTGCGCCGCGTTGGGTAAAATCAATACCTCTCTGTGAACTTCTATGAGAAAAGCGCTATCATTACGAACTGATGCTGATCTACGATAGCTTACCCAAGTAGCACAAATAGTGGCAAATAGCTCGTATATTATATCTACTTGCAGACTTGGGTGAAATTTACAACCATTATGAAGTTCTATATAGGTGGAGAGAACCCTTATGCAACCATTATAGAACCAAGTGGCGAAAAATTGCAGCTTATTTTTAGTTCCAAATGGAATCTATAGCAGTTCTCAAGATCACCATGAGTGGCAATTAGAACTATGAGTGTAAAATGTGCGCAGTGAACGATCATTGAACAATAGTCCATTCGTTCATTCAACGCGCTCGGTCATTGACTGATAAATGAGACGTCAAAGTTATTCAGAGTAGCGACAGTCCACGATAGCTGTAAAATTGTATTTTGTGTTACGGACGGTATTTTGATTGAGATTGGCGCGGCCATAGTGCATATTATACCTCTGTTTGTGTTTGGTGACACTTAATACATAATATTGTATTTGCTTCCCTGCATTGGAATATCACAAAAGTCATTGCGATTGTTTTGTTACTGTGAAACTATACATTGTTCTCTTTGTAAATTTCAACGGGCCTTCGATTTGATCAAGACTTATTAAAATACTGTGCTAAATTAATAAACGAAATAATACTATTGAAAAGTAAATCTGTTAAAAACCTGATATAATAGTTTTAGGTTAAGTATGATGTTAAAGTACATCAATCATAACTATCAAAACTCTGTGTTTACGCATCAGTGTGATAAAAATCATGTTCAAAACAAAACATTTTCAAGGTCTCTATTTTCTAAACATGGCGACGTAAAGAAATCTTATAGTTCTTAATATCACTAATATATGCTCTATTTGCACCTACAAGATGTAAAAATCACTTATTTATATCTTGCGAGTGGCAAAGCAGTGGATCTTATTACCAATAGTAATTATTTTATCTTTTGTAGATCTCCCAGTGCCTGTGGATTAGGGGTCCCAAAATTGATAAAAACGTTTTACTTTTTTCCATGTTATGGAATTCATTTTAATAAAGGGCCTGATGTTTTAGTACTTTGATAGGCCTATGCCTAAGTGAGCGTAACACAACAGCTTAAACAATATATATATACACATATGCGTTATTATAGTAGCAATAGTTATAATAATAATATAATACCTAATTTTGAAACTGTTAGATCTTCAGTGGTTTCAAATAAGTTGAAATTGCTGCTTTTGGTATTCCAGAACCCCTATAGAAACTTAGTTACGCGTTGAAGTGGCGTGGCAGAGTACACTAGCCCTTAAAGCTGCAAATATAACAGGTTTCAAAAGAGCTGCAAAATGATACCTTTAGCTACTACAAGAGATATATTCCTCTATTGTATTACTTATTTGGAACTAAAAGTGCCAAATAAGAGTACGATAGCGCTTAGATTTAGGAGTTGCATATATGTGATTTAGAGACCTTATATACAACCAATACTTCTGTATAAGTGGAAATTAAAACCTGTATGTTACTTTAGGTAACAAAATCGGTTTTATGCTACCGTAGGAAACAAAGCAGAAACAAAAATCTTTCCTATGAAACTACGAGCGACAAGAAGTACTCATATACAAATAAGAGTTGTGTTTGAAGCTAAAGGTTTTATCAAACACTGTAATACAACTAATTTGCAACTTAGAGCTATAATATAAGTTGCAAAATTCACTTGTGTGCTACTTGGGTAGATCAGCGGTTAGTCAAAGATAAAAATTAACTAGAAATGTGAAAAATATCCATTCTTTTGCCTCACGAAAGATAGCACGAAAATCTCAAACTATTTATTAGTATTTTTGACGACGCTAAAACGTGTGATATTTTGAAACTCCAGAAATAGTCAAACAGATAAGTTTCACATTCGTTTCAGTTGAGTTTTGAACGAGTAAATATTTAATATTATTATTATATGCTACGGGACTAATCGCGCACTAAAATTACGAGATATATAAATACCTCATCATCCCGACGTTTTGGCCGAGTTGCATCGAACGTGGTCATGGATACTCAATAAAATCACTGAAATAAACTCGATAAAAATCACTCAAATGGGTATTTTAGTGCGCGATTAGTCCCGTAGTATATAATAATAATGTGTTCTAGTCGCGATAGTTTAAAAATAACAAATATTTAATAATTGACAAACACTACGCTCAGTACTACATTGTACGATTCTTCTAATCCTAAAATACCTTATGTTTCTTTCTCTCTTTTGAGCTGTTGAACAGATTGTTCTTGTTTTCAAAACGTGCAGCATGTTCATTCCTTCCAAACAGCGCATCTTTTCATATAAGTATTCACAGTAAAGTGTTACCCCCTGACCGCAGCGAGGCGAAGTAAAACAACTATTCCAGCCCGCCCCGGGCTATTTCTCTTAAATATTCAGATTAACAAACGTTTTTTACTCGAGCGTAAATTTTATTTCAACTTCAAATGAGTTTGGTTTATAGAACGACTGCGCGTAAAAGTCTGGCTTAGATGAAAAAGGTATAGAAATGGAGTAACCGACTATCAAAGCAAATGTGAAGATTATCTTGCGCATTTGAAAATATTTTTATCAGTTTACATTAAGATATTAGTTTGAATAATGTTTAGGTAACAAGGTTTCGTGGGTTTATAGTATTTAGATACAGAAAGCGGCTTATAACTACTATTTATAGAGTATGTGTAAAAAGAGATCCGTCGTGGAGTTACGGTGAACTAATAATAAGATTTTAATAAGCAGCCAAGATGCCGACTATACTTGATAGACGCGAATACTGAAGAAAACCAAATTAGTGTCAAATGGCACACGAGCGACCTCACCTACGACAATTTTCTTTTTACACAAACAGCTCTACATGTATATTTTTTTGTATGTTGTTTTTAAACTTTTGCGATTTGAACACATTATTATTATGTACTATGGGACTAATAGCGCACTAAAATTATAACTCGGTCGAAACGTTGAGAGGATGAGGTTATTTATCTAATAATTTTAGTGCGCGGTTAGTCCCGTAATACATTTTTTTTTGTAGTCAACGACCCAAAATTTCAATTGAAATGGTGTTGTTCTACAGAATTTACTTTTGTGTTATATTCTAGGTACATATTGAAAAGGTAAAATATGTTCGATTGCTTTCGATCAGTGTTAGTTTATAATAATATTTAGTCATAATACTGTGTGAGAAATACGATGTCCTTGAAAAAGTCCATCACGTAAATATGTACTACCCCGTAAAGAGATTATTCGAAACGTATGTCAATTTTTGTTACGACAAATGAATTGAGAACTTTAAATACTCTTAAGGTAAATGTAAATAAAACCATTATGCACTCAATTTTCCAGTTTCCAGTTCGAGCACAAATGGCCCGGTTAGCGTACTTAATTTTGCGGCACAATCCGAAATGAGCGGACTCCTTATCTGTCCGTTTGCACTCTTTAGACACAATAGAGTTTTGTTTGTCGACATCCCGCAAGCCTAATCAGCTGTTACAATCTCTGTCTCGTCTTTGTAGCTTCGGACCTTTTGTATGTATTATTTGGACCCCTTTTGGCATTGTGAGGTATCTCTCTAAATAATTCAATGTCAGAGCGCCTCCTTTTGTTGCGTTGGCCCGATTGGTTGTGCCAATGAACTTTGTGAGGCTTTTTGTAGATCGGAAGGGTGGCATCGATCTGTCTGTTGTTGGATAAGAGGTCTTGTTTGAGGTAATATTTTTGATGTGACGTAGTACCTATTTTATAAGTAAAGTTTAATAGTAGAATTTCGCTATTTTAGCTAAGTAATTTAATCTACATAAACTTACTTTGAGGCAGGTAATGCTTTAAATCGCCCCCGAGTGGGTTTTCGCCTTGTCGTGGCGGGGGTGCTTAGTAGCCAGGTCCGCCCAACCTGGTGAAGCTAAGAGGAACCCCTGGTGGGGCCGCTTTTCCGGGTTTTTGCCTCCAAGCCCGAGTAAAAGCTGGCTATAGTAGGTTTAGTGTCTTATGGAGGGCACCACAACTGAGGCGGGCTGCAGTGTCGTATGGGAGGCACTGCAGCTGAAGATTGATGGCTGCGGCGGGAGAGGACTGCTGGTGTGTCGTTGTCCTTTTCCTTTCCTTCCGCGGCCTCGACGGGGTCGCCACCGTTTTGATGGCGGGCGCGGCGGGACTGCAGGGAAAGAGGAGTTTCAGTATATCGTCGGCCGCTCTTCCTATCCTCTGCAGCCGTAGTGGCAGACGCGGATCTACTTTAATTGACCCGTTGCATCGAGACCAGGGCTATCGGATACGGGTGCTGTCCGACGTCCAGTGCTGGTTGGTCCCAGGTGGGGGATGACGATGTGTTTGGTGTTCGGCACATCGTCATTCTGGCGGGAGCGCAAGCTCCGAGGTGGGGCCTGAACTGGGCTAGCGCTGTCGGGTGCCGCGGAGGAGTGCGAAAGCGTGCCCGTCTGCCCGTAGCCCCGACACCAAGCGCCGTGGTGGAACACCCAGGGGTTTTGGTGGGTGTACCGTCCAGCAATGGGCGGGGACTCCCACATGACCACCCGCCTGCCCCGAGGTGCGGTGGTAGCTTTTAAAGATTTCCTCTGATAAAAAAAAGTTAATGCTTTAAAGTTTAAACAACTAAACTATGGTTCAAAAGCGCTGAAGGCTTGATGCTTGACTGCATTCACAAAAATTTTAAGTACTCATGAGAAAGTTTTTAAATGGCTTAAGAACGGAACAAAAATGGTTATTGTGATACTTTTCTAACATAAAATAAACAAGTAGGTACTTAGACTTTCTACAAGCTATAGCACATCAAACAAAGGTACGGATCTATTTATAACAGAAAACGGGTACATCATTGTGTTTCAAATAATTCATTATTTATATTACTAAAATCAGCCATAACGTGTAAAGTTTAAGCTTATTTTCTCTCCAAGCGCACAAAAAAATCTTCTTAAATGAAATTATTGACCGACGAAAAGTACTCAATTTGACGCGTATATAATATACATATTTTATCTGTAACAATGCATATCTTCATACGTAGTAGTCCTATTTCAATAATAATATTCTATTGGAAAGAGTATACTTCAAAATTGGTCTCATTTAAATTTTGTCGAAATCGGCTGAGCCATTTTTGATAAATCGACAATAATGTGAAATTGCTACATCGATCCGTGTGTACTATTAGCAAATTCTGTACACAGTTGAAGTCGGTCATGCTGTTTTTGCGAAAAATAATAGTCTATCATCACACTCAGGTGAAAATCGCCTCAGTGGTTACAATACGCTACTTTTCCTTCACAACGTTTGGATTACTCCCAAAGGCCGTACAAAGGCACAATCACAGCGAATAGTTATTTCATCTCGTGTTCGCTGCTCACTGAGCATTCACCTTCCCTCACTTCATTTTCCGAACAATGAATCATCAATCACGATGTTCGCAGACGGAAGGAAATAGACCTCGATTATCCGACGCAAACGAGTCCGTTTAAACGCGACGCCAAGTTTTCTGCTCGCTTGGATATGGGATATGGTTGCTGTTTTCATTGGCTGTATGTTGACGTTCTGCACTGGATTGTTCATAATGTTACGGTATAAGTCTTCGAGCAAATATCTACAGAGCCACAGTCCCTAAGTGAAAGTAATAAAAAAATGTCCGAGCACCGTCATAGGTACATACCGACTTAGATTTTTACATTATAAATGCACAATGACCCGTTTTCTCTAATCTCGACGTTATGTCGCCTAATTAAAGTGCTTGTAACCGAGCACTTTGGCACGCAACGTTGTAGTCGGCTTGCAATCACCTTACGACTAACTAAAAAGCCTGCCCACTACGTAGCTTGGGCAAGGTTTTGACTCGGACACTTTTTTTGCACGATTGTGACTAGATATTTGCTCCAAGGTATCAGTACAAAAAATACAAATAGCACTGTAAGAAAGGGGCCTATGCCCATCAATCGAATAAAAAAGGCTGCGAATGATGTTACGGTAATAAAATTACAGATACTTATTTACCGAAATTGAACGTAGTTTAGCAATAAGGATCCAATCCACAATATTGCCAAAATCGAGTTATGTCTACGAACGGATTCCCGAGGTGACATTTTATTACCTGTAAAAAGATTCTAGCCGAAAACCAGGGCTAGACTTGTTTTCTAAATTTTTATTACAAAAAAGGTAGTATTTTAACTAAAAAACCGGACAAGTGCAAGTCAGGCTCGCACATCGAGGGTTCCGTACAATTCCAGAAAATTTCCCAAAATTGGGAAGTAAGTAGTTAACATATCTATAAGTACTATAACCATCGACAAAAAGTTATTTTTTCACTCTTCTTGTCAGAAAATTACACATTGAAAATAATTAAAAACCTGTTTTAGCATGTGCCAATGAAGTTCTTTTATATGATACCTTACATGATACGATTTATTCACTTTGAATTTTGAACCCATATTTTGTGAATTTTGTGGCCTATTTTTTGTGATTGAAATAAAAAGGTTCCGTTTTATTCGTTTGAGGTACTGAACCATAAAAACAAGGATTCAAACGTTTGGATCGTTATAATGAAATTATATTTTGTTTCTTCAAGTTAATATTACAATTCACAAGTAGCATAAACAATTTTATTGGTTTTTTTTATGGAGTAATGAAATGATTTTTAATATACTATGATGGTGATGATGTCTTCCAAGCAGATTTCAGCTACGTCGACCATTTTCTGTACATGGGTATGGTTACTGATGGGTCCTCACATGGCTGATGTACCCAAAGCGCATCTCACATAAGAAAGCTTGCTCGTACTATCAAATACCAGTAGTGGCAAGCAAGGTTCGTCAAATTCAACTGCTTGCCGATACGAATCAGCTGGGAGCATTTTTCAGTGAGGCTCGGAAGCTAATTGGAACTTTAACTCATAGAAAATGCGTACCCTTAAACACCCTTCGTTGGTAAGCCTATGTCCTGCAGCGGACTATTTGTTTGTTTTTGTTTTTAAAAGATCTTTATTTAATTTCAAATAATTAACAAATGTTCATCTCTAGTGTACATTGGATCCTAGAGGTGACAAGAAATAACAATAAATAAATACGTTTGCAAGTTAAAACAATTAACTTATATAAACTAATAGCAGGTAACTGAACAAAATTTATTTATATTGAAAAGTGGCGAATTTTTATAACATCTTATGTACTTATTTATGCAGCCTTTAGAGCTAGAATTGCATTTACATCAGGAATTTAAACAAAACTACATAAGAAAAAATATTTAAATGAGGGTAAGCAGTTAGGATAAGCAGCGGTTAGTGCATCAACAGCAGCAAAATAACCTGCGGTAAGCGAGCCAAGCATATCGAGAGTGAGGCACAAGCGCGCGCCGCCCGCGCCGCGACGCACGCGCCACTTCACTCCGCATATCCCAGGATAATAAGGGCGATAGTGGCGCGCGCGGCGGCGGCCGGCGGAGGCGCGCGCTTGCGCGACACACTGTACCTATTCATCGCAGTCGAGAAACCAGTGATGAGGCAGTTTGTATCGGTTGTATTTATCGATGTATCTTGAGTCAAGTTTGCGAGATTTGCAGATATTTTGAATTAATTCATTGTTGTTCGTGGGATTTTTATATAAGTAAAAGCTTTTTGACAACTTTTAAATATATTCGGATATACTAGGTAAACCTATTCGTGAGTGTAACTTACTAAGATTTGTATACAGAGGTGTATCAAACGAATATTTCACCGCCTTGTTCTGGATAACTTGTAGTTTGTTGATGTTAGTAGGACAAGTGTTGCTCCAGACCGGACAAGCGTACGTTATACAGGGCCGGATTAGGGTGCAATACATTTTTAATTTAGTTTTACTACTCAGGCAGGATTTTCTGTTCAGAATTGGACTTAACGCATTGATGGCTTTGGTACCTTTTAATCGTAATTTGTCAGAGTTTTCCGACCAATTTAACTTATTATCAAGGACAAGGCCAAGATACTTCACAGAGCGGCTCCAAGGAATTTGATACCCTTCTATAATCAAATTACGAGAAGGTAGAGAACGTTGTCTACTGAAGAGTATAGCCTCTGTTTTAGAGGAGTTGATTTTAAGTTTCCATTAAAAAAAATATGACGATAATAGTTCTATGGATAGTTGAAGTCTGCCAATTATTAGATCGATATCATCGGAAGACGTAAATGACGCTGTATCATCCGCAAAACACGCTATACTTGTGCGTGGTTGCACAGGTATGTCATTAACGTAATCCAAGAAAGACTGTGGGCCTAGAATGGAACCCTGAGGTACGCCAGCGGGCATGATTTTTGGAGAAGAAGACGAATTGTTGATACATATTTGGAAGGGACGGTTAGTGAGGTAAGATCTCTTCATCCTTACCAATTTTAGCGGTACTTCTGACTTGATCATTTTATGGAGTAACGCATCATGCCACACCGTGTCGAAAGCTTTTTCTATATCGAGCAAGAACATTCCAGTTGACCTTTTTAGGTTTAAGTTATGCATCATGGCTTCAGAAACTCTAGCTAGCTGCTGGGTAGTGGAATGTTCTGCTCGAAAGCCGAATTGTTCATTGATTAGTTTACTATTAGTGTATTTTAACAAGCGAATGGAGACGATTTTTCCAAATACTTTGCCCAGGCATGGTAGTAAACTAATAGGGCGATATGACTTTGGATCTGACGTGTCTTTTCCGGGTTTATGTATAGGGATTATTTTAGCTTTTTTCCAAATTGATGGGAAGTAGTCTAATGCCAAGCATGAGTTGAATATTTTTGTTAGCAAGACAATGCCTTTTGAGGTAAATTTTTCACAAGCAAGTTTGTTATATGGTCTGGCCCTGGAGCCTTACGAATTTTCAATCTCCGGATAATCTTTTTTACTTCGGTGGGACGCACCGTTATTATAACGTCATTTTCATCGTTAGGATCATCTAAAACTTTCATCGAGCAGGCCACAGCTTCTTGTTCATCGCTGTTCCAGTGGCATGTCAGGAGCATGTTTCCCAAGAAAGCATTAGCGAGAGCATCGCATTGCTCTTGTTCAGTAGTTGTAAGTGTGCCATCGCAAGTTTTAAGTGCAGGGATGGAAGAAGAAGAATCAGAACGAAGCTGTTTGACCACACGCCATAAGTCAGTGCCAGGATTATCTACTTTTTTGAGTTTGGAGTCCCATTTCCTATCGTTATAGGATTTCAAAACAGACGTGATATCTGATTGTAGTTTGTGAACTCTTTGAATTAGCTGTTTGCGTATTAAGAGAACTGGTTCTGAAGCAGCATAGCGACGGAGACGATTTTTTAGCTGAATCATTCTTTTTATGCGTCGCGGTAGTGCCGTGTTCCAGGGTTTGAGTGATTTCGTGGGAACACATATATTTCTACTGTCTATGATGTCATCTTGAAATTGATAGATAACAGTGTCAATTTCTTCAACAGTTTTATAGGTGTTGGTAGAGAGGCAAATACGACTGTTCATGTTATGACGATATTGATCCCAATCTGCATTAGAGTAGTTAAATGTAGTTATAGGCTTGCGTGGAACAGATACTGTAAAATTAGCAAATACAGGTAAATGATTTGATGTAAGAGCTTTAACTGTGACTATATTATCTAAGTTATGCATATTTTTAGTTAATAATAGATCGGACGTTGATGGCTTAAATTTGGTGCGGACTATTAAAAAGGCTGTTACAGTACAGTACCCTTAAAGTCATCTGACGGCTCGTTTGTAACTGAAACAGAGGATGTACTCAATCAATGCGCTGATCATTGTCAGTGCCTGCTAAATGTGGATCGCACAGCTGATTTGGAGTTTATAAACACTTTGCCCAACCGTCCTCCAGAAGCAAAATTAGACGAACCACTAGCTCTAGCAGAGGTTATTAAAGCCAGAACAAAAAAGCTGTAGGCGTTGACAATCTTCCAGAAGAACTGATTAAGTACGGCGGAGAAGAGCTGTGTACTACCTTGTGGAAATTGTTTTCTGACATTTGGCATAATGAGCAAGTACCCTCCAGCTTTCGGAAGTCTGTCATATGTTCTCTGTACAAAAACAAAGGAGACCGTGCAGATTATAATTCTTATCGAGGCATCTCTCTGCTCTCAACCACCGGAAAAATCTTTGCTAGAGTACTATAAAACCGTTTACTAGACATATCGTAGGAAATTCTTCCTGAAAGTCAATTCGGATTCAGGTCTAATGGGGGTACAAGTGAAGCCATCTTTCTATTCGCCAGCTTTAGGAGAAGAGCAAAGAACAATTTCAACCGATGTACCTGTACTTCGTAGACCTAGAAAAGGCCTTTGATAGCGTTCCTCGAGAGGCGCTTTGGATGATTCTAGAAAATCTTGGCAGCACAAAGAAATTTGTGCGTTTAAAAAGATTGCCACTCGACCATAATTATGACCTGTTGTGTAACATCGCAAGGCAACCAGTTGGAGTTCTTCTCTGTCACGTGTGGTGTAAAACAAGGCTGTGCTATAGCGCCCACACTATTTGCCTTGTATTTTGATATAGTTGTTAAAGAGACTTTAAGAGACAAACCAAAAGGGATCCGAATCCGCGTTAGGACTGATGGCGGTGTTTTTAACCTAGCCCGGTTAAAAGCACACATAAAAGTTTCTCTGGATCTTACTACCGAAATTATTTACGCTGATTGTTTTGTGACGGAATCGGCTGAAAATCTGCAGGAGCTTATGTCCAAATTCGATTCGGTATGCTGTAAATTTGGTCTAAAAATGAGTATCACGAAGACTGAAGTCATGAATATACTATAGTGCTTCTCTCACTAAGTTTATCTCAGAGTTATACTTTGTGATAAACTTTTCAAAAATTTGTCGCGAACGCGGGATTTGAACCTGCCTATCTCGGATACTAGCCCAACGCTCTCTCAACTGAGCTAGTTTCCAACCTAACGTCCCGCCAATTTTGTGACGGCGCCACCTATGATACCTTAGAGAGCTAATCACTAAAAGTGTATGTCTATTAAAAAAAGTAATAGTTACAGTGTAACCTCGGACCAGATTAGACAGTAGTCGGACTGCGAGCGTCCAATCCATTCGATGTAACGGCGATCCAGCTTTTATTCCCGGACATGAAACAGTTATGGCGGTTATGGGACCCACTCACAGGCACGCAGTGACACAACTCTGAACTTTTGTACAGAAAATACGGGTGTTTATTAAATGACATTCATACTATACAACGACCCGCCCCGGCTTCGCACAGGTGTTTTATACATTTAAACCTTCCTCTTAAATCACTCTATCTATTAAAAACCGCATCAAAATCCGTTGCGTAGATTTAAAGATTTAAGCATATCATGGGGACAGACAGCGGGAAGCGACTTTGTTTTATACTATGTAGTGAAGTAGGATATCAACAAAGTACACCATGCTACCTCAGACCAATTAAAAAATCAAGACAGAATGTTGTGAACAAACAAGTGAGGCCGACCAAAACTACGCCTCGCCTTGTACAGACAATTTACACACACATCAACGTACAAGGAAACTACAGTCGAACTATGGCGGCGCAACATCGACGCACTCATACATGTATAAAAAACCGGCTTCACTTGACTGTTCAACTACGTTCCCTCTTGATTTTTTTATTTGCTCTGAGCATACTAAGACATCAAAAGTAAATAATAAATAAGTTGTCAAGTTCCATGCGACAGACGGACAGAAGGACACCACGAAGTTATAAGGGTTTCTCGTTTTACCTGCTTACTATAGTATTATTGGATACATTTTTAGCAACTTCTTAGTAGCTAGGAGTTCATACGTGTAGTGGAGTTTCCTGTCCTGCGCACACGCACACGACCGCACTTGCAGCCTACATGTATAACTGTGAGTCTTTCTTAACTTAAAAGACAAATACTACGACACAAAGAAAGAACTAGCGAGCGCTATTGCCTTTTTGCACGAGTGAAAGGGATAGTTACAATTTACTCCGCTCCAAGAGAAGGATGTCTGGTTATACTGGACGGAAAGCATATTCTCAAGGAAACATCGATAAGCGACCAGCTTACGTGACCCCTGCCTTATATTGATACTAAGACATCTCCTAGTGATTCTATCGTCCTGGTACAATCGTTCACGTTTTGGTTGCTGACACTTGGTTACCATGCCTTTGAAGCGCACACCCCCCTCTTCCCCCGCAAAAACAAGGAAGGGTGCAGCGCCCGCAGCAAAACCGGTTGCGTGTGGCTCTACTCAGAGTGGACCTGTACCGGCTCGCACGACAACTACATCGCTGTGTTCTGAGTCGCTGAAAGTGCCCGCTGTCCAGAACCTCTCAAGCTCAGACCCTAACATCTATCACAGTGATACCTCCCAACGTAAACGCAAGCGCTCTGTGGATAATGATGAAGTTCTACATAGTTTCATGAACCAAATGACGAAAATGTTCAGTGACTTTAAATCGGAGCAAGAGGCAAGGAGCGACAAAATGCTTTCGGCTGTTGAAGATATCCGCTCCTCAATCGATTTTTACTCCCAAAAATATGAAGCACTGTCCGTTAGGCTGAATCAATTAGTAGAACAAAGAAAGGCCGATGCTTCGTATATTCAGGCGCTTGAAGAAAGAGTGGAACGTCTGGAACAGCTTTCCCGCTCAACCTGCCTGGAAATAAGAAATGTACCCTCAGAAAGCTCGGAAACTAAACCATTGCTAATAAACACATTCATGGGAGTCACCAAGCTTCTAAATGTGAAGG
This sequence comes from Hypomecis punctinalis, assembly GCA_949316475.1. Lineage (NCBI taxonomy): Eukaryota > Metazoa > Arthropoda > Insecta > Lepidoptera > Geometridae > Hypomecis > Hypomecis punctinalis. Next base: position 6,144,866 of record OX438804.1, on the reverse strand, counting down.
TTCAGCCGGGCGACGTTAAAGATATATTTAGGATCAAAACTAAAGATCCTAAAAGCAGGACAATTATTGTGGAACTGAACAGCGCTTTGATGAAGGAAAACGTTATATCTATGTATAGAAAATTCAATAAAGGAAGCAGACTGTCTACCTCGCACCTAAAAATTCCGGGAACATCTAGGCCAATATTCATTTCGGAAAATTTAACCCCAAAAATGAAGAGGCTGCATTACCTCGCAAGAGAGCATGCCAAAGCAAATAAATACGCTTTTTGCTGGGTTTCCCATGGCAAAATATACTTGCGGGAAAAGGAGAACAGCCCCCTCGTACGTGTAGTAAATGAATCTACGCTTACTGGAAATATTGCGACTTCGACATGACTAGCTCTATCAGAAGAAAAATCACTTGCTATATTTCGCTTTTATATAAAATTTAAAAATACTTGTTACCAATATCTGTTATCGAATGCACCTATAGGTGTCAATTTCACTTTCACTTTGCTAACTCTGTTTAATTTTGCAATTTGTTTTGTATCTAGCTCAATACACTTTATATGCCGCGCTCACACAAAAACTATCACACACACACAACCTACCTTACACTCGAACATAACTCATTCAAGTCCTATTCTGACCACCATAGGAATCAACAGCAATCACTTTACTAATATGCCGGTTCTAATACCGTACCAATCGTCTGTTCACTCGTTGATCAATATATTTAATAATGGATGAACTACATAATATAAATAGAGAAATAGATCAGCTGTCGGTATCTGATTCTACAATATGCTCTCCTGAAGATGCTATAACTCAATTGCATAGCATAAATGCCTTCAAAATTCTCCATGTTAACATAAGAAGTATCAAACAAAATTTTGACAGACTACTGATATTAATACACAGACTAAATTTCCCTCTTGATGTGATTATATTGTCTGAATGCTGGCTCAGTAAGAACCCCCATTTGCCCTCTCTTCCTGGATTCCAGTGTCACAAATCGGATTACACGAAGCAAAATGATGGCGTGGTTGCCTACGTGAGATATGGTATTACATGTAGCATTTTAAAAGCTGATTTTGCTGAGGCAAATGGCTTGCACTTAAATTTCTCGGACAAATTCTCAATTATAGCTATTTATCGTTCACCGTCTTATTTGAACTTAAACCCTTTTATAAATAGTCTCGATAGAATACTTCATGCACTGCAGCCGTGTAAGTCTGTGGTTGTAATTGGAGATTTGAATATCAATATAATTCCTTCTAAAACCTCGTCGGCTGATGACTACCTAAACATGTTGGCTAGCCATGCGCTGCTCCCAGCTCATCTCTATCCGACCAGAGAGGGGAATTGCCTCGATCATGTTATGGCTCGAACACCAACTCTTTCAAAAACTCTTATATTAAATAATCTTATCACTGATCATTCCCCAGTCATTTTCAGTATGAATACCGTGGTAACTAACTGTTCAAAAACAAGCCATATCTCGTCGTATACAGACATCCCTGCTGTAGTGAGTGACTTATCCAGTCAGGATTTCTCCAGTGTCCTGTCCTGTACTGACCCTGAATTAGCCGCGGAAAATCTTGTCAAAATTATCTCTTCGTCCGTGGAAAAACATACCAGTTCCCGTAAAACACCCAGCAGGAAACGCATCTTGAAACCCTGGATTACACCTGGTCTTCTAAGGTGTATCAGACACAAAGACAAGCTCTATCACAAATTTCAAATTAATCCAACTGATCAAAACAAAACGATATATACCCGTTACAGTAAATTCTGTACCAAACTTTTAAAGAAAGTCAGGCTCGAGTATGATAAATCTGAATTCACTAAAGCGAGAAAAAGTCCTAAATCAGCATGGAATATGGTTAGTAAAATTGCTAACATAAACAAAAAAACAAGCAGATCCACAGATCTCCTAAAAATAACAGATGATCCTTCGTCTTCTGTTAATACTGTTAATTCCTTTTTTGCTAGTGTGGGAAAAACTTTAGCCTCAAAAATTGTACCCGATTTAGATAATACCTCTTCTCAAAAAGGTAACTTTTCAATCAGCCCTATCAATTCTCCCCTGAACTCGATGGCTGTGTTGGACACTGATAATGAAGAGATCGAGCGAGTGATTCTAAGTCTAAAAGAACGTTGTGCAACAGGATGGGATGGTATTTCTACATCCATTTTAAAAGCTGCAAGACATATCCTCATTCCTGTAATTAATTATGTTTTCAACCTATCACTCACGTCTGGTGTCTTCCCTCGGGTGTTTAAGAAAGCTATTGTTCATCCAATTTTCAAGGGCGGAGATGGAGGCAGTGTCAGTAATTACAGGCCTATCTCAGTTCTTTCAGCTCTATCAAAAGTTCTAGAGAGGATATTAAATAAGCGCCTCGTTGGTTTCCTAAATGCCAATGATATCCTTTCAAAAAACCAATTTGGATTTAGACGTGGTGTTTCAACAGAAGACGCTGTCTTGGAACTAACACAAAATATAGTTAATAACTTTGATAAGCGACGCAAGACAGCTGGCGTGTTTTTAGATCTATGTAAAGCCTTCGACACTGTCTCCATTCCCATCCTTTTATCAAAACTCTACTCAATTGGTGTTAGAGGTATTGCCTTAAAATTATTTGCTAGCTACCTCAGTGATCGTTCGCAACGTGTAGTCATCGATGGACATTATAGCAAAGATGAGCCCCTTACATTTGGCGTCCCTCAAGGAAGCGTTATTGGCCCGATCTTGTTTTTGCTCTACATCAACGACCTGTGTAATATGCCCTTACCAAATTGCAAAATAATTACTTACGCCGATGATACTGTACTATTAATCCATGGAAAGAATTGGGAAGAGGTTCGCGACTACTGTGAAAATGCCCTCCGTACTGTAATGCTTTGGCTGAATGATAATTTGTTAACGCTCAACATATCTAAAACCAAAGTCATAGCTTTTGCACCTAATATTTCCATGCAACCCAAGTCTTTGTTTGAAATCCGTGCCCACACTTGCCCAAAACACTCAATCACTTGTGACTGCACCAATCTTGAGCGAACGACAACTGTAAAGTACTTGGGTGTCATTGTAGATAATGCCATGACCTGGAAATCGCACATAGCTTCCTTGGTGTCCCGAGTCCGTAAACTAATCTATGTGTTTAAAAGTCTCAGATCGGTGGTGGACTTACGATATCTCAAATGTGTTTACTACGCGTTGGCCCAATCTGTGTTATCCTATTGTATTACCTCTTGGGGTGGGTCCGCCAAGACTTACATGTTAAGAATAGAGAGAGCACAGAGAGCTGTACTTAAAGTTCTTGCTAAAAAACCTCTCCGCTTTCCCACTACTGATTTATACGCTTTGTGTAAAGTGCTTGCTGTGAGGCAACTTTTCATACTACAAACTGTTATGAAAAAACATTCGCAAATGCAGTACGATCCCGATCTCACTGCCAATAAACGTAGATCTGATAAGATTTGTGGCTATGAGCGGTGCCGCACAGCAATAGCAAGTCGACACTACCAAATTATCAGCTCCCTGTTGTATAATAGATTAAATAAAGAACTTTGTATCTACCCACTCGCCTCTTACAAATGTAAAGTGAAATGTACTGAATGGCTTTTGTCTCTGTCCTACAAGGACACTGAGGACTTGATTACGGTTATTACATAATGTATATGGTAACACAGACCCACTCATACCTTTAACACACACGCGCAAATGAATGCACACTTTCTCATGAGAAACACTGCGAACCTTGACTCTTATGAGATCTCGTGTATCGCAGTGTTACTCAAATGTGCTCACATTACTAGCCGCGCATACGGCCATATACATGTATATACACACACACACAAACACACACACTCACACACACACACACACACACACACACACACACACACACACACACACACACACACACACACACACATACAACACACACAAGCGCGCATGTTCAATTGTTGTTCAAAAATGGTTTCTGTCATATCAACTTCTTATTTATTTATTATGTATATATATACCTTTTTTGTACAATTCTTTGCTGGAGGTGGGCGTTGCTATCTGCGACACAGTCTTCCTGACTACTGCAGGTAGCATCGTTTCTTTGTTATTTGTTACCTTTTGTTTTTTTTTTTTTTGTACGAAATAAAGAATTTTGAATTTTGAATTTTTTTGAACTTTAATTAAACAACTCTCATAATGAAGTGAATTTCATTGCCCAAATAAATTATCTCGTTTATGCAACAGCTGATCAGTTTTCTTAGTCAGTCTTTTGAGTTTCCTAGTAAAATTTAGTCACAATCATAATTAAGAGGACAATGATAGTCCAGAGTACATACAATGCTCTAAGTAATAGGTACTCTGTACAATTTTAGGCTGAAATAATTATTAAAAGCCTTTCGACATCACCCGTCTTTGGTACAGTACAACATAATACATGTTCAGAGTTATTTTCTATTGAAATAAATCAAAAGAAACGCGATTGTTCTTATTTGATTCTAATCATGACGAAGTTTTACCAACAGACCTTTCGATTTTAGCTCTTTCTTACTTATTGTCTTATTCCTTCACATTAGAGAATTCCTCCGCACGGTCAGTATTTGGATGGGTGACCGCGGGTGGCATTTTCCAACTAAGCGCTACCGTGACTCGGATGACACGTTAAATTGTAGGTCCCGGTTGTTCTAACCGTTTCGCCTGACACCAGGGATAGCCACTTGACCTATACGAACTTACTTACTATTAGAGAATTTAAAATTTGACGACCTTGTTGGACCTTGCCAACTGCGGGCTAAGCCGTGATAATAACTATAGGTATCCGGTACAAAAGGCAGCCACAAATTTTTACGAGCCTCCGACGCCGGCGCTTCACAAAAGATGCAATTAACGCTTTACTGCCACCTCAGGGTATCTCGTAAACCCTACCGTTTTTATACTCCACCTACCATCTTCGGCCACGAAAATATTAAAGCATTTTTCGGATATCTTTTTGGAAATCGTCGGGTTTCATTACCTGTTGAAATTTTCTTTGGAAATAAATTTTAATTGGTCTGTTAGTGTGAAATTTAGTAGAAATAGGTATAAATATGCCTTTTATTATTTGAGCACATAATTCTTATAGTATATGTGACTGTAATATGTGTCTTATAGTCAGTCTGAACGAAGCTCATATTTAATTAATCTTGTATTTTCAAGCAAAGTCTCATAATCCGTGTTAGCATATAATTTAACGTTTAAAATAAAACAAAGAAAGGAAAACATTGATTAATAAAATTGTATTTTTATTGAAATGCGTAGATCGCAAGCCGTTGTCAACCGGTCCTATTGTTACTTGTTGTTGCGGGCCTTTTCCACAATTGAGCCCTCCATGGGCCCATTTCATGCGGGTCACCCGGCTGAAGCTAGTTCAGCCACCCGGTGTCCTCCAGGAAGTCCAGCAGCTCGCCAACGGCGGCGCAGGCCTCCCGGAGTGTCCTAGGTACCCCGAGAATTTCTTGCGTTGTTCCGCCACACTGCTGCATTCAAGCAGCACATGTGCGGTTGTTTCTACTATTTCCATGCAACCTCTGCACAGAGGGCTGTCTATAACATCAATTTTAAACAGGTGCTTGTTTAGAGAGTATTGTTCCGTGACTACTCCGGCTATGAGTCGGAGTTTGTCTCGTTTAAGGTTCAGCAGGCGTCGGGAGTATCTCAGATTTAATTCCGGGAAAGCATCCTTAGACTGCTTACAACCCTCATTACTTGCCCAGTGTTCCTTGTGTTGTCTAGCTGTGTATTAGCGTATCCAGGATCTGACTTGGCTGAAGGGCAAAGGGATCATCGGTCCAGGCCCTACAGAGCGCCTACCTGGCTAGCTCATCCGCCACGTCATTCCCTCTGGACCCGCTGTGTCCTTTAATCCATTGGAGAGTGCCTTTATTTTTCTTACTTACTTCTTCCAATAGATCATGACACTGTAAGGTTAGCCCTGAGGAGTATTCATATTGTTGTAGTGCCTTGAGCACCGCAGCACTGTCTGACAGAATTCTATTGTAATCAGTTACCTTTCTGTTGAGTACTGCTGTTGCAGCTTGAATGATACCTACACATTCCGCTTGGAAGATAGAGTTGTTTTCACTCAGGGTTGTTGCAATGTGTATATTCAGGTCTTCAGAGAATGTACCTGACCCTGTACCTGTTTCAGTTTTCGAGCTATCCGTGTAAATCCTCACTTTCTACCTGAGCTATCACTTTGTTCTTCATGCAGCTGTATTGAGTAGCTCTTTGTGAAAATAAGTTTTTAGGCACCCTGTCATAGACCGAGAGAATTTCTTGGTTGCAGTTTGCAAATTTCTCAATTACAGTGGTGTGTGTTGCTGTTTTGTCGTGTACCCAAAGGTTTAGTGATACTAGTCTGTAGGCAGCTGCTGCTGCTTCTTGCTATATGAAAAGATGCAGCGGCATCTGCCCCATGAGGGTTTCTAATGCCACAGTGGGTGCAGATCTCATGCAGCCCGTTGTAGCTATGCAAGCTGTTCTTCGGAGTTTATCTAGTTTTTGTCCTATTGCATAAACCTATTCTTAGCAGTAGACAAACGACTTCCTTCACGAAGTAATGATGCACAAAATGATGATGCTTTCAAAAACCTATCATCACTTTATCAATTCACTCACGATACCTAATTGTTATGTTCAGTACATCCTATGAATAAATGATGATGCAATAAAAAATCTGACTATCATTTACGTTACGACCCATGACTTGTTATACTCAGTACCTCATGATGAATTTTGAACAGACTTGAGACAGATACAAAAAGTAGCGAAGCTAGACGCCCTCTGATTTAAAACCGGTGATGCAACAAATGTAATTGCGCTGAGATCCTCCTGTTTTGCGCTAAATATTACAGTAAGGACTTTTACTTGGTTGTTCTTCTAAATTAATACGAAGATTACAATAAATAATTATTTTTCGATAAAAATGGCAAAACCGCCTTCCATCGTGGACAAAATTCAAAATTTCACTCGAATTGTTAACATTATTGTTGATTTTTTTTTTAAATTACTGCGTCGATTGCTGTAAAATTTAAACGTGACCACCTCGGGAGTATACCCTTTCGAACTAAATAAGAATTTTTCAATTCGGTTCATAATTGGCAAAATTATCGATGAACATAGGTACACAAAAAAAACTTACAGACGAACATACAAATATTTTTCTGGATAAGTAGTAGTAGAGCGCCAAAACTGTTTCATAACTAAACGTTACTTGTTTCTATTTATGCTACCCGCAACTATACCCTCATAGAGTCCTAACTACAACAATGCAAAACATGATACTTAAAAACCGCGTGTAAATCCTATCCTACTAATATTATAAACGCGAAAGTTTGTGAAGATGGATGGATGGATGGATGGATGGATGGATGTATGGATGTTTGTTACTCTTTCACGCAAAAACTACTGAACGGATTGAGATGAAACTTTGCAATAATATAGCTTATATATCAGAATAACACATAGGCTATAAATTATAATGATATTGCGTCAAAAATCAAAATATCATGCCGGCGAAGCCGCGGGTAAAAACTAGTATTATATATTTTACAAAATAATGCAGATCTGATTGTCTCTGTGGTCAAAATATTCTATTAAACCTACTTTGTGCTTTTAGTATCGTTGAAAGATCCATGTTTTTAAATCACACTATCCTGATTGTAATATGATAAATCTGAAATATAATATTTTATTAGAGTTTGTTTGTTTATTGATTTGTTTTTAACTCTTTCACCTGCAGCAATAGAGCAACGGAAAAACTTGACTTTAAAAGCTTTTATGATGATGATGGTGTCGGAAGGTAGCCGTAAGAACTCCTGTACTTAACAAGATAGACCCGTCGTGTTCAGGCTCATTTTAGTTGTCTTGGCTCGCGCTATGCTGCTACATGATACTCAGGATCTCAAAAGCTATATATTATTTTTAATAAATAATATTTTTATAATGGTTTATTAGGTATGGATAATTATGGTTTAAAAGTCGAAATGTATATGTGTCATGGGCTATGGGATAGCGCAAAAATCAAAATATCACACGGGCACATAATTTTCTACTGATGTTTTTCTGTACGTCTACAGTCTTGGTTCGTAGGGAGAAGTCTTTGTGCAGCGGACAATGCGCCTCGTAATCCGCGAAAGTCTACTGTAATGAGAACCTAGGTTTTGTTTGCTTCGTCTCCTCCGTGACATGTACTCCTGGTACCTAACGTTGTAAATTCCTGGGACAGTGCTCAACTGTGTGTATATATTCCTACTCATTTAAAGTATGAACTATAAACAGATTTAATTTAAAATAAATGTATTTGGGGCGTTTGTATTGGGATCACCAACCCGCACTAGATAGTGTAGAGTAAATGGCCCAATCACCCTTCGCGGATAAGCCTATGTCTTGCAGTGGACTATTAAAAAGGCTAGTATAGTAGTAGTATTAGGAGCGACAGTGACAATGATTTTCACTTCCCCGTGACATAGCTGTGGATACGGAGGAAGATTCTACTGAACAGATGGTCACAGTCAGCTAACAGCTCATGTAGTCTGACCTAGATCGTCAAGACCACAACGCCGCCGTGGAGTGGCTTCCTGTCCAGACTAGGAAATGTCACCAGCGGCACAACAAATTCCCCAGAGTTATGGCCCCTGGCGCCCAACCTTGGCAAAGGGGAGTATTCCCCGAGGCCAATTCTCGCCAGTCCTAAGGAGATGGTGGAAGGACCGGACAATGATGACAATAATTTTATTGTACTACGCAACTAGGTTATTCTTCTGTATATAACTAGATGTATCTAAATAATAAAAGTTAGATCTATAACTTTTCATCAGGTTCTTGTAAGTATGTAGGTATAGCTTGTAGCTCCATTTTCATAAATGTGATGTATTACAGTGAGTAAATTAATTACAGTAAGAACAGTTTACTTTAAAACAACAGGTTTTGTCATTTTAAAAGAATTATTTGCCTATATCTCAATCAAGTTTCAAATATTCTCCAATTTTATCTGTAAAATTCAATGAAAAGTTCAAAAAAAATAGATGCTTGCAATTTAAATTATTACTAGATTAAAGAAACTCAGTCTCTCTAAATTAATTAACAACTTTAATTCCAATCTAAAATCTAATAAGGTTAGGTTCTGTGTGCAAATTTTATTCATCGGACTAAATCTAATCAATTTACCAATTTAAATATTGAAACACAATACTTACTAATTAAATTCTGCTAGTTAAACTTAGACGCCTTTTATAATCGTTCTAAAACGCAAATATTCACTTATTTAATTCGACACATTTCGTATCGCTCAGATACGAGTACGAATACCATAGGCAAACCTCCTCAAGTAGTAGAGTTTATGCTAATACTAACATTATAAATCCAAAAGTGTAGTTATGTTGGTTCGATGGTTGGTTACTCTTTCACGCAGCAACGGAGCAACGGATTGACTTGGTTTTTGACATGGACATAGTTTGAAAGACAGAGTGATAGCAAAAAAAATAAGGTTCTTATGGGATAGGTAGCACATTTGGGATATCATATTATATCAAAATATCAGGCGGGCAAAAACTGGTACCTACTTATATAATAATTTAACAATAGATTTAGTGTTAGTCGCATCGTCACGAGTGATTCAAACCATTCTTATGAACAACTTATATCATGAAGCCAACTCTTATTGCTGCTTTACAATTTGTAAATTTTATTAGAACGCCTAGCACTGAGGACTGATGATCGATGAGGTCAAAAAGTTCTAAAGTTCGGGGAGACCTTTTAACGGGAAGGGCAGGGTAAAATACATTATTAAAAGAAACTGCGAAGTAAAAAAAATGCCTTATTACGTAAGTTTGTATAGGCTGGGTGGCTAGCCCTAGTGTCAAAGTTTTTTTGGTGCCTGAAGGCCTCCGACATGGTTAATACAACCTCATTAGGACCACACGATTTACCTGGATGCAAACCGCTTCCAGCCGTTCTTATAAGCAACCTGTAAAAGAGGCTTATGTCCGGCAGTAAATGTTCTAAGACTGAGTAAAATATTATTTTTCTTCTATATTTATAACTGTTTCAGTTTTCAGTTTTTCACAGAGGTTATTTCATGTTTGATACAGCGAAACCGTTCAGCTTTCAGTGATTGTCTGAAACCGCGGTCGACTACCAACACACAGAAACATTGTTATTTTATTTCAATTAACTGACGTAGTAACGTTAACTGATTTACTGACTTATTCATTTTATTACATCCTTTTTATTTATTCCAAATGGATTTGCGTTTGTTGGTTTGTTACATCCAATCCCTCCATACTAATAGCCCGAGATCCCACCGCAAGAAAATACCGCTCATAGCGTACACGGTTCAAAGCATTTTTACGTAATTATATGAATACATTGAAACAGGGTTGTCTTGCGAAATGTGGCCACAAGTTTTTGAAGTTTAAAGGTATGATTCCGAGCTCCGCTGCAGGCAGCAGCAACACGGCAGCAGTGCTGCCGCAGCACTACTGGTCCCCATATAATCTCTATGACTTTATATGAGATTACATTCCGAGCTATATAAGCAGCATTGTCGCGGCAGCAATATGAGGAAAAGTAGTGCTGCGGCAGCACTGCTGCCTGCTGCTGCTGAATTCAGAATCATACCTTAATAATGTTTAATGAATTTATAAGAAAACATATGCTACATTTGTTTTTCTTTTAAATGTATTGAATAGAAAAAAATATATTTGCCAGGTGGCCTAGCAAAATGATATTTTTGATTGAATAAAATTTGATTGGTGAGTGGTTTGACTTAACATTTCATTTTTGCTTGAATTTGGTGATTGCTACGAAACACAAACACTGATCACCAAAGGCATCTCGGATGACACGTTAAATATTGAATCTCGATTATTTCAACTGTTTATTCAGAGGCCTTCAGGTGGTTTAAAACTCTGACACCAGGGCTAGCAGTCCGGCTAAGAAGAACTTACCTAACTACTTAATGAAAACCCAGTGAAATGGCTAAAAGGAACAAGCAACTAAAAAGAACTCAAAACGGAGCACGTGTGGGAAAATTCAAATAATTTAAAAATACGAATGTGAATTGGCTTTCCGATAATATTCCTTATTATAAGGTGGTACAGTTTACAGCTGTAGGTCTTCTGACAGCTATCGAAAGAACATCCATTGACATAAACTCTTCAAAAAGATCTCAGATTGAAATGAATAAAAGATGGAGTTTCTTTTATATTACATCCCTCTGATATTATTTTTTTCTACGTGTAAGGAACCGAAAGCAAAATCAGTTAAAAAAATCTTCATCATCATTATCAGCCGTAGGACGTCCGCTGTAGCACATAGGCCTCTCCTGTGAATTTCCAAAAATATTGGTTGGGAGTGGCTCCTTGCAGGCTACTATCAACCAGTCTCATTACAAATTCACATGTAAATTACTGAAAATTAACGCTGGAAATCCACCCGCCGCCATTTTGTTTTTTTTTTTATAATTGAAAGTAGTATATTTGGGTAGGGGATACTTATACAAACAATAGATGTTCAGTACTATGATACCCTCCGCAATACCCCTACATATAGGTACGTCGTGCGCGGAAACTTTGAAAGAAAAATCAAAATGGCGACGTGTGTCATGTCCACCACAAAATTAAATGTTCAAACCCTTTTACACTTTTCTATACCTTAGAGTTCCTGAAGCTTTATTATTGTTGATATTGCGGTATGAGTCGATCATCGGTCCGTGACCAGACCGTGTCGGTGGACGTCTGACGCTGTATTTGCCGGTACGTGTGGTTTAAATTCAATAAAATTACGATCCCATAAACCATCCCTTCTACCTACGAACAAAGTTTTTGCCAAAACATATTGAAAAGATCTAAAATTTTCTCAAAGAAAATGGCTCTAATACTTGCTTTTGCGACTATAAAGAGATCTAATTCTGATTGAACTTCAAAAACAAACTTTTGCTTATTACACTGCATCTTTTCAAAATAAAAGCTTGAAATGAAACAATTTCAAGTTCAATTATGTTTATGAAGCATTTCACTTGCTTTTACATGTTACACACGAGGTTAGAAAGAATGATTTTTTGTTTTTATTAATTCTACTTTTTTACTCATTCCATTTGGATTTAAAATTTAATGAAAGGACGTAGATTTTGGCGAGCGAGCTAAATAAAATTTATTTACTGACTTTGTCGCTGGCAGGATTTTATGTTTTTGTAACGAAGTGAGATTTTATTTTGTTTAATTAACATTGTGAGCTTGGAATTTGTTTCTTTTTGATCTTAAAATTTTATATGAACACCGGATACAACTCACCATTATTTGAACGGTCGAGCCGCTATGCGTCCGACAGGTTTCAGAGTAGTTAGTACTCCTTCTTCAGCGAATACGCACGCCCCCGACAACGGACGCCCGCGCTCCCTTTTTAGATCTTTTTTGAGTTTGTGATTTTTTTAAAGTTTTTTCGTGCGTGTTGCAAATTCTGAACAGTTGTTTGGTATCTAGTGTTCGCTGTGATAATTTAATGTGAAAGTTTGAAACGTAGTTTATGTTTAGAGTGTAGTAACATGTGCTAAAACTCAAAATGATATCAACATTGTTTTAGCCATACGACGTCTACAATTATTCGTGGAACCATTAAGAGGTTTCCGTCTAACTGTTTGAGTGCTTAAAGCTACGTCAAAAGATAAAATCTTAATTCACATATCTTAAAATAAAAGTATTTGTACTATTTTCCTAAGTCTATTTTCCCGCTATATTACAATGTGGGTACCTTCAAATCTCGAGTAGGTAAATAGGTATTTTCTATTTTATTATGAAAACTAACAATCTATACAACCGAATAACCGTAGAAGTTCGGTATGCACCCTCCGCTGGGTCGTTTAAAAATATATTAAAATGTTGGCTACATAAGCAACTATTTTATGATGTTAATGACGTTTTGAAATTATCTGAATAGTATTAAGATTTTGTGACTAATTTGGTAATTGTCAAGTTCTAATATTTTAATTTTGTGCTATATTGTATAGTGCCCTAATGTAATTTTTACTTATTGACTTGTAACAAATGGTGTTCTGAATAGTTGACTATATGGACCACTAACGTGGTTTTCACACATTTTATTGTATTGTAATGTTAATAATTTTTATATATTTTGTATACGGAATTGTACTCACGTATGTGTGCATTGCGATACAGCTCCGCATGCTAGCACTCGACTTGAAAAAGATCGCCGAATGCGATCGAAACTATAGTCGTACTATATAAAGAATTAAAGACTATAAAAAATAAACGTGAGTTCAATCCCGTGATATAAATCTTCTAGGTAAGCTACACGGTCGTATGTAGTCAAACGCAAACCAAAATAAAGAAAAAAATATCATGAAAGATTAAACTGTGAAATATTTAAATCTGGAACTAAATAATTTCTTAAAATTCTGACATATTAATTGTTCGACCTAAAATTAAAGTATCAAATCGCCCATCACCAAAATATTTAGCCAAATACAATCAAATTTAATGTAATGATCCTTCCAATCGCCGGTTTCATCCGCCGTTAATCCGATATCTGTAAGCTCCGCTCCAATTAAAGTATTTACCGTAACTAACACCTGAAGGTAACCGCTACGTCTCAGACATAAAATGTAGGGACATGTCATCTGCTTATATGTAGGTTAAAAAATGCGCTCCGTATCAGAAGGTCTATCAAGGAAAAGACATAGTTTGCAGAATGTCTGATTATCTTTGTGATAAGCATTTCAAAAATCTGAAGCGAACGCAGGATTTGAACCTTGCCCCTTCGGATCACTAGCCCGATGCTCTAACCAACTGAGCTAGCTCGCCTCCTACGCAAGCTTCAAATTTCTGAAGTGCTTACATTTCCCAACTTATAGCGTTGGTGGCGCCACCTGTGATACCCGTATTAGACAGGTTATCACTCAACTAGAAGTTATTAGAACTTCTAAAGATTGACGAGAGATGACGCACTGCTAAATCAATGTTATGATGTTTATTTTAAGTGCTTTCCACACTAGATTTTTATCTCAAAGAGTTATCTTTGTGATAAGCATTGGTTAGAGCTTCGGGCTAGTGATCCGAAGGGGCAAGGTTCAAATCCTGCGTTCGCTTCAGATTTTTGAAATGCTTATCACAAAGATAACTCTTTGAGATAAAAATCTAGTGTGGAAAGCACTTAAAATAAACATCATAACAATGTCTGATTAGTTATAATAGTTATCCCCAAAAATGGCACAACTGACTTCAACCGTATACATAATTCAAATAGTTCGCATGAATTGATGTGTCGTCTATGTAGTATTTTTTTTCAAAAACTGTAAAGCCTATTTACTCATACTCATTTATTTGGTAAAAAACAATTTACAAGTCAAAAGATGGAAAAAATCATTAACGATTAAAAAACAATCAATAAAACTGAATTTCATTCATCACATTAAATAAATTAATTAATCAATAATTTTATCATCAAAGAATTCACTTAAATCGTAATAGGAGTGCTCAATAAGCCAGCGCTGGAGGCGGAATTTGAAGCTGTTCAGCGTTGGTGCTGAAATTATTGAGCCTGGCAAATTTTTTGTACACAAGTGGACCCATGACATGTGTAAGTTTTTCAGACTTCACCAAGGATATTTTTTTATTTAGGTCGTGGTTATTGGTCTCATTATTTATATGAGTTCGTGTATACATAGCTACTTGCAATAAGACTATCGAAGGCAGTGTGAGTATTTATATACATTAAATGGAACCATTTTCGGGGTACACACATTCCAACGAAAAATATATATAAAAATCTGACTACTTTGTAAAAAGTCCAATGCGTGATCATAAATAAAAAAATACGCGTCGATATGAAAACCTCCTCAGTCTTTTCCTCGCTCAAAAAATAGTTGAACGACGTCAATCAAAATTTTCCAACGATCTATTTACCACCGTCACTGACAGCTTGTTTTAGCCCACCACTAGACATACTATCATCTCTTTCTCTCGGCAATCATGTTTTGAACAAAAAAATCGTTTAGCATTTAACCGCAACATCGACTGCTCAGTGGTAAGCGACCCTAACTTCTGGATCAAAGAAGCGTGGGTTCGATCCCCTCCCAGGGCAAATATTTATGTGATGAACATAAGTGTTTGCTCTGTGTCAGGGTGTTATTTAGTTACTATCTATATAAGTATGTAATTAAAAATATGTATATGTAGTATATCAGTCCCTGGCAGCCATATCACAAACTTTGCTTGGTTTGGGGTCAGAGGCCGTGTGTAAGATGTCCTAAAATATTTATTTATTTAACATATCTGGTTGGTTGTCATCGCTACGTACAAAGCTGTTTGTTTTTTTTTTAATAACTAATTGCCAGGTCCATGTCCAGTAGCATATTGGTCAAGTGCTACAGCCTCGATCGCGCTAATAGGCCTGACCACGAAGTTATACGTAATCCCGCGCTCGACTGCTAAGCCTCCCAGAGCTGCGTGGAACCACTTATACTATCAGTAGGTATCAGAGAGGTGCGCTAGCGGCTCAATTACAACTCTTTGCACTCTATGGATTCACTCCTAGATTAGTTCAGATTGTACTTTGATAAAATATAAAGTACGTTCGTATAGGCTCTATACTATACTGCATAAAGAATAGCTTGATCTCTGCGACAGTGACATTGACATAGAAGATTGACATTTTTAGAGTTGGGATAATGGTGGAAAAAATCGATTATCGAACAATGTTGTTATGAAATCGAATGAGTAGTTGTAGGTGAGAAATTGGATTTTATTTACTTTTGACGTCGGCACTCGTAATGAGGAGAATGGAGGTTCGTATCAAACAAGATGGCGGCGTGCTTTTTTTTAGTTTATGGCCTTTGCGCCAAATGTTACATGAGTAGGTGAGAATTTGGATTCAATTTACTCACTATAATTTGAGATCAAGTAAATATATACACATGTAAATAATGTTATGATATTAAAATATACAATAAAATTTATGATAAATTAAGTTTTATTTAAAACTAGTGTTTACCCGCGGCTTCGCCCGCATGATATTTTGATTTTTGACGCAATATCATTAAAATTTATAGGCTATGTGTTATTCTGATATATAAGCTATATTATTGCAAAGTTTCATCTCAATCCGTTCAGTAGTTATTGCGTGAAAGAGTAACAAACATCCATACATCCATCCATTCTCACAAACTTTCGCGTTTATAATATTAGTAGGATATCGTTAGTATAAACTATCGATATTTTAAATTAAACTATATCTAAAACTCTGTGGTCACGATCATTCGTCGCCCATCACTAATCGGCATGCCCATAAAGTATGACATTGACAGGTACTGTCTGTACTATTAAAAAATTCAGGACTTCATAGGCGTGATTTTTCTGACAGCTGTCGCATTTTTGACCGACGAACCACCGGAGGAGGTATTCAATTCGACGCGTATATAGGGTAAGTCCCGGATAGATGCCGCACTGGGATAGACGCCGCGTTTTCAAAAACTCCAATAAGCGTAATTACCTATCACTTCTAATGCATGCCATAACCTTGCTCTGACCTCGCCCCCCACCGGTCAGGAAAAAATGTTACTCGCGGAAATATCCTTCATATTTATAAAGACGTGTTTTCGAAAGGTGAGTATTTTTTTTCTGATTAATGTTTTGTTTTAATTTTTAATAAATAATAAAGTTAAACTAATATACTGGCTTTCAATGTGTATTTTATGAAAAAAACCTGCTTAATTTTTAAGTATTTTTATAAGGCATCTATCCTTCACTAATCGGATAGATGCCTCGTTTTTAGTTGGGATAGATGCCTTTAGAGGTGCATAACCTTCCACCGAAGCACCTATCCTTGACTTGTTATTAGTAAACACTCGCATGAGACTCAATTTGTTGCGGTGTATATATGCCTAGAAAATACATACAAAAACCAGACGCCATAATCTGCGTGCCAGAAAATAGAATGAAAATGTTTTGGTAGCTGCTTTAGCAAATTTTCATTTAGATATTTTAAGAATCTCCTGAGAGTAAATATATATTATTAATAAAAATTATTATATTATATTACTTTGGTACCTACTTATTATCATAAAAATATGTTTTACTGTCGCTATCTCATTCATTTTGATATATTTATAGATCATATATAAAAGGCATCTATCCTTTGGTTTTATAACATAATTTATTTTCCAACAAACAACATAAAGGATAGATGCCCCAACACAAACGTTCGAATATACTTAAATTATAATAAAAAGGTAAAGTAAAGGCGTTGAGAATGAAAGTATTGAGCTATGCTTTTGCCTAACATGAGTATTGACAACGAATATTAGGTAGAATGTGTTTTTTCGTTGAAGCATCTATCCTTGACCTTGATCCATAGTAAATGCTCCTTTCAAAATGTATCTTTGTACTTTAGGTGTATCATAAATTCATAAAAGATCATATTTACGCATAAATAACTTTATTTATAAATGTATTTCTCAATGTGGCATCTATCCTTCGGTCTAATTTATCAGGCGGGGCGACTATCCGGGGTGGGTCATGTATCCGTGAAATTTTAGAGGTCGACAAATTGAAAAAAAAAAAAAAAAAAAAAATGTCAAAAATGTTTTAGTTCCTATTATTCATGGTTTTGAATGCTGACCTTGTATACTAGACTGTAGTCTAAAGACCATAGTTTGCGACCGCATAACCAGTTATTAAATATTGTGATTAGTTTTGAAGCTATGAGACTTTTTCAAAAAGTGCGGCATCTATCCGGGACTTACCCTAAATATATATATATATATATATATATTTATGTATAACTATAACGCATACATTTTTTCATAAAGGTCCGATTTCAATAATTCTTTTTTTATTGGAAAGAACATACTTCGAAATTGGTCCCATTTAAATTTTAACGAAATCGGCTAAGCCATTTTTGATAAATCCACAATAATGTGAAAAATGCTCCATCTATCCGTGCGAAATATTCACGAATTCTGTGCACGGGTGAAGTCGGTCATGCTAATTTTTGCAAAAAATAATGTTGTATCAAGGCAGCTTAAAAACTCCGACACTATACTCGTGTCGGAGTTTTTAAGCTGCCTTGAGGCCCCTGTCATGGCTAAACGGTCAGAACAATGGAGATTTAGAGAGGAGACAATTTAACGTGTCATGCAAGACTCGGTAGCGCTCATTTGTAAATGCCACCCGCGGTCACCCATCCGAAGACTGACCGTGCCGAATGTTGCTTAACTTCGATGATCGCCGACACACACCTAGTTGAACTATGCTATGAGCGCTAGTTCTGCCACAATCATTAAGTAATCCTTACTTAATAATAGTATTGTAAATCCGAGAGTGTGTTTGCTTGTTTGTTACTATTTCACGCTGCAACAACGTCACGGATCGACTTTATTTAGCATGAATAGTTGAATACCTTTGCCTAGTTAAAAGCTCGGGAAATGACATATGGGTCAGTCCGCGGTGACGGGTGTGACATTTCAACTTTTGTTTTGAAGTATAACTTTTAAATGAAAATTAATTTTACCATTAGTTATAGCATAATCCTGCATATCCTAATGTTATGTATATTTATATCAAAAAATGAAATTTACAGGGCTATTAAAAATGAAGATATCCATTTTTAAAGGCCTGTGTCGGGTGTGACCTCAACTATTGCATGACTTGTTACCTCTGTCAGAAATGTCGACGGTTTAGCAAAAGTATTGAATTGGGTAAAAAATAATTAATATTTTTTAAATATTCAATAAATTATCTTTCGTGTCAAAGAACAATCTAGTAAATAGTTAGTTAATTTCTTTAGTTATTAATTGGCAAACATTGTGACGGGCGTGACACATCAATGTGACGGGTGTGACAAGTTGAATAAAAAGTTAAAAGTTATGTTTAATCAACGTCTTTTATTAATTACTGACCAATTCAACTTTTACATATTATAACTACTGTTCAAAAACATCCACACACTCATTAAATTTATAAAAATGCTTACTGGAACGACTTATTACTGCTTTACTCAAAATTTGTTTACATTTGTACGAACCTAGGGGGACATTGCTAAATGTTCTTCTATTAAACAAAGTTTCTTGTTTTCTCTGCATATGCGTTGTCTAATTCTGGCCGCTAATCTGCTACTTTCCAATTTATTCTTGCTTTTTACAATGATGCTCTGTTGTTTTGCTCTTCTAACTCTATTCCTTTCTCTTTCCTTCTTCAAGAACTCTTTAAGCTTTTCTGGATTACTCTTTAATTTCTCCCGAATTTTTCTCATTCCTCATTTACGCAATAGACATTTTTTTCATGTATGAAAAAGTCAGCCAGAGTTTGTGACAGGTGTGACATGTGACGGGCGTGACTGATAAGTACAAGCTTATATATCAAAGCGAAGCCTTTATTTAAATACCAAAACTATTTCCACCCTTTGCCCCCTTGGATAGCCTTACTTTCACAAAACTTCACATCATTTCTGCTGGTATAACACATGCAATCTTAACTTATCTATGTATTTCGTGACGGGCGTGACACAAATACTTGCTTAACAATAATATTAAGTAAAATCGTTAGTAATTGCCTGAAACAATCCGTTTTTTCACAGCAAACAAACAAGTTATCTTGCAATCACTGACAATAGAAAAAGGCGGGCTGTCAATTTGATTAACGAAAAAAAAACAGGTGCCATTTTCGTATTATTTTTACGACCCGTGGGAGGCTGACGTTGTCTATGTTTGAATGCAAATATTATAAAAACTAACTAAAAAAATCGCATTTTTCATTCGGTTTAGAAAAATTTACGTATAATAGCCTGGATATTTTGTATATTAGTGATAGTTTGCGCAAATAATTTATTTGGTTATCTGGTATCGATTACCGCGGACTGACCCATATAGGCTACATTTTATTCCGAAAAATTAAAATATTGCTATGAGATTACACAATTAAAATATCATGTGGGTGAGGCAACGGGAAAAAACTAATTACTTTTATATGAGTAAAAGTTCGTTCGTACAGGCTATGTGACTAGCCGACGGCGCGGCGACTTTTGACACGGTTATTTCGAAAATAGGAATACATTTTCATATATTTAGAGCGCATGTATAAAATAATTTAAATAGTTTTTTTTTATTGGTCACTTCATTGGAAGCAAAAACCCATGGCAAAAACACATAAAATTAAGTGAACTTCATTTTATAAATAGTGAAATGAAATGACAAAACGAAATATGATTCTTAAATTAATTTGTGGAATAACAAAGTAGTAACTAACAATAATAATTATAGCGCCGCCGTCAGTGGTTTATCCATATTGACATTTCAATTACACCAACCGAACCCGACAAAGTGCGTTGGTAATACAATACACACAAAATGTTCCGTTTGTTTAGTATAGGTTCCTGGTTTCTATTTCTTCTTGGTGTCACTGCAAAACACTACTCTTTTGTTGGCTTAAAAATAGGTTAAGTGCATGTTGTATATGTATTTCAGAGATATAAGTAATGAGCGTCTATCCCCCGTGGCTCTAATGCTTGGCTCAACTAGTAGAGCGAAGGTGGTCTAGTGGCACGTTCACCATACAATGAAGTTCGAATCCAAGTAGTTAATTCTTGATATTAAAAATTTTAGGCTTCGGTTGTTTCAAGCTGTTTGGTTTAGGTTTAGAGAGTCTTACATGCGGCTGAAAAACTTAAAAACTCGAAGAATCTAACAGGGGTGTACAAGTGTACAAATTTACCTATTTATAAGTTAGATCTTTGCAAATTACTAACGCTAAGTTTTCTGTGAAGAAAACCTCGCGAAGATACCTACATGTTTGTAAAAGAATTGACATTTTTAGGGTTCCGTACCACAAACGGAAAAAAACGGAACCCTAATAGGATCACTTTGTTGTCCGTCTGTCCGTCTGTGTGTATGTCAAGACTCTTTATCTCGGGAACGCGTAAAGATATCGAGTTGAAATTTAAACTATATACGTAAACCTATGAATTCTTGTAGTTGTGTAAAAGAAAAGCTTCTCAGTTACCGTATAAAAAAGTTAGAGCCATTTATGTCGTAAAAAACCGCATATTTTGCACTCACAAAAATCAAAACCTACAGGGTACTTCCCGTTGACATAGAACTATGAAATTTGGCGAGAAGCATTGCCTCAGAGTACACATATAGGAATAAATCTGAAAACTGTACATTTTTATTTACATCACAAAAAATAGGGCCTCAAAATTCACAAAAAATTGGATCAAAATTCTGTTTAAACTGAAAATAAGTTCAAATATAAATTTATATGTAAATGTATAATTGTATAAATATAAAACATCAAACTTAATAGCAATCAAATCAAATAAGTTATAAAATGAATTCTTAAAGCAACAGTTTAAATCTCAGTATTTACTCATGTATAAACTAGATGGCGTCGGCGTCAAGTTAGCCCGCGGTATTAACTTTCTCCGTCGATGTACGAGGTGTTTATGCGTTCCAAGGATGTCGTTTTATTGCAAACATATTAATCTATTACAGGACTCGAACAAATTCAAAGTGAGTGAAGTATCATTATAAAGAGCTTCATCAGCAATGCTAAAACAAGTTTATAATTATTTTAACAACGTGTTTGTACGGAACCCTCGATGTGCGAGCCTGACTTGCACTTGGCCGGTTTTTTTTATTTATTTGTCCTGAATATAACATACAATAGATACAATTAAAAGTACTGCCAAACAGCGATGCGGTTTGTAGGCAGGATAGCTCTCACATTAGGTATATAACTTAGTAACTATGTACAAGCTGATAGTAAAACATTCCCGTGTTTTCTAAGTACATGTAGACAATGTAATGTCATTATGAATTATACATTAACATATTTTGTTTTTTATAATCTAAAATTTGATACAAATGTTTGTTTTGAAAGTGTTAATCTTCATCGTTTAATTTATTTGACATCAGTTTATTTAACATTATATTAAAGCCAAATTTTGTTTGAAATGATTTCTTGAAATTTTCCGGTAAGTTATTGCATCTAGGTATAATTAACTGTCTAGTACGCTTACCATAATAAATTTTATATTTGTGTTGCAATTCCAGCTGGGACTTAGCCTGTGACATGGCGTAGGGATGTGAATTGATGTCCACTTATAAGATAAATGAATAACCTTATTAAAGACCGCAGAATAGCGCTGGATGCAAGCAGCTGCCAACGAGTCTTATTGGAGATCAATAGGGGAGGCCTATATATGTCCAGCAGTGGGCGTCCTATAGCTGATGGATGGATGGATGGATGTGAATTGATTTACTCGCATTGAGCTAGCGTGGTGAATATGGCTCAGTCACTCTTCAAAATGTATGTTCAATAAATATTACTATAATATTAGTAATTGTATGAATTAAAATGATCTTAAACATATTATGTACGTTTATAATATTTTTAGGGTTCCGTACATCAAAAGGAAAAAACAGAACCCTTATAGGATTACTTTGTTGTCTGTCTGTCCGTCTGTCCTTCTGTGTGTATGTCAAGACTCTTTATCTCGGGAACGCGTAAAGATATCGAGTTGAAATTTAAACTAGGTATATACGTAAACCTATAAATTCTTGCAGTTGTGTAAAAGAAAAGCTTCTCAGTTATCGTTTCAAAAAGTTAGAGCCATTTATGTCGTAAAAAAGCATATTTGTTGCATTATTTATTTTTTTACTTCCCGTTGACATAGAACTATGAAATTTGGCGAAGAGCATTGTCTCAGAGTACACATATAAATATAAAAACTGTACATTTTTATTTAAATGACATAAAAATAGGGCCTCAAAATTACGAAATATGGGTTCAAAATTCAAAGTGAGTAAATCGTATCATGTAAGGTATCATTTAAAATAACTTAATTAGCACATGCTAAAACAGGTTTTTAATTATTTTAACAATATGTTTGTACGGAACCCTCGATGTGCGAGCATGACACGCACTTGTCCGGTTTTTGATTTCCTTCTCCCTTTTGAGAGTCGGTTGAAAATAATAAATTTTACTTTACTGAAAGCGCAGAGCTTCCGCCTAATAAAATAGAGGGTGGAAGGGGAAATAAGCACAATATGGCCACACTCACGCGTTAGATAATATTTCCACTTATGTTTTTGAAAGGCATTAACGTCTCTCTCGGGTTTTATGAATCACCCGCGTGAATGGGTATTCCGCCACAGTTGTACGCAGAAGGAATAGTTACACTTGACTTGTAACACTTTACACCTTTACTTAGCTTTTCAATATACTTTATTATTTTTTGCAAAAAATAGCATGACCTACTTCACCCGTGTACAGAATCATTACACAGTATAAAACAAAGCCGCTACCCGCTGTCTGTCCCCATGTATGCTTATATCTTTAAAACTACGCAACGGATTTTGATGCAGTTTGTTTTAATAGATAGAATAATTTAAGAGAAATGTTTTATGTATAATACATCTGTGCGAAGCCGGGGCGCGTCGTTAAATCGCAAATATTACGCACGGAACGATGTAGCAATTTTCACATTATTATTTATTTATCAAAAATGGCTCAGCCGATTTCGATAAAATTAAAATGGAACCAATATCAAAGTATATTTTTTCTAATAAAAAAAGAATTATCGAAATCGGACTAGAACGAAAAAAGTTATGCGTGAATATACATAAAAAAATAAACGCGTCGAATTGTATACCTCCTCCGGTGGTTCGTCGGTCAAAAATTAACTTTGCATATTGTGCTACATATTTAAATATGAACAAAAATAAACATAACTGACATTCAAGGCAGTACAGAGACACATCAATACATAATTATGACAAAGTAAGACCTTGTTGTGTGTCAGTCTGTGCTCAAATCTTCAAACTACTCATCGGATTGTAATGCGGTTTTCAAAATGAAGATCGCATTGTATAGGGATGTTAAGAAATTTTCGGAATTGCTGTCATTTTGGAGATGACGTTATTTTAGCATAAAATATATTAGATTTAAAAAATGTTACCATTTACAAAAATATACAAAAATAGAGTTAGACTGAATTTTCCCGCTAATACACTAACAACTGTCTCGTGACTGAAATGACGTCACTAACCGCAAAACATAAGTTACTCTATGCCAAACTATATTAGAAAATACAGAAAAGTAACAGTCTTTGACAGCTTGTTTTGTGGTTAGTGACGTAATAAGCCAATATCGGTGTTTGAACTCACGTGACAATAGATTACAAATAAAACATTTATAACCATATTTAATAAATTTATTAAGTTATATTAAATTATAAAAATGTGATTTTTGATATTCTGATGTTACAAATTATCACAAAATTAACACTAAACATTAGTTTGTGATTAGTGTTAACATCCCTATTGTTGCCCGACCCAACTTTACTCAGCTACGAATAAATTATAGCTGTAAACAAACAAACAAACAAATCATTTATTTTGACATGATAAATGTGTTACAGCGATACATGATTCATAGGCTCCTGAACTAGTCTAAGACTGTGACATCAGGAGCCAGCTTCTCCATATTAACATAAAAAGCATGCCAAAATGTTAATAAAGAGTAGACTTAACTAATTTAGAAAAATAAAACGTAATCTTTTTTAAAAGTTTAAATTACATTAACAAAAAAAATATACATATGTTTCCAACCAAAGATAAAATAATAAAGAAAACTAGACTTGTCTTAACTAATTTAGGAAAAAAACGAAGTCTTATAATTTAAATTTAAAAATTTGAAATTTTTCGGAAGAAACAATTAATTAAAATTACTGCCTCGGTGGTTAGTGAACCTGACTACTGGATCACAGAGGCGTAGGTTCGATCCCCACACAGGTCAAGCATCTATTTTATAACCATAGGTGTTTGCTCCATGTCTGGGTGTTATTTAGGTATTATCTATATAAGTATGTATTTAAAAGATGTATATGTAGTAAGTATATCAGTCTCTGGCAGCCATATCACAAGCTTTGCTTAGTTTGCGGTCAGAGACCGTGTGTAAGATGTCCCTCAATATTTATTTGTTATTGTTGCCCGACCCAACTTTACTCAGCCACGAATAAATTATCGCTGTAAACCTTTCGGATGAAACAATTAGTTATAAATTTATTCGTAGCTGAGTACAGCTAGAACGCTGGAACCACAAGTCAACTAAATTTTGTATCCTAGACAGATAGACAGATACTTAAATTCCTACTGACATACTTTTGCTGCGACATCCAGATGAGAGCTGTTTAATTAAGCAAACACAGCGGTAGTGTCGTTCTGCTAGATTTACTCCCTCACGTTACAATTTACCATATGTTAGGTTACATTTTGTTAGGAAACTGTTTAACAACCGCCATAATAATAATGTAGGCACGGTAACACTAAAACACGTTTGATTACGTATAGACCTCAATTTAGCGGCTGTGATGTTAGATACAAGCTGCGGTTAGACAGACAGACAAAACTCTTTATTTACAACCACAATATGAAAAATAAACACTATTTACACATATACGACAAAAAATATGATTATAAAGTGGCGGCCTTATCACCCACGGCGATTTCTTCCAGGCAACCTTGATAGCCCAATCCTGACAGAAGCTCACTTAAAAGCTGTGCGAGAATAGGCTTATTAACTAAAACAATACAATTAGTCAATTATTTCCATGTATTCTTGAGCCGCCATGCGCCAGGCCGTAGATCTGACGGAAAGAGGCCGGATGGTTTGACTCTGGTGCCGTGGAAAAACGGCAAGTGCTTAGTTTGGGATGCCACTTGCGTAAGCACTGTCGCGGCCACGCACCTGATAGATAGTGATAGATCCAACAAAAGATAGTGATGTGGTAATTTATATGTTTTGTATTTATTGCTATACGATAGATCGGAACTTCTTGTTCAACCAAGTGAGCTAATTAGTGCATTTGAGTGTTCTTGATTTATTTTAAAATGAAAGCTTTTCTAAGTAGTAGTAATAATAAAAATAACAGAAAATAAAATATATACACCTAATATATTTTATTATCTGTTATTTTTATTATTCATATTTAACAAACTTTACTCTCTAAGCCTTGTATATATATATATATATATATATATATATATATATATATATATATATATATATATATATATATGTATATATAAATAAACAAAATTTATCAATTGTGTTAAAAAAAATATTATTCAAATAGATTGTCAAAAAATATTACACACGTATTTTTTCTTTTGCCAATTTAACAAAAATTGATGAAGATATAGCCCGTTAAAGTTCCGCGAGACGTCACTATCCGATACGGCTAGTGGCGTCACGAGCCCCCACTCTCAAACTTTGACAAGATTTATCTTAGTCACTAATTGTTTGATTGACAAAAGAAAAAATACGTGTCCTATATTTTTTATTAATTTAACTGACGGACTAATTATTATACCCCGTAAACATCCCTATTGGACTATTTGTAGCTTGTATCACAGCCGCTAAATCGTTTGATTAGACCTATATTATACTTACCGACCTGGATTAGCACTCTGACAATAAAACATGCAATATTATTAAGTAGATACAGAAAAATGTAAGCAGGGCTTTTCAAATGGATAGCCTATTGGGGCCGTACTGTACCAGCCTTTTTAGTAGTCCACTGCAGGACGTAGGCCTACCCACGAAGGGTGATTGGGCCATATCCACCACGCTGGCTCAGTGCGGGTTGGTGGATTTACATACGCCATCGAATTTCTTCTACGGATGTATGCAGGTTGCCTCACGATGTTTTCCTTCACCGAAAAGCCAGTGGTGTGAAATTCCGTATGGGGCCGTAACGTTATCAAATGGTCTGTAGACATCCACCGATACCGGTAGACTTGATTTAATTCAATTTCAGATTCAAGATAGAATAGGTAAATAGTTTTGAAAACTTTCATTTGGAGGTATATAAATATCTAATAAGAATATTAAGAACATAGGTCGTCAAACAATTATACCATTTAGATGATTTTTATCGTGCTGCACACACTAGGTTTATAGAAATGTTCTTTTTGTGACAAACACTTCAAAAATTGACGCGCTCGTGGGATTTGAACCTGCATCTCTCTGGGATTCCGGCCCAGGTGCTTTGTCCAAATTAAGTCAAAACGCTGTACTGCAACTGTAACCCGCCAAATTAGTGAAGTGTTTCATCATTTTACTACCAACTTCGTGTTGGAAATATGATTGTACCATTTAACCTGCGTTACTTTTTTTTTACTAAAGCAATCGTTGTAGTGCTCTACTAGATTAAGTTTCACAAAATATATTATAGAAATAGAGCCTTCATTATAGTCGACAAATAGCCACATAAATAGAAACAATCGCCGAAACTTCCAAACTACGGCACTTAGCTCCGTGAGTAATCATTAGAACTCGAGGCTCCGGCAAGTACTACGTAAACAGATATGAGCCAACACACACTTGATACTTTTCAGACAAATAAAAATAGTTAAAAAAAACACGCTTAGGAGTCATCAATTTTTTTTTATACAGGGTTACTGGCTAAGTCGACCTATGTATTCCCGTTAAACGTGTGTAGTTTACTACGTTTTCTGACTGATTTGGCTATGAAACACTATTTCCTAAATCTCACAGTTTTCGAGATATTTGAATTCAAATACTTTTTATAAAAGGTTAATTTTACGGACAATATTGGGTAGTGAGGTCATAAAACATTATTTTACATGTAAAATGACTTACACGTTTCAAAATATCTGAGCTGATAGCCGAAAATTGGGAATTTTATAAATACCAAGTTCAAATATTTGTTTTTTTTTTTAATTTAGTGTTGTGTATTTCATAGTCAAAGTAGTCAGAAACAAAGTAAACTACACACCCTTAACGGGAATAGGTCGACTTACCCTGTAACCTTGTATATATAAATATAAATGCATTGTCATCGGTTTTTGATAGGTGTGCAAAGTTTGAAGAATATCTGATCGCTCAACGTAGGTTTAAATCGAGCTCAAAGGGGTACAAGCAAACATAAAAGCAAGCAAACAACCAAACATACTTACAGGTGAAACTAATAAATGCGTGTTAAAAAGCATATTTTATCTTTATTTTTATCAAGCCAAATACTCGTAAGTCTTCGTCATAAGTCAACAGTGTTTGTTATAAGCTTGGAAGATCTAGATTGCTAGTGATGTCTTATGGCACAAAAGCGTTGTCGTTTACAATGAATTTTAATAATAATCTCTAAATAGCTCAACGGGCAATGGGTAGTATACTCGAAGTCTCTCTGCGAGATCGAATCTGATATGAGATCTGTAGAAAAAAGTTACTGAGATAGCTCAGCTGATTGGAAAGTGAAAATAGCAATGGCAAAAGCATATAGCACGTAGAATAGTCGGTGGAATCGCCAAGTATTGCACCGGAAACCACGTAGCAGCAAGAGCAGCGTAGAACATTTACCCACAAGGTGAAACGATGATCTAATCTAACTACTTACACAAACATGCCTAAATGGCCTAAAGTATTGTCAGGAACACACTGTATGCAAGACGTTTAAATAATAAATAATTGGTTCTTCTGAAAAACTGTACGGGACGCCTATATCCAAGAGCGGACGTCCTATTGCTGAATCGGAAATAACATTTAGGGCACGACGTCCACTCGTGATAAACAAACACTACCATAATGGCTTTTAATCACCATAGAAACATCCCAGTTTTCCCAATTATTTACCCGCCAAGCAGTCGTGGAAATATAGCTCAATAATAATAACGGTAATCAGTACTAAGATTATACTATATTATGTATAAACTCTGTATTGCTGGCGATTTTATCTCAATAAGTGATATCCTCCAGGCAACCTAGAGTACCTAGAGTTAGTTATTTTGTTGAAAGTGTGCGTTCGCTCTAAAATCTAATATCTCCATATCCTCCATACATGTAGAATTTAACGAGTCTCAAACTAACATAGCGGTGCCAATTTGTGACTGTATCTTGAACCTAGTTCACATTCATGTACTTAGTCTTATTGCTTATCTATTTTATGTTAATTTACCTCACTTACTTTAAATACGTGCTTATTAAAATCAAAACGGAAACTGAAACGAAATTAGGAAGGTTTTTCAGAGTCGGCTATTAGTAACTAATAGCTTCAGATATGAATAAAAACACATTATGTTTTTGGGAGAGCAGTAGAGAATGCCACATTACATCCTATTGTTTGATATTGGACAAGTGACTTGGTTGTTTTTTTATTTCAAATAGGTAGTTAAGCAGATATGCGGTCTAGGATGTAACACGCTTACCTAGAAGATACCTATTAACTCGAGATTTGGAGATACCTTGTACTATAACAGGAAGACAGATTCATGGTGTATTTATGTTGCCGCTATAACAAAAAATACTATAATGAGAAAACCATAAATATTTAACCCCTTACCGCATACAACGCCATATATGGTTTCTGGTTTTGTTTATTTTTTTCAACATACAATTTTTTTTATTTTTTATAATCCAACTAAGAAAAAATATTACAGAATTCTTCGTGTAACGGAACGCATTTTTTGTTGTCTATGGTAAGGTCTATCTGTCAAGTTATTAGAGGTTATGTTCAGCAACTCCGACCGGTGAAGTGAATTTATTTAGTGCTGATTTAATAATTGGAAAAAAAGCAATAATTTGGTAAGTAAAAAATGCTGGATTTTTAAAATGAATTCATTGTACATTCATAAACATAATATAACTCGGATTTCAGTGTTTTTGTGCATGTAGTTTTAGCAATTTTTGAATTGCCATATTTGGCTTAGTATGCGTTCAAGACATATTCACTGTCTGTCATATATGGCTTTATATGCATTCAAAGCTTGCTTTCTTTTCTTTGTAGCAATCAATCCCTCACGCTTTTATGGTACATCGAAGCATGTGAATCCCATTCCTGGTGACGGCTGTCAGAGTGATGATGATCTAGTTTCTGACTCTGATCCTGAATATGAACCTGCATCCGTCCCCTCACGCCGTACCCGTAAAAAAAAAATTGTCATATCTGAATCGGATAGTTCCGATGATGATGAAATCACCACACAAAGCTTGCATGCTCCATCCTCATCCACAGCTAAGGGCAAAAAAAACAAAAAAGTCCCGGTAATTTGGAAAAAACAGAAAATGGAAGCTTATGATGCAGAAAACTTCAAATTTTTAGGGAACTCCGATCTGCCTGCAGAAATCATAAAGTTGGATTCACCTCAAGAAATTTTCAATTTCTTGTTCACGGATGAGTTGATTGATATGATTGTTGAGCAGTCCAACCTAAAATCTATTCAGAACAACGCTAATAAACCAGCAAACATAACCAAAGAAGAGATTGAGCAATTCATTGGCATGGTAATTTTCATGTCTTGTGTAAAGTTACCGTCAACGAGACTGTATTGGTCAAAACATGTAGGCCAGCAGCAAGTTTATGAAACAATGACCTGTAACAGATTTGATGCGATTAAGAAGAATTTGCATTTCAATAATAACGAAAACTTTAAGCCCCGTGGCACAGATGGTTACGACAAACTCTTCAAAGTTAGACCATTGTTGGATAAGATTCGTGAACGTTTGCTGCTGGTTCCAAAAGAGGAGTACTTAGCCGTAGATGAGCAAATTATTCCCACCAAATGTCGTCATGAAATAAAGCAATACAATCCAGCAAAACCTCATAAATGGGGATATAAAAATCAGGTTTTAAGTGGTGTGTCAGGATTCAGCTACGACTTTGACATATTTGCTGGAGACCAAAGTAATACTTTTCCGTCAGATGCACCTGATCTTGGGGTGAGTTCGAATGTTGTGACCAGACTTGCTTCCACAGTACCAAAGCATCAAAACCATAAACTCTCTTTCGATAACTGGTTCAATAGCCCTAACCTGCAAGTTTATTTGTTTAAAAATGGTATACTGCCACTGGGAACTGTCAGGCTTAACCGCGTGCCGAACTCGAATATGCCTACTGAAAAGGAACTAAAAAAGAAGGGACGAGGAAGTATGGAAGAGAAGACAGCTGAAATAGACGGCGTGAAGCTGAGTTTAGTGTCCTGGTTTGATAATAAAATCGTAAATATGCTCTCGGCTTACGTAGGCAGTGAACCGACAACAACAAAGCAGCGGTATGTTCGAAAAGAAAAACAGTACAAGGATATAACGTCGCCCCAAGCAGTTGATGTTTATAACCAACACATGGGTGGCGTCGATTTACTCGACTCCATGCTCGGTTATTACAGAATTCAACTGCGATCTCGGAATTGGTACAAAAGAATCTTCTTCCACATGATTGATATGACATTAGTTAATGCCTGGTTGTTATGGCGCCGAATTCATGGACTTGAATACCTGCCGCTGTTTGATTTCAAACTTACAGTGTCGGAGCATATGCGCAAAGCTGGAAAGGTTATGGTGGCCAAAAAACGTGGTCGTCCAGCTAGCCTTCTTGGAACACCAACCTCAAGTCGAGCCATTACTCCAACTAGCGATGTCGGTAGTCCAGCAAGTGCAGTGCCCAAAAATCGTGGTCGTACAGCTAGTCTCCTTGGAACACCGACCTCAAGTGGAGCCGTTACTCCCACTAGCGAAGTCGGAAGTCCATCAAGCGCGGTGGCAAAAAAACGCGGACGTCCATCTTGCCTCAGGAGTCTCAACTTGCCTGAGACTTCAAGCCAAGGCAACAATGACACTGGTTTGCCTGAGTCACCATTGCCTTCCAAAAAGGCACGAAAAGCTCCAGCTAGACACCAAGAGTTACCTTTGAATTCTGTTCGAACAGATAACGTGGCCCATTACCCAGAATGGATAAAGTCAACACGACAAATATGTCAAAATTGTTTAAAATATCGTTCTTTCACAAAATGTGGAAAATGTAATGTTTTTTTATGTTTTAATGACAAACGCAACTGTTTTCTGGAATTTCATAAAGTTTAATTGTTAATGCATACGAAGCCATATATGGCATCATATCGTTTTACTATAATGCATACGAAGCCATATATGGCTTCGTTGGCTATTTTCTTAATTATTATTACTAATTTTTTTTTCTCATGTCAAGTTATTAGATTAGGTATAATAAAAGACATATCCAGTAAAAAAAATTTTTTTTTCTGCCTCCTTCATAATTCATGCAATAAGGGGTTAAGAGGGGCTCCCATACAACAAATTTAATTAATATTAATAACGATTTTAGTTAAATATGCACTCTAAAAATAATAATTTAAAGTAAAATAAATATTTAAGGGGCTCCCATACAAGTTACGTGATTTGTTTGCACTTAGCCGATTATTTCTTAGTACCCAACAAACAATGAAGCATCTATTACGAAGTCCACTGTACCCCAAAACCTACACACAAGAAGATCTCCATAAGGTCAGCACCGCCGCAGTTTTCGTGCACTCATACTGGTCAAACAACATCTAGCTAAATAGAATTGTTATGATATAATATATCATCCCTGACCCCAAAAGAAGAAAGACAAGTACCATTACACAACTGCACAAAAAGCAATTTGATTATCTTCAAAAGATAAAACACACAGAAAGATTAATAAAAAAAATATTGTTTTGTGGATTATGAAAAAAACATCTTATACTATAGTATTTTATCATATGTTACTGTAAAAGACGTGACTTGTAATGAAAAAATAACATCTAGTCATTATGATATTTCATATAGCAGTAGAACTTTAGTCTATAATTTTATTTCGATTTTTACTAAGATACTTTAACAAAATACAATACAACACAATCTAAATCGAATCTCCAGTTACCTGCTCCGTTATTCCCACCTGCAATCAATAACAATCCAACAATCCTGTAACCGTTCTAAATCCAATATCATGTCTGAATCATCCATTAAACGCGTAACGTAACGACATTGTAACGCTAACGGCTAACTGCCGACAGACAACGACTAACGATTCGCCTTTCATCTCGCGCCCGTAAAAACGAAGCAACAGCCGCTTTGAACGTTCAAAATACGTTTTATGGACGAACCTTTGTTTACGACGGGCGTAAATTCGCGTAATTTAAATTAATTATGTGCAATGGGCAGCCCCTATTGCGCCCGAGCCGACCCTTCGCAAAATTTCCAGTAAATTTTAATAAACGCTGAATTGTTTACGTGTCCGTACCTCTAGTGCCTTGAAATAGGTTTTTAAATGGTACCTAGTTATAAAATTCGGCGAGTGGACCTACAATAAAACCAGTGAAATTGTGAACAGATGGATAGCGTATGAATTTTCAACCGAAACACAAAAAAGAGATACTAATTAATTCAGCTGTATGTAGGTATGTTTTGTGACGCGGTTATGTTACGCAATTTGTTAGCTACCATCTGTATGCAGATTCTCATATTTATTTTTGTTATTTTCTTTTAAAACGAGTTTTACAAAACGTTCTTATAAACTGATGAAATTATTCTTAAATTGGCTATTGTTTTCTTTCTGTCAGGCCCTCTTCCTGATTTTTTAAATCTGTTTTTTAGTTTATATTTTCGTTATTTTGTCGAGAGTTAAATTTACTTTTTGTTAGTTTGCATTGAGCGGGTAATCGCAATCTATTGGACAGGCCTATGTGCAACAGCAGACGTCTTTTATTAGTTAAAAGTTAATATAAATAAGAGAAGTTTATCAACTCGAGACTGGTGGCGGTTCCGCGTCGTTACGACAATAATCGCGGAAGGGTTGCGTCAATGGTTTGCATTGAGCGGGTAATCGTCCCGGTCTATTGCCTTACTGCCTTCAAACTAAGCGGATTCAGAAGTCCAACTTTCGTTTCTTTGTGAACATTAAAATTGTTATGTCCGGAAAAAATATATTCAAACAATAAGGCCAATGAAATTATTTTTATCGTGCTTCACACACTAGGTGTATAGAAACTTTCTTTTTGTGATAAACATTTCAAAAATTGACGCGTTCGCAGGATTTGAACTTGCATCCTCTGGCACTCCGAAATAAGGCCAATGTTTTTTTTTTTTTTTGAGACTGATTACCTACTTCAAAATGAAGTTTCTAGAACTTTTGTTGAGATTTGATTAATCGAACGTGCGGGGCGGGGAATCGATTAAATCGGATCGATCAGAGTGCCGAGTGGCAGTTTTTCAAATCAATTCGATTTACTTATACGTAGCGTTGACCGAACGCGTCGAGCACATTGATACACACGCTTGAGTTAGCCAATCACAGACGTCGCCATGCTTGTGTTCAATCGGTTTGGCGCTCGTTACATTACCGTAAAAAATACTCACTCTTAGCTATTCAGGTTTCTGTACGTGACACAAGATGGAGCTGTACCATTTCCATAGATATCACATTAAACGTTAATGCGATCGAGTTCGAGTGAAAAACTCCCACTTAGCCCTGAGAGTACAGGTGCATAAGTTATAGTTTTAGTGAAATAGGGCATAAGCGTGATGCGCGCAGCATTCACGCGTAATCGGAACAAGTTCTCCGTAGTGAACTGAAGCCAGAATTGAGGTAGTGCTAAAACCGTAAGTCTGAACAGTACTTTGAACAAGTGGTTCAAGTAGGTATATCAGCCCTTTTCAATATTATCTGGCAAGATTGTTTAAAATCTAAGCCCTAACAAGATCTGCGAGTATGAACCAAGTTGCTCAAGAGTGAGTCGAGTTATAGGTAGGCTTATGACATAGTCAAAGGATTAACTAGACTGGGCGCTAAATAATAATAATTACATAAGTAAGAGAGGGCGAGATGTGCAAGTATTAAAGTGTGAACAGGACGAAACTAATATCTTTTGTCTCTATTTGCGTATACGTTTTTTTGCCTGACTATTACGCACGGCCTAGACGTAATACCTAGCAGACATTTTTTTCAAATTTCGCACCAAAAACTACTGTTGAATTTTTGATGAGATGCTTAACTAAATCAACATATTGATGACCTATTATCTATTTTCTATCACTCCTATTAGCATTATGCAGGTTTTTACCATTATCTAGAGTCTAAATAATGATAAAATCATAACAACGTATTTATAACTATCTAAGTATGTATAGTACATCTTTTTTCTCACACCCTATACGCTAGTAACTTCTCCAGCCATCCTCCCTCCACGGCATAAGAAGATTCACTATTTGGAGATGATGATGAGATGATATACTGTTTGGAGAACTACGTACTAGTGTTATTCAAATAAAGCATTGGCACTATTTGACTGTGACGCATAGTTTGCGTTTGTCTACATACTGCTTGATGTTAAGCAGATATGCAGTCTAATGTGTAGCACGCTTCTCTAGAAGATACTTTTTCTCAAGATTTGAAGACACCCAAGTTGTACTGTACTGTACTGTATCAGCCTTTTTAATAGTCCACTACAGGACATAGGCCTACCCACGAAGGGTGATTGGGCCATATCCACCACGCTGGCCCAGTTCGGGTTGGTGAATTCACATACGCCATCGAATTTCTTTTACGGACTTACGGATGCAGGTTGCCTCACGATGTTTTCCTTCACCGAAAAGCCAGTGGTGTGAAATTCCGTACATAAATTTCAAAGAACTCATTGGTACGGGACTGGGGATTTGAACCCACGACCTCAAGATTGTAAGGCGGGTGTCACTACCTCTTGACCACCACGGCTTATAAGTTACCCAAGTTGTACTTAAGCGGAAATACAGACTCAAGTAAAGCGTTCCACATATCACCTGCTATGCTTTCAATACGAGCTAAAAACATATTTCATTAAAATCAGACACACAAACAATATGTATCTACATACCTACTCTGGTTTCACTCTGTCCCGCTTGCATTTAGCTCTGTTTTGTCGAGGTTTTAGAAAGAGCTACGTTTAAAAAGTCATCCGTTTCATTCTTTTAGTTCCTAAAACGTCGTGGTTTCGAAATTGGATCCAAGATTAATGGCACGTAGGAAAGTCCCGCTCGTTCCTTGCAGCGATATGCAGGCATTTATCCTCGCATACGGGAGACGAATGCGTCTCGGTGCTCGCTCCCAGAATTAATGAGAATGCAAGTTACAGGACACATTCCTCCGCGTCGCTGGCAGAGAATATCTTTATAAAACATGTATTAAGTCTAGTCAACTACACCTTTTGTTACTCAAAATTGGTTAGGCCGATAACTGACTTATAGATGATCGTTATTAGTGGGATTTTCAGGAGATTCATTTTCAAAGAGTTATTTTTGTGATAAGCATTTCAAAAATTTGAAGTGAACGCAGAATTTGAACCTGCC
Organism: Hypomecis punctinalis; assembly: GCA_949316475.1. NCBI lineage: Eukaryota > Metazoa > Arthropoda > Insecta > Lepidoptera > Geometridae > Hypomecis > Hypomecis punctinalis. The sequence continues at coordinate 6,108,666 of OX438804.1, read as the reverse complement.
CCTTCGGATCACTAGCCCGACGCTCTAACTAACTGAGCCAGCCCGCCTCCTACGCAAGCATCAAATCTTTGAAGTGCTTATATTACACCAACTTATATTCATTTTTAGAACAATAGAGATTCATTTTCAGAACAATAACTCAGATGTCTCGATTTATCCACAACGAAGTGTGGATTGAAAATTAATAGCTTCGAGAAAAGTACGTATAGGTAACTGCATCCTTTTTTTCGACTTGTTAGAGTGCAATGCTCTGCACCCAGATTGGGGACACGTTACCTATCACGCATTTAAATCAGTTAATATATAAGATAAGATAACGTTTATTTGCTCAAAAAGTTACAGGTTTTGGAGTTAGTAAATCTTGATGATGCTTAAAGTAGTGTTAGTAGGTAGGAACTTAGATTAAATTTACAAACTTCCAGAGTGGAACCCTAAATCTCACACTAGGGTGGTCCTGTGTCGTGAGATTTAGTCTCTTCCGCTTTTAGATAAGACATCTCATAATTATTACCTAATGTAATGAAAAGAGTGACTTAACAATGAGTTCTTAGTAATTTACTTAAATAAGAGTACAAGTAATTTCCATTTTTCGATTGTGTAATGTATGTGTAGCGTGCATGTTGGTGTGTGAGTGGATGTATGTTTGCGAGTGTGTCTGTGCAGTGAGGGTTTTGCTTGATTAATACTTTGAAGCAACTGACCTGTTTATTATTTTTTTTTTTTATGTAGTTAATCATTTAAAAGTTGAAGTAGATTGGTAACCCCATATATATATTCACACACATACCCGATATTAAGGGCACATCAAAGACACACGGTGATTTATCAAAAGAATTTAATTATACTCTACAGTAACATCTTTTTGATAGTCCGCTGCAGAACCAACTTTAAATATACAAATGTACACCTTTAGTAGTGCTATTTTATTAGTTTACACCTTAAAATACAAGTTATAAGATATCTAATCTTTAATTATTACAAAAAATCGCGAATTAATTTATTTTTACAGTATTATCCACTCTGATGACAAAACAATTATCCGGGATTGATTGTAGCTTTCAGTGTAGAAGTGAGACGAATTTTTCAAACTTCTAGGCTCAGAGCTACCAGCACTCTCGGGATAATGGAAATTAATCATCCTTTAACAATTATACATCTGAGCCCTACCACAAGTTTTCGAAATGTGTTTAGTAAACTTTAAAGCTTTGGGATAATTATGCGGTGCAATAGCATTTTGAAAATTTACTAAAGTAAGATAGCAATTTGATAAAATAAGGCCGTACATTAAGTTTTAATTCAGTTTAAATTACTTTTAGTTACCTACGTGGTCTCCACTTGACAATAAGATTATCAGCGATGGTTTTTAAATTGAAATGAAATTAAATCAAATGGAAATGGTCTGGTCAGTGGTCACGTCACGTCAACAGACGGAATATGGAGTCAATGAATTGTTCACTGGCACCCGGATAAGATGTGCAACGAAATCGTTGAGGACACGGGAGCGACCTGGGGTTGCGTAAACGTAACTTTGATATATTGTATGAAGAATATCTAACTTTTCTATGGAAGTTGTGAGTGCTCCATACAAGTTTCATATACGACCAAACCGTGCGAAAATCCAAAATACGCTCCCCTGGATGCGAGCAGCACAAAACCGGAAAAAATGGCACAGCATGGAGAAGGCCTCTACCCAAACATGGGTGCCCAAAAAATTAAATATATTAAGTACTTACCTGCCTATAAATACTTAAATTCATTCTTTAAATATTTTTGTCAATCTTATGTACTTATTTTATTCTAAGGAAAACCAAGGCTATTTCACAAGCTTTTACTTAACCCTTAACTGACATTGTGGGGTTAAATTTTCACCCCAGCCGCATTAAAACGATAATATTTTTTCCGGTACAGGTACATAATATTTCCGATAGTATTCTAAATGCAGTGGATACGCTTGAAAGTAATAAACGCGTAGTGAATGATGAAAAATCATCTGTTTAAGCTGTACATACCTATAGGGTAAGTTTGCACCCCACGACGTTAAATACGTATGTTTTTTACTTAAGTAAAACTTATTTTATTTTAATAGTTTAGTAGGTTTCTACCCAAATAACAAGGTGCCAACATCCTAAAGGAAGATTCCATTCAAAAGAACCTATTTTACTCGATTTCGCGTCCAATTTTTGACCTACTGAAAAGAGGTGAAATCTGGTCAATATTTTCTTTGTACTCGAAAGGGTGATCGCAAATCACCCGAAAACTGACGTAAGTGTGAAACATTCTTATGCAAAACGTGTTCAGTAGATAGAATTGGATGTTTTTCATGTATACAAAAAGAATAAATCACTCAAATTAGTGTTTTTAGGGTTCCGTACCTCAAAAGGAAAAAACGGAACCCTTATAGGATCACTTTGTTGTCCGTCTGTCCGTCTGTGTGTATGTCAAGACTCTTTATCTCAGGAACGCGTAAATATATCGAATTGAAATTTAAACTGTATACGTATCTATGGGCTCTTGGAGTGAGAAAGAAAAACTTCTCCGTTATCGTATAAAAAAGTTAGAGCCGTTTATGTCGTAAAAAACGCATATTTCGACACTCACAAAAATCAAAACCTACAGGGTACTTCCCGTTGACATAGAACTATGAAATTTGGCGGGAAGCATTGTCTTAGAGTACACATATAGGAATAAATCTGAAAACTTTTTCTTGATTTGTACGGAACCCTCGGTGTGCGAGCCTGACTCGCACTTGTCCGGTTTTTTAACATACATATAAAATACCAATTTTTGGTTGAATGGAGGTAGTAGTTTATTTTTGCTATTTGTTCATTTTATTATAAATAAAATAAGGTTTTCTTTGAAGAATAATTATAATATTTAGATGTTTTCTGAAATAAATGTTGCCTTTTTTATTTAGAGTTTCATAATATGCTACTAAAGTACAACATGGGTGTCTTCAAATCCCAAATAAATAGGTATTTTCTAAGTAACCGCGCTGCACCCTGTACATACTGCCTGATATTGAGCTGCTGCTCAACGTCAAGCAGTATGTAGCCAAACGCAAACATATACGGAATAAAACAAAATCATAAATTGAAGTAACTTTTAACCAATACAATCCTTTTTGCTAAGTTTTTATTTGGTATAAAATTTTACCCCACGATGTCAGTTGAGTAACCAAAATCACTATGTTAGTTGAGGGTTAACTTGCAATGGATGGGTAAGTTCGGGAGGAATCTAGCAAGTAAAATTTAACCAATTTTGCGGTTTCCGATTGAGCTAAAATTTTGCACGCATACGTATATCACGTGACAATGCAATAATACCATGGAGCTTCTCTGATGATGGAGTCGGAAGGTGGAACTCCCGCACTAAACAAGATAGACCTGTCGTGTTTGGGCTCGTTTTACTTGTCTTGGTACTTTGCTGCTACATGATATCCAGGATCTCATAAGCTTGTATTTTTTAAAAGTTACTTTTTTATAATATTCTTTATTTTATTTAATGAAATTAAATTTATTCAATTTTACATGATATACCGAATACACCAAAATAACCATAACAGAATATTATGTTCTTTTATGTGTTCGAGCTCATGTCAAAATATCTTTGGTCAATTTTCGAATAGAAAATGATTTGACAACAGAGTAAGGCCGCTGGACAACCGGCGAGACAATTAATATTAATTCATTACGACTCCTCGCCTTGCCATTAATTAAATCCTCCGACACTCTATTATGAATTTATGTAATGAAATAATTATTAGTATTTAAAATAATTATTGTATTTTCGCGCTTTCGCTTTCGCGCTGCAATTTTATATCCCCAGTCGAAGAACCAGAGGCAGACCGAAGATAAAATGGAAGGATGTAGTGCTGAGGGTCACGAGAGAGTGCAGTATATCCAAAGATGATGTCGAAGATCGAGGGAAGTGCAGAAGGAAAGTGAGGAAGGCTGACTACATCACCTTGTGGGATATATAGCCAGGAAGAAAGAGAGAGATTGTATTTTTTCGCTATTTAGAATTTAACGAACTACAAGATGGGCAAGATCATCAGCAGTAGGACCTTTATTGCTGTAAATAAATTAATATAATTGATTTTCAATATGCAAGATCATCAGCAGTAGGACCTTTATTGCTGTAAATAAATTTATTTAATTGATTTCCAATATGCAAGATCATCAGCAGTAGGACCTTTATTGCTGTAAATAAATTTATATAATTGATTTCCAATAAAACCGGTTGGAAACTGTGCTGGTCCAGTGGTAGCAACAGTCATCTTACAATTGCTGGTCATGGTTTCAAAGCATGACCCTATTTGCCTCGGTGGCTCAGTGGTTAGTGACCCTAACTTCTGGATCAAAGAGGCGTGGGTTCGATCCCCACCCAGGTCAAATATTTATGTGACGAACATGAGTGTTTGCTCTGTGTCTGGGTGTTATTTAGTTACTATCTATATAAGTATGTATTTAAAAATAAGTATATGTAGTATATTAGTCCCTGGCAGCCATATGACAAGCTTTGCTTAGTTTGGGGTCAGAGGTCGTGTGTAAGATGTCCCAAAATATTTGTTTTATTATTATTTATTTATTTGATCAAGAGTTTTTTTTTCGAACTTATCTACGGTTTCAAGCATCATCATCTTTTTAGAAGAAAATCATTTTTATTTTTTTTTATTTTTATATTTATTTATTCAATTAGTACCGCATGCACGAATTACACTAATGATAATTATTTATAAATCAATTATATAACATTAATGTCAATAATACAAATGTCAAAGAAAAATAATACTAAAACTAGCTTAAAGCCCGCGGCTTTGCCCGCGTTGTCTTAGTACATAGGTACTTACTTAAATTAAAATAGCCCGCGGTTAGATCTACGTTGTCATTGTACATGCTTATAATAATATCTAATAGTCCGCGATTTGGCCCGCGTTGTCTTAATACTTGCTTAAAATTACTTGCAAGGATAATGCCCACGGTTTGGTCAAAATTGAAACAGTATTTGCCTATAATGATAATAGGTCACGGTTTGGCCCGCGTATTGTTAGTACTTGCTTAAGATGGTTATTTATAGCACGCAGCATGGACTGCGATGTCTTAATACTTGCTTAAAATTATAAAAGCTTGCCGTTTGGCCTGCATTGTCGTATTACTTACAATGATAATAGCCCATGGTCTGGCCCGTATTGTCTTAGTACTTGCTCAAAATGATAAAAGCCCGCGGTTTAGCTCGCGTTGTGTTAATAATTAGGTACTTACAATGACAATGACCCACAGTTTGGCCCATGTTGTTTTAATACTTACTTAATTAAATTAACAGCCCGCGGTTCAACCCGCGTTATCTTGGCATTTGCTTATAATAATATCTAATAGTTCGCGGTCTGACCCGTGTTGTCTTCATAAATCCTTAAAATTATAATAGCATGCCGTTAGCCTGCGTTTTTGTATTACATGTAATGATAATAGCCCACGGTCTGGCCCGCGTTATTTTCTTAACTGCTTAAAATGATAAAAACCCACAGTTAAGCCCGCGTTTTCTTGGCACTTACTTAAAATAATAGTAGCTCGTGGTTAAGCCCGCATTAGGCTCGATTATGAAGGCGCCATTGTAATTATAATAGCTAATTATCATAATTATATCTGTTTCATTTTCACTTTAAGCATTCGATAGAGAGAACACTTTTTATGTTGTTATTATATTTACTATGGCGTCTTCATAACTGAGCCTATTATTGTATTACTTGCAAAATAATGCCTATGGCTTAGCCTGAATTGTCTCAGTATTTGGTTATTTAATTTACTTGTATCTAAAGCTTATTACGGAGTACGTGAATTTTTGGGTGATAAATTGCCGAATTTCTGAAATTAACTCAATAATAAATTAATATATAAAATAAATATTGGGGGACATCTCACACACGGTCTCTGATCCCAAACTAAGCAAAGTTTGTGATTTGGCTGGCAGAGACTGATATACTACATATACATGTATTTCAATGTATGTACTGTATTGTATACACCACCGACCATACTCCTAGTTTTAGAATAATTCCAGTCTATCCAAAAGTTGTCTGGTAGAAATCGCCAAAGGCGATAAGGCCGCCATTGTACAGCATATTGTATATTGTATAGTTTCTGTACTGTGTTTCTGTGTACAATAAAGATATATTTATTTATTTATTTATACATGTGGGTTGACTGGCAGATAATGCTGTTTAGCGTTAAGTCCTCCTTTTGTACAAATAGTGTGCAATAAAGTGTTAAATAAATAAATAAAAATACATACATTAATAACACTCAGACACAGAGCAAACACATATGAACATCACATAAATATTTGCCCTGGGAATCAAACCCACGCCTCTTTGACCCAGGAGTCAGGGTCAACCACTGAGCCACCGAGGGAGCCAATAATAATAATTGTATGAGTAACTATGTAAGAAATTTCACTTTTCTTTGCTGGAAAACATTGAGGCAACCTGTACGTACGTAGAAAAAATCAATGTCGTATGTGAATTCAGAAACCCATGCTCGGCCGGCGTGATGGATATGGCCCAATTACCCTCCGCGGATAGGCCTATTTTCAGTCATCCATCAGCCGCAGGACGTCTACTGCTGGACATAGGCCTTCCCTATGGATCTCCAATAAGACCGGTTGGAAGCGGCTTGTATCCAGCGCGATCCTGCGGTCTTAATGAGGTCATCCGTCCACCTTGTGGGTGGACGTCCTACGCTGCGCTTGTTGGTACATGGTCTCCACTCGAGAACTTTTCGACCCCAACGGTCATCAGCCCTCCGCGCTATGTGCCCTGCCTATTGCCATTTCAACGTGCCAATCCGTTGGGCTATGTCGGTAACTTTGGTTCTTCTACGGATCTCCTCATTAATGATTCGATCTCGCAGAGAGACTCCAAGCATAGCCCTCTCCATAGCTCGTTGGGCTACTTGGAGCTTACTAATAAGGCCCATAGTGAGAGACCACGTTTCTATGACATAAGTCATCACTGGCAACACACACTGGTCGAAAACTTTCGACTTGAGGCACTGAGGTATGTCGGACGAAAAGACACTACGCACTTTTCCGAACGCTGCCCAGTCGAGTTGAATTCGTCGATTGGCCTCTTTGTTGAAGTCGGACCTACCTAACTGGGCTGTCCTAGGTAGACGTACGAGTCAACGACTTCAAGAACCGAGTTTCCAACAGAAATCGGGGTAGGTAAAACATGGGAATTACACATGACTTTCGTCTTGTCCATGTTCATCTTAAGACCCACCTGTTTCTATTATCCGTAGTGCTATCCGTAGTACCTATTTTCAGTAGTGCACTATTAATCCATTACGTCGTTCAATGTACCTATATCCCAAATTCCAAGCTCATATCTTCAGCGGTTTGGGCTGTAGCCTAAACTTATTAATTTTGCGTATCCCTAAAGAACCTTATAGATTTTCCTGGATTTTATTAGTCACTGTATTAAAACATGCAGAATGCTTCCTTCATACCAATTTTCAACCATAACCGTTCAGCTGGTTCGATGAAATTGACGCTTATTTCACCAACTTTGGGACCTTATTTGACCCCTTAGATGAGGAAAATTCGGAAAAACAGGAAGAAACGTGACTTTTATTTTGTTTGGAAAGCATGTATACAAAGTTTCAAGTCAATCGGTACAGGGAATAAAAAGTTACATACAAACGAAAAGGGCCCATTTTACCCCCTTAGAGGTCGAAAGTTCAAAATTTTTGTCCTTAGTGCTCCATTACGTCGTTTAATGTACCAATATCCCAAATTCCAAGCTCATATCTTCAGCGGTTTGGGCTGTAGACTAAACTTATTAATTTTGCGTATCCCTAAGGAACCTTATAGATTTTCCTGGATTTTATTAGTTACTGTATTAAAACATGCAGAATGCTTCCTTCATACCAATTTTCAACCATAACCGTTCAGCTGGTTCGATGAAATTGACGCTTTTTTCACCAACTTTGGGACCTTATTTGACCCCTTAGATGAGGAAAATTCGGAAAAACAGGAAAAAACGTAACTTTTATTTTGTTTGAAAAGCATGTATACAAAGTTTTAAGTCAATCGGTACAGGGAATAAAAAGTTACATACAAACGAAAAGGGCCCGTTTTACCCCCTTAGAGGTCGAAAGTTCAAAATTTTCGTCCTTAGTGCTCCATTACGTCGTTCAATGTACCTATATTCCAAATTTCAAGCTCATATCTTAAGCGGTTTGGGCTGTAGGCTGTCTGTCAGTCAGTCACTCAGGGAAGCCTTTTATATAATAGATAAAGAAAAAATAACAGTCAAAAATTCAACCTAATAGACAGATATGAAAATGTCCATGAAAAAATAATAATAAAAAAAAATCACCATAATAATACAATAAATAGTTACGTCCCAGTTATCTACTTAAAAATACTGGATTGTTTTTGTGACGCGACAGACTCACAGTAATGTAAACAATCGCTCATTATAACATTCCACTCGCCCGCTAGCACATCACAATCAGGTTGAGCGTCAAGTAGAGCATTAAGTGCAGCAAGGAATCGCGGTATCGGGGAGGTCGCATGAGCCACTGTTCTACAGCGTGGTACAGCAAACAATTTATGTTTCCTAGCCCGATGATAGTTGTCGGGAGTATAGAGGCGACATAACTGCCCACTGAGCTCCGGTGCATCAACTTTGATGATGTAGAAACCTACATGATACTGTAGAAAAAAATCGATGGCGTATCTATATTGGCATTTAGCTCTGCCTGTGATATCCCTTGCCTATTGCCATTTCAAATTGCTAATTCATTGGCTACTTTTATGAATTTGTACGTATTAACTATTGTATTTTCGAGCATAATTCAATTGGCCCACGGGATGAGTGCAGCGAGATAAATATTTTAATTTCTCTGTAAGCTCAAAAGTGATAAAAGCCAAATAAATTAATGAATTTTATGTTCCACTGATACGAGTAATTGGAAACAGTGTTAAGTAAATGTGTAAAAAAGTGGTGGCATAGAGGAAGCCGTGGCGGTCTAGTGGTAAAGACACTCGCCTTACAATCTTAAGGTCATGGGTTCAAATCCCGGTCCCGTACCAATGAATTCCTTGGAATTTATTGTACGGAATTTCACACCACTGTCTTTTCGGTGAAGGAAAACATCGTAAGGCAACCTGCATACGTCCGTAGAAGAAATTCGATGGCGTATGTGTATCCACCGCACTGGGCCAGCGTGGTGGATTTGGCCCCATCGCCCTTCGTGGGTAGGCCTACGTCCTGCAGTGGACTATTAAAATTGCTAACACAGTACAGATAAGTAAATAAGTTAATTATTTTATTTCCAATAATATGTTTTGTCACGTTATTTTGCTGTTAATTAATTTAAACTAAAAGTTAGGCTCAGCGCAGACACAGGCGCAGACGAACCACTGACCACAGGCACCGGTGGCGGTCGCGCGCTACCGCTACATCTGTACACGTATGTATTGCGAACACCACTGTAGCGAGTGGGCGCTACCGAACACACGCGTGCGCCGCGTTTTAACAAAATGTATGAATAATCGTGTGCTGCTCGGTAACCCGTCTGCGCAAACCTTAACTGATTCAGATATTAAATCAACTTGCTTCTAAAAACTTTACAAACGTTAGTTTGGTAATTTCATGGTAGGTTTATTAGGGAACTATTAAAAGGTTAGTAGGTACAGTATTTCTAGAGCAAAAAATCTATAAATGTCATTTAAAATATTCGCGCGGTAATGCTGCTAGCATTATGGGCACCTTTGCACCGGGAGTGTCCAGGAGTCATCAAGGGTGGGCTATTTGATTTGTTATGTTAGTTATATTTTTAAATTTAAAATTTTGGTTTTCTATGTTTTAATTTAATAATTAATTATTTAAAATACTCTATACTATTAGTTATATCATGCAAAATAATAATACCTAACCAGTCTACTAATAAATAAATACTGAATGTTGAATCAATTGAAGTTCTATTTTTTAAATAAATTAATAATCATACGACTCTTTTAGAAATGTTATTCTATAAAAAGAGAAGCGTAGTCAGAATAACTAAACATTTTAGCTCAAATGCAAACACAAATGAAACTTCTGCACGAGGCGAAACTACGAGTATGACCCATTTTGAACCAAAACTAATATAATATGTATATTTTGCTGGTGCACGCTGTATAAAATAAATGTAGTTTTGAGCTGAGCTTAAGCTCACAAGGTGATATTTGCTCTCTATCTCTGTTGCAGACCGCTACAGGATTCACCGACGACGCACCAAATGTTACCTCTGCTTTGCCATATTTACCTACTAGCTTTTGGCTACAGCTTTGCCCGATTTACTTTGATTTTTGTGCTATCCCATAGGAATATTTTACTATTGCGGGATAAAAAGTAGCCTATGACACTCTCAGGGTGGTTTTGTCCACCCCAGAAAAATATGATGTAGCTGCTTTCCCTAGAGAAAAATGACCAGCTACGATAATTGATACATGTTACGCATCGTGACATGCACGCACCAAATATTTATGCTGATTCTAATCAGTGTATTAGGCCTCCCCTATGGATTTCCGATACAACCGACTTGCATTCAGCGTTATCCTGTGATCTTGATGGGATCATCTGTCCACCTCGTAGGTAGACGTCATATGCTGCGCTTGACGGTACGTGGTCTTCACTCAAAAACTTTTAGACTTTTTTCTTACTACTTGTGATTCAAATTAAAAGCTAGATGAATATTCTTATTCTTAATATATATTAATCTCGTGTCACAATGTTTGTCCTCAATGGACTCCTAAACCACTTAACCGATTATAATAAAATTCGCACACCATGTGCAGTTCGATCCAACTTGAGAGATAGGATAGTTTAAATCTCAAATTATAGTCGCAATTTTAATTTATTTAGCCACAGCAACGCGTGGCCGGGTCAGCTAGTAGTCATATAGTCATTTATTCATAACACCATTTGTTACAAGTCAATAAGTAAACATTACATTAGGGAACCATAACACCTTTTGTTACAAGTCAAAAAGTAAACATTACTTTAGGGAACTATACAATATAGCACAAAATTAAAATAGAAGAACTTGACAATTACCAAATTAGTCACATAATCTTAATACAATTCAGGTAATTTCAAAAAGTCATTTACGTCATAAAATAGTTGCTCATGTAGCCAACATTTTAATTTATTCTTAAACGACCTTGCGGAAGGTGCATCCCGATCTTCTACGGGTACCTATTCGGTTGTATATAGCGGCCCCACCAATATATACAGACTTCTCCGATTTCACCAGCCTATGAGAAGGATTCACCAGTTGGTTTTTCCTAGCATTGCTTCTTAAATGCATCGAGTCGTAGTCCCTGCCTCTCAAAGCATGTTTGTTATTCGGTTAACCAGATTTGATAGCAAACTGTATGTTTTTCAGTTGCGTACGTTCGGCGAATTTGCCTGAATACCTCCCAAGAGATGCAAACGGCGGAAAAGCTGAAATTTCTGCATGTGTGCAAATGGCGCTATCAAACGTAGATTTTACATGGAACGATATAAACATGAGTACTAAATGAAGTCATACTGGAGTTAGATTACTGAAGACTACAGTTAAATTTCATAACTGAGCATAGAAATTAATACTAACAATGATAGTTTCCTAAGGAACGAACTCCACTACATTGAGGATCCTCGAGGATCGTGCATCGACCAGTGTTTTCGCGTTTTCTGTAGAACATCGAGGAAATTTGCGGTACATTTTTGATAAAATTCACGTTTAGGGAAAAAACTGAGAGAAACAGGGGTGAAAAGCACCCCTTGCATTGTAACAAAATGTTATGTTTTTCCATATATATATATATATATATATATACTAGCTTAAAACCCGCGGCTTCGCCCGCGTTGTCTTCGTACATAGGTACTTACTTGAAATGAAAATAGCCCGCGATTTAATATCTAATAGTCCGCAATTTGACCCGCGTTGTCTTAATACTTGCTTAAAATTACTTGCATGCACTTAATGCCCACGGTTTGGCCAAAATTGTAACAGTATTTGCCTATAATGTTGGCATGGCATTAGCATGGACTGCGATGTCTTAATACTTGCTTAAAATTATAAAAGCTTGCCGTTTGGCCTGCATTGTCGTATTACTTACAATGATTATAGCCCATGGTCTGGCCCGTGTTGTCTTGGTACTTGCTCAAAATGATAATAGCCCGCGGATTGGCCTGCGTTGTGTTAATAATTAGGTACTTACAATGATAATAACTCACAGTTTGGCCCACGTTGTTTTAATACTTTCTTGATTAAAATAACAGCCCGCGGTTCAACCCGCGTTATCTTGGCATTTGCTTATAATAATATCTAATAGTTCGCGGTCTGGTCAGTGTTGTCTTAATAAATCCTTAAAATTATAATAGCATGCCGTTAGCCTGCGTTTTTGTATTACTTGTAATGATAATAGCCCACGGTCTGGCCCGCGTTATTTTCGTAACTGCTAAAAATGATAAAAACCCACAGTTAGGCCCGCGTTTTCTTAGCACTTACTTAAAATAATAGTATCTCGTGGTTAAGCCCGCATTAGGCTCGATTATGAAGGCGCCATCGTAATTATAATAGCTAATTATCATAATTATATCTGTTTCTTTTTCACTTTAAGCATTCCATAGAGATAACACTTTTTATGTTGTTATTATATTTACCATGGCGTCTTCATAACTGAGCTTATTATCGTATTACTTGCAAAATAATGCCCACGGTTGAGCCTGAATTGTCTCAGTATTTGGTTATTTAATTTACTTGTATCTAAAGCTTATTACGGAGTACGTGAATTTTTGGATGATAAATTGCCGAATTTCTGAAATTAACTCAATAATAAATAAATATGTAAAATAAATATTGGGGGACATGTCACACACGGTCTCTGATCCCAAACTAAGCATAGTTTGTGATTTGGCTGAAGAAGAAGAAGTCGGGGTCACAAACCACTGAGCCATCGAGGGAGCCAATAATAATAATTGTATGAGTAACTATGTAAGAAATTTCACTTTTCATTGCTGGAAAACATTGAGACAACCTGTACGTACGTATAAAAAATCAATGTCCTATGTGAATTCAGCAACCCGTGCTCGGCCGGCGTGATGGATATGGCGCAATTACCCTTCGCAGATAGGCCTATTTTTAGTCATGCATCAGCCGAAGGACGTCCACTGCTGGACATAGGCCTCCCCTATGGCTCTTCAATAAGACCGGTTGGAAGCGGCTTGCATCCTGCGGTCTTAATGAGGTCATCCGTCCACCTTGTGGGTGAATGTTCTACGCTGCGCTTGCCGGTACATGGTCTCCACTCGAGAACTTTTCGACCCCAACGGTCATCAGCCCTCCGCGCTATGTGCCCTGCCCATTGCCATTTCTACTTGCCAATCCATTGGGCTATGTCGGTAACTTTGGTTCTTCTACGGATCTCCTCATTAATGATTCGATCTCGCAGAGAGACTCCGAGCATAGCCCTCTTCATAGCTCGTTGGGCTACTTGGAGCTTACTAATAAGGCCCATAGTGAGAGACCACGTTTCTGTGCCATAAGTCATCACTGGCAACACACACTGGTCGAAAACTGTCGACTTGAGGCACTGAGGTATGTGGGACGAGAAGACACTACGCACTTTTCCGAACGCTGCCCAGCCGAGTTGAATTCGTCGATTGGCCTCTTTGTTGAAGTCGGACCTACCTAACTGGACTACTTGTCCTAGGTAGACGTACGAGTCAACGACTTCAAGAACCGAGTTTCCAACAGAAATCGGGGTAGGTAAAACATGGGAATTACACATGACTTTCGTCTTGTCCATGTTCATCTTAAGACCCACCTGTTTCTATTATCCGTAGTGCTATCCGTAGTACCTATTTTCAGTAGTGCACTATTAATTAAGGCCGGTACAGGTATTCGACATGTTTCATTAAGTCATTAGAAATGTAATTTTCCAGGCAAATGAAAATATGGCACACAAGTCGTAATTCTAGTCAGGCATGTTCTAGGATGCTATTATACTCATAATTTGATTAACTTTTACAATGGTACCCACCCCAAAAGCACGTAAATAAAATCAGCTGTTCAACACAAAAAGTTCATCGACTCGCGAAAAAATGTATGGGAAATGTAGGTAATTTTCGCTTGTCAGGATTGATCGCAAAGTAAAATATCTATATTGATCCATATGTGCGCTAAGTTTAAGACTATTGGCTCACAAAATAAAAAAAATCGTAAACTTTTGGGGACCCATTTTGCCCCATTTAAAGATAAACTATCATTATCATAATCCTATTCTAGATACTAACTTATTTAAAAAAGCGCATTGAAGTTTTGGGACGTATCTGACCCCTAAGAATTTTTTTTTAGAAAAATTCAGAAAAACCGGTACAGCCATATTTTTTATTTAGTCTCAAAAGCATCTATACAAAGTTTCATGTCAATCGGTACAGGGAATAAGAAGTTACATGCAAACAAAAAGGGCCCGTTTTAACCCGTAAGTTAGAGTTGGGTACGTTTTTCATCCTTAGTGCTTCATTATGTCGTACGATGTACGTATATTCCAAATTTCAAGCTCGTATCTACAGCGGTTTGGGCTGTAGCCTAAACTTATTAATTTTGCGTATCCCTAAGGAACCTTATAGATTTTCCTGGATTTTATTAGTTACTCTATTAAAACATGCTGAGTGCTTCCTTCATACCAATTTTCAACCATAACCGTTCAGCTGGTTCGATGTAATTGACGCTTTTTTCACCAACTTTGGGACCTTATTTGACCCCTTAGATGAGGAAAATTCGGAGAAACAGGAAAAAACGTGACTTTTATTTTGTTTGGAAAGCATGTACATATACAAAGTTTCAAGTCAATCGGTACAGGGAATAAAAAGTTACATACAAACGAAAAGGGCCCATTTTACCCCCTTAAAGGTCGAAAGTTCAAAATTTCCGTCCTTAGTGCTCCATTACGTTGTTCAATGTACCTATATCCCAAATTTCAAGCTCATATCTTCAGCGGTTTGGGCTGTAGCCTAAACTTATTAATTTTGCGTATCCCTAAGGAACCTTATAGATTTTCCTGGATTTTATTAGTTATTGTATTAAAACATGCTGTGTGCTTCCTTCATACCAATTTTCAACCATAACCGTTCAGCTGGTTCGATGTAATTGACGCTTTTTTCACCAACTTTGGGACCTTATTTGACCCCTTAGATGAGGAAAATTCGGAAAAACAGGAGAAAACGTTACTTTTATTTTGTTTGAAAAGCACTTATACAAAGTTTCAAGTCAATCGGTACAGGGAATAAAAAGTTACATACAAACGAAAAGGGCCCGTTTTACCCCCTTAGAGGTCGAAAGTTCAAAATTTTAGTCCTTAGTACTCCATTACGTCGTTCAATGTACCTATATTCCAAATTTCAAGCTCATATCTTCAGCGGTTTGGGCTGTAGCCTAAACTTATTATTTTTGCGTATCCCTAAGGAACTTTATAGATTTTCCTGGATTTTATAAGTTATTGTATTAAAAAATGCTGTGTGCTTCCTTCATACCAATTTTCAACCATAACCGTTCAGCTGGTTCGATGTAATTGACGCTTTTTTCACCAACTTTGGGACCTTATTTGACCCCTTAGATGAGGAAAATTCGGAAAAACAGAAGAAAACGTTACTTTTATTTTGGTTGAAAAGCACTTATACAAAGTTTCAAGTCAATCGGTACAGGGAATAAAAAGTTACATACAAACGAAAAGGGCCCGTTTTACCCCCTTAGAGGTCGAAAGTTCAAAATTTTAGTCCTTAGTACTCCATTACGTCGTTCAATGTACCTATATTCCAAATTTCAAGCTCATATCTTCAGCGGTTTGGGCTGTAGCCTAAACTTATTATTTTTGCGTATCCCTAAGGAACTTTATAGATTTTCCTGGATTTTATAAGTTATTGTATTAAAACATGCTGTGTGCTTCCTTCATACCAATTTTCAACCATAACCGTTCAGCTGGTTCGATGTAATTGACGCTTTTTTCACCAATTTTGGGACCTTATTTGACCCCTTAGATGAGGAAAATTCGGAAAAACAGGAAAAAACGTAACTTTTATTTTGTTTGAAAAGCACTTATACAAAGTTTCAAGTTAATCGGTACAGGGAATAAAAAGTTACATACAAACGAAAAGGGCCCGTTTTACCCCCTTAGAGGTCGAAAGTTCAAAATTTTCGTCCTTAGTGCTCCATTACGTCGTTCAATGTACCTATATTCCAAATTTCAAGCTCATACCTTAAGCGGTTTGGGCTGTAGGCTGTCTGTCAGTCAGTCACTCAGGGAAGCCTTTTATATAATAGATATCGACGGTTGAAAGGCAATAATTACCAAGCGACATATTGGCAACTTTACACCAGAGCATTTTAAAGTTTTATTTTTTAGAAAAAAAATCATGTAAATTTTTCTATTACTCATTTCTACTCGGTTCTAATGGATTATAAATGAAATTTAAAAGCTTTATGAACTGTCATTTAAAAAATATGATTTTTCTCAATAATTTAAAAGATAGTGTCGGTTAGTAAAATTTTGATCAAAATCACAAACAGGTAAAAATTACTAACCAACAACAAATTTTTATCATAAGACATGTAAAATTAACTAAACCCCAATATTGTATGATTATATTTGAAGCAAAATGATGCATCCAGAATAAACTGATGTTTAACACATAGGTAAAATGATCGAAATAAAAAGATAAACCACTTTACTGCCAGGCAATTTCAACCATAGTCCTATTTAAATAAGGTAAGTGTAGGACAAAAAGTCCTACACTTACCTTTCAAAAAGGAACAACCTAACAAAAATTCAGGTTTGTACACTACACTAGAAACTTTTGCAAAAGTTTTCAACGGATATCGTCATCACCAATTACAATCTCTCTCTACTGAGTATGAACCTCATCTGATGATGAATGAAAAAAAATGCTATCAAAAATATTGTCACAATAAAAACTACTTAAAATTAAAACTATAAAGTTGATATCGGTTTCTGGAAAACCTATCTAAATATTTATAATAAAAATCAACCATGTCAAATCATTATCTATTTTATTGTTAATTATTGTTTCTATTAATTTGTCGTTGTCGTTGTCTTTGCAGACATTGCACAGCTGGACTAAGGCCTCCCCTATAGATTTCCAATAAGACCGGCTGGAAACGGCTTGCTTCCAGCACGATGCTGCGGTCTTAATGAGATCTTCCGTTCATCTCGGAGGTGGACCCATAATCTAGATACGATTATCAAGACTACGCTGCGATTAGGCCCACAGTAAACGATCACGTTTCGGGAACACACAACTGTTGCAACTCTCGTCTTGAGGCACTGAGGTTTATCGGATGAAAAGACGTCATGTGGTTTTCCGAACGCTGCCTAGCTGAGTTGGATTCAGCGATTGACCTCCTTCTTGAAGTTGGATTTACCTAGCTGGACTACTTGTCCTTCTTTTTTCCAAAGAAATATTTTATGGATACCACCCCGCCGAGGGAGCAGGGTGGTTATGTGGGAGTTCCACTGATCGGTGTACTCACTACAAACCCCGGGGATGTTGCTGCTTATGTGCTGGAGCTGCGGGGACGCGTTCGCACTCGTCCGCGGCTCCTAGGACCTTGCCCTATTTAAGGGTGGATTTTCACCCTTCTTTCCTTAAGTGGCGCGGGGAAATACCGCACGCTCTTCCTAGCGTAGCCCTCGGGCTATGCTTTTCATGCAACGAACTCCCTCGAATTCGTTGCCCAAGCCACCTGTTACGGGGTCGAAGGAGAGCGTGGAAAATCCTCCTCCGACGCCCAGTTCTTTGGCGGTGCATCGGAAGTTCCGAAAAGTTCTCCCTTTCGCACTCCACCGTTTTCTTTCGACACAAGCGCAACATAACTTGTTCGCAAAAGGAAACGGCCGTCTCCCACGATCTCTCACAACCAAGCATTGACTGAATCAATGCTGGAAGCGAGAGATCAGTTCCTACACTTGTGACGAGGCTTCGGCGCTCATTTGCCCACGCTGAACACTCCTCCAAAGTGTGTTGCTCCGAATCCTCGTCGCAGCCGCAGTGGTGGCACTCTGTTGTCGGTTCTCTTCCGGCTATGCGGCACAAGTACTTTTCGAAGCATCCATGCCCAGAAAGCACCTGCGAATGTTGCACGAGCCGGAAGATAAGTGACCCATGCGCCCTGTCCAGCCAGTCAACGAGGACGAGCTGTACAACTTCGACGGTCCAGCTGCCAGCTGTATGCTTGGCCAGCTCTTCCTTCCACTCCTCGAGCATGCATGCAAGTGCCAGATTCTGCCCGCGTTGGCGGAGCTCCGTGCGCCACGAGTATGTTCGAATGTACCTTGTGTTTACTGATTTTAACGATTTACTGTGTTTTTTGAAAATAAAATTATTTATTTATTTACCTCCACTTCTAAATCCTATTGAGGTGACCCAGCCAAAAGGCATGTCGCGTCACACGAAATAGTGCGATAACCTCTGACTACCCCGATGGCCATTGCGCGTTGTGGTCACTTTAGAAAAGCGACCGTTTCTCGGTTTAGGGCGTCCGTCCATATAAGCACCCCGCACAAAGCCATCGACCACACCACTCCAAGATAAAGAAGTCGACTAGCGGCTATTGGTTCCCCAAGATTAGGAAGAAGTCGTTTAAGTGACCCAGCCGCACCCATTATTCGAGGAACTAACTGGGCGAAATGCTCCCAAAAGTTCCACTTTTCATCGAGGTGTAGCCCTAGATACTTCATCGTAGGCTTCACCTTAATCAATTCACTCCCTAGTGATTCCAGCGCTCGTCGAGGGCCATGGAATACCAGGGCCTCTGACTTGTTCAGCGCTATTTGGAGTCCCAGTTTTACTATCCTTCTCGCCACCACCTGCACCGTTGCCATCGCAAGACTGGCAGCCTCTTCGTAAGTTCTCTACACAAACCCATGGCAGTGTATTAAATGCGTTGGCAATGTCTAGAGACACGCCACCAACACTTGACCATGAGCCACCGCCTCGTCCGAGAGGCCTTTGACAAGTTTAACAGCGTCGATTATAGACCGGCCCGCCCGGAAACCAAATTGCTCGACGGACAAGTGTGGACCAATCCTATCAAGATACTGGATGAGGCAAGCAGCTATCACGCATTCGAACAGCTTGTCCACTTCATCCAGCAGTACTATAGGGCGGTACGCGGAGGGAGAGTCCGCAGGGCGGCCATCTTTCCTCAGAAGGACTAACCTATCCGTCTTCCGTAAATTTAGGAACTGACCTGTCTCCAAACCGGCTGGACTACTTGCGGCATCGCTGGATAGACTCAAGCACAGCCCATGTCTTGACCGAATCAATGGCTATCTCAAAGTCCACATATGCTAAACACACTGGAACACACCAAATTACCAAGCTTCTATCTCGCTTCAATCTACTCGCTTTTTTCGATTTTTATGTACTTTTAACAATAGATTTAAATTAATGTAAAATATAAATTTAATAATCTAAAATAAAGTCATATCTGAAAATCTATAAATATAAAGTCATAAAATCTTAATAATGCACTTACCGAGTACACAAACAAGCTACGAGATTAAGCACTTTGCACCATGCGCGCACGCATGCGTGTTGTCTAAGCGACAGTTCGGTGAAGACGTAATCGTTATTTTGTTACCAACAGCCACTTAGAATCTGATTTACAGTGCGGATAAGTGACAAAACAAAAAAAGGTGCTGCATGGATAAGGTCACTTTTAGAGAAATCTCATATCAGAAATAGTTATCTAAGTAACATAAACTTTAAAAAAATCGGCGGGTAGAAAATTACTTAACGACAAAATATATCCTGTTTTAGGCAGGTAGATATTCACTACTTCACATTTTTGAATAAATTATATTTAGGTAAAAACTACTAAATGACAATGAAAGTCTATCGAAGGTGTGTTAAAAAGTCTTAAATTACGAGAGAGAAAAACAACAATCAGGTAAAAATTCTTAAGTAATGCTAATTCCTGGGTACTCGCAAGGCAGAAAATACTTTATGTTTAGATGCATTATTTAGCGTCAAGGCAAAAATTACTTAGTGTAAATTATAAAAATCTAATCCTTACTATGTGAAAAATATTCATAAATCATTAAAATTTTAGTAGCTTGGACGCCGAAAACTGTGAAAATGTATCTTTTTTTAAGTTACCAAACGACAACAAACTTCGTCCTAGCGCCGTGAGAGTAAGACCAATCGACGCAGTTTTTTTTCTGATTTCAGTGATATATATAACTCAATATCGCCCAAACTGTCGCTTGGTAATTTTTGCCTTTCAAGCGTCGATATATATATATATATATATTCCATAATATATAATAACTGTAAAAACTAACACGTATAAGTCTAGCAATTGAAGTGCTGATTGGTTGAGTGGTTTTTTTCATGTACCTAACATGAAAAAAATACCCTGAAATCGGATAATATTTAGAGGTAACAGATTATTGTTTTTGTAGGGACAAGTTTTGTTGGCACCCAATTTGGCATCGTCTCAAGTAGGTTTAGTTTTTAGTTTAAAAGTAATTAATGGAAAACATTTGAACAGGATACTTTCAATTTGAGACAGTTTATTCACTCTTTTGTTTTCTTATATTTTTCTAAGCTTACAAAGTGCGTAGTATCATAATTATTTAGTAGTTAATTTATATCACAGACTTTCAATTTAAAAATTGTAAGGCCACATCCACTATCACTCTCCCTATCTCACTGGATCAGCACAGTTGTGAGTTGGTATATTTTTATAGGTGCTCTACTGCCTCTACAGGCTCGTACGTAAAGGTTTTTGAAATATATCCTTCAACGAAAAATCTGTGACATAAATAGGTGGCAATCGTGTCGTATGTGCTAAGTTTCTACTTTCCATGCTGGCCCATGTTTGGTCGACAAACGTTTGTGCCGCGCAAACGTCGCGGCACAGCTCGATGCGCTGCAGATTTCCTCTCGCGGGAACTCCTTCAATATTTGACCAACAGACTGGTTAACAGTTCCTAACATACTTATACAGATTATGTACGATTTTTTAACTTAAGCCGCCTTACCACAAAAGATATAAACACTGTTTAAGCGTACAATTTGTAATGTTAAACGTTGTCTAAAGTGTACGTAAGTTTTAACTGTAAGTGTCAACTGTCAACTTAACTTGCACACTTATGTACGAATTTTTACAGGAAACTCAGAGATAAAACTTCTATAATTTAACCAACAGACTGGTTAACAGTTTGTATTAAAGATGTACGGATTATGTACGAGATTTTACGGGAAGCTCATGAACTAAAACATTAAATAAGTGAGTACTTTCTCAACCGATAGGTTAGCAGTATTTTATACAGTTTTGAAAGTATCTTCCGCAATGCTCACTGACATAATCAGCAGTACAATACCTACCACCAATTTTTGTTTAAAATAAGTTCGAAATTATATTTTGCAAGTATTGTTTACATAGCATCCGTTTTTATACCTCAGTGGTCTCGAATGAAAAAAATGCGAAATTGATAAACTACCTAAAATAATTATCATTGGTACCAAAACTCGGTATGAAAGGATTTTCAGGTTTAAAACTATATATAACGTACATTATATAACCTGCAATGATCAAATCATGGAGTGGGGTCCCCAGTGGCGTATCAGCAGAGTCTGGTCACCACTGTACTGTACTGTACCAGCCTTTTAAATAGTCCACTGCAGGACGTAGGCCTACCCACGAAGGGTGATTGGGCCATATCCAACACGCTGGCCCAGTGCGGGTTGGTGGATTCACATACGCCATCGAATTTCTTCTACGGACGTATGCAGGTTGCCTCAAGATGTTTTCCTTCACCGAAAAGCCAGTGGTGTGAAATTCCGTACATAAATTCCAAAGATCTCATTGGTACGCGACCGGGGATTTGAACCCACGACCTCACGATTGTAAGGCGGGTCACTACCTCTAGACCACCACGGCTCTACGACTCTGGTCTGGTCACCACACAAAGAGCCAATGGTCAAGTTATATCCTTTATTTTGTCTCGGTTCGCTGAAATTGTGCAATTCGGTAAATAATTGGGAATATTTGTTCCAGAAGACCAGGTGCCAAATTGGTAGAAATACCAAAATATCGGTAGGTTCGAGATCACTGTGCTAACTTTTTTATATATGTAACGTTGAATAAATAACTTAAACTAATTTTATTTTGAGCATTTTATTTTCTAGTTAGTTTTGTTATCGGGTTGGCAGTTAAAATATTTTTAGTTTAAATATTAATATCGCAGGTGCAAGGATAAAGTAAAAATAATACGTTGAATGAGGCAAATAATAAAAACAAAATCCTATCGCGACACGTGTATAAAAATTTAATATATTGTAATGGAAAGAATGCTATGTATTGTATTGCATAACTATTACAAGAATCGTTGCATCTCTAGTTATTTTTATCTGGAAATGAAAATGGTAGAATGTTTAGAGTAAAGTAGTTAACTGATGTATATATGAAATTGTATAGATCACCATCGTCGTATCATTATCATTAAGATCAGCCGTAGGGAGGACATCCTCTGCTGGCATCATCATCATCATTCGCAGCATTTCCTATCCCACTGAGGGTATAGGCCTCGCTCTGACGGTGCCATTTGTCTCGGTCCTGTGCTAATCGTCGTAATCGTAAATCCAAGGGCGACCCACGATACTGATGCTAAATCTGCTATTAGGAAGGCATCCCTTGTAGATACTTAATCCAACTAATATTATAAACTCGAAAGTTTGTGAGGATGGATGGATGGATGGATGTATAGATGTTTGTTACTCTTTCACGCAAAAACTACTAAACGGATTGAGATGAAACTTTGCAATAATATGGCTTATATATCAGAATAACACATAGGCTATAAATTATAATGATATTGCGTCAAAAATCAAAATATCGTGCGGGCGAAGCCGCGGGTAATAACTAGTATATTATATTAGGACCGTATGGAAGCGGTTTACATCCACCAACACCAACAGTCTTAACTAAATCCTTGTAGGTATCTTAACAAGACATAAACTTAGGTACCAATAACATTTCCTTCATCGTCCATTGTGTATTGTACCTGAGATTAATAGCACAATTTAGAAATAGCTCTGATGTTGCAGATGCATACTACAAATGTGTACAATATTTATGGGTTTAATATAAACACCATGACTTTGGCTATTGGTATTAACAAAGCCTAATATCGCGTTGCAATATGCATCAAAGGAAGATTATAGGGCGTCCGCCCCTCATAACAAAATTAATCAATATCAGCCCTCATATCTATTTTCTTACTTGAATAAAATTCTGCCAGTACACTCTTCTGTATATTATCTACATAGCTGAGAATATATTCTTCATAATGTATGTGAAATGCGTCTAATACCGCGTTGCAGACGCAGCATTCGTCAAGGAAGAATTAACGCGCATCTACGCCTCATAATACAATTAATCAATATCTCAGAAAAAAAATGTATCACATAAATAAAAATATATCAAGAAACTCTCTTGTGCAATTTTATTTACAATTCTACATAGTAGATAATACATCGCTAACCTGATGTAGAAAGAATAGGTACCTACGTGTAATACCGAGTTGCAGCCGCAACAGACATCATAGGGGAATTCCCGCGCGTCCACGCCTCCTATTACAATTAATCAATATCAGGCCTCAGAAATCCTATCCTACTAATATTATAAACGCGAAAGTTTGTGAGGATGGATGGATGGATGGATGGATGTATGGATGTTTGTTACTCTTTCACGCAAAAACTACTGAACGGATTGAGATGAAACTTTGCAATAATATAGCTTATATATCAGAATAACACATAGGCTATTAATTATAATGATATATTGCGAATGCGGGCGAAGCCGCGGGTAAAAACTAGTAGCTTATATAAATAAAACTCTACTAGTAAACTCCCCTGCGCCATATTCTCTACATAGTTAAGAATATATAGCCTGCATAATGTAGTCGGAATGCGTATAATACCGCGTTGCAGCCGCAGCATGCATCATGGGGGAATTCCCGCGCGTCCGCGCCTCATAATACAATTTGGTTCGGTATCCGAGGAACTTTTTCATAAAGTCGGATTAGTTACGGTTAGAGAAAACAGTTGAGAAAGTGCAGTAGACGAACTGAAAACTACAGGGGAAAGCAATGAATGTCAAAATTGTATCGATTTTTGGGTGATAATGCCATTGACATCGCCATTAGCATGGCATTATAACCCAGAAATCGATAAAATTTTAACATTCCTTGTTTTTCTCCTATACTACAACTAATACATACAGTATTTTATTTAATTGAAGTCTTACGTACCTATTATATTTCGTAAAAAAAATATTTACAAAGGAAAGTTCAACCTCTACCAAATTAGAATTTCTACCTATTACTTTTATGAAGTTACTGTATAGAAATAACCATTTGTTACATCTCTAGAAGTATATTTCGAAGAATTTTATAAAATTTAATGTTTTTGGTAATATTTTCGTGAAACATGATATGTATTCATTTTGATAGTAAAATTAGATATTACAAACTAGATCTACTTGCTCATTCATGAATTTCTGGGTTAACTATCCCTGCGATCCATTGTTTTCAAGTAAATTCTGAACTACGAGTATTAGGCACTTAATTAGCTCTAGCTTAACTCACTCTCAGTTACGATCTCTAAGTGAGAACAATACGAGCTAGAACTTGCCCTAATGTGCCATTACAATAGTACAGCTCTCCCTATTGTGCACTACAAAGCTATATAATACAACAATAGAAGTATAGAATAGAATACTAGAATTTTAAACGGTTATTTTTGACGATGCTATTGTAGATATGTTACTACAATATTTCTGATATCTTGATTTATTATTATGACTTTTAATTCAATGTTATGTACTTAATATTTTGTTACATATTCCCGTTTTTTGACGTGATGACGCCGGCTGCACGCACGAAAAATCATGTCTCATTGTCACTTTTCGCCCGAGCCAACCGTGCAAGCGAGAGCACGAAACAAGCGATAGAGAAGCACAATCGGCCTATACGCTCGGCTTGTGACGCATATTATGTATCACGTAAAGCTATAGTCCGTAAATCGACTTAACAGACAACCAATGTTTTGTGTGTTTTGACTTTCGCACGTGTGCATAATTGTACCTATGTGAGCATAAATTAACTTTACCCTACCGTGTCCTAAGAACGCTAGAAGTTTCCCTACTGCGCCCTAACAATGGTGACCTAATGCTCTACCCCCACGGGCGGCAAATGAAACTTTACGAGCCGGTTCATGCAAGAACAAGAATTCATACGTCGCATACGTATGCCGAGGCATGCGCCCATTACTTATGCTAGCCAAGGAATTATATGCCTCTGGTCTTAGGAATTGTATGAAAACGGCTTTTATATCCGCCGAATCCAACTCGTCTGGGCAGCGTTCGGAAAATTGCGTAGCGTCTTCTCGTCCGACATACCTCAGTGCCTGAAGTCGAAAGTTTTCGATCAGTGTGTGTTGCCAGTGATGACTTATGGCACAGAAACGTGGTCTCTCACAATGGGCCTTATTAGAAAGCTCCAAGTAGCTCAACGAGCTATGGAGAGGGCTATGTTCGAAGTCTCTCTGCTAGATCGAATCAGATATGAGGAGATCCGTAGAAGAACCAATGTTACCGACATAGCCCAACGGATTGGCAAGTTGAAATGGCAATGGGCAGGGAACATAGCGCGGAGGACTGATGACCGATGGGGTCGAAAAGTTCTGGAGTGGAGACCACGTACCGGCAAGCGCAGCGTAGGACGTCTACCCACAAGGTGGACGGATGACCTCATTAAGACCGCAGGATCGCGCGGAATGCAAGCCGCTTCCTACCGGTCTTATTGGAGATCCATATGGGAGGCCTATGTCCAGCATTGGACTTCTTATGGCTGATGGATGGATGGCTTTTATATTAATAATAATCTTGATTAATGTTTCACGCCAATTAAGATGGCTAAAGTTATTATATACATCGCTGCTGTTCAAAACTATTAGACGATAGCATCTGATATTAATAGCGCTTTAAACAGTTTGTGAAGTTGGTTTGATGCCAATAATCTTGTATTAAAGCCTTCTAAGACCAAATGCATGAAATTTTTCTCACCGAACGTACGAAATGTTGAATTAAAAGTTACTTTAAAAAATGTTATGTATAGAAATGACGCCGCTAAGTGTATGTTTTATACCAAAAACTGAATAAATGAATCAGTGCATTGCGAGACGGCTCCGCGTGCTAGCACTCGCCAACTTGAGAAAGGTCACCGAATGCGACCGAAACTATAGTCGTTACGAATATCCCTACACGTGAGTTTAGTCCCGTTATATATAGTATAAAATGAATAAAAAAAATGAAATGAAATTTTAGAGGAATCATTGTAGCGGTAAAGCTTACTGCATAACTTATTATTCTTTTAGTTTATTTTTTCTGATTTCCGTAAGAATCTAATAAGGAATTATAATTTATTGAAAGATGTAATAAAATTGTACCTTATTAAACTAATGTTACGGCTTAATGGTTTCATATCTGAAGCTTCTAACTCTACACGCCTTACTCTACAAGTCCTTACTTCACAAACTCTACACCTTAGTATACAGGGTTATTTCTAATCAATTAGCATCCTGCTAGGGGCTTATTTTGTACATCAAAACAAACAACTTTTGTTCTACGACTTTCGTCAAAACTCAAAAAAAAATTGTTATTTCATAGAAAAATATAGTTCACCCGCGACAAAATGTATGGAACAGCTGATTTTTTTCTGAGTTTTGACGAAAGTCGTAGAACAAAAGATGTTAGTTTTGATGTACATAATAAGTCCCTTGAAGGATGCTAATTGATTAGAAATAACCCTGTATATATGCGGCTTGGCTGTTTCGGCTAACTGCGCGTAGGCAAGATTGATTATTATTAACTATTCATTCGAAAAGTCACATATATTGACTAAGCTGTAGAGTTTGTGGAGTGAGGCGTGTAGAGTTAGAAGCTTGGCTTTACATGAGATCTGATAACTTTTTGATATTGTGAACTGTGCTTTAGTCTTCGCTACATTTCACATAAAAATGTTTTTGTTGGATTAATTATTACAAAATGGACATGTCTCATCACAATCACGGTTAATTCCAATAACTAGCAATAACCGTGATGGCCAACTTGCAAATAACCGATATTGATTTGCGGCGAAGCAACAAGTGGCTGCATCAATTACAAGGTTCGAGCTTTGTAGGCTCAGTTTGTTTGTTCAAGTTGTCAGTTCTGGTCCAATATTAGTATTGAGATAACTAGAACCTGAAATAATAATAATAATCTGTACTCTTCTCACTAATAATTTTACGTGCCAGTTGTGGATAAAGTTCACGCGGAAAGCAATAAACATGATAAGAGATCTGTATAATGACACATACCGAACTTTTATGAAGCTACCGCGGTGCCGTCGAGCATGTTTGCTGAGGCGGGGGTTCCCGACTTCTTTGCAGTAATAAGATCTAGGGTGGCCTTGTTTTGGCAGCGTCTGCGTCATTCCGACAATGAAATCCTTGTGGCTGTCTCTGACAACTTCCGGAGCCCTTTGTACGAGCATTGGGTTTCTGTCCACATGGAGACGAATAAGAAATAAATATACTATACCGACTTGGCAATATTGTGTGGTATATTCATTCTCTATAATATAACTCTGGGTCCTTGTGCCTGCAATAAATGTATTTTTTTATAAATCCGATGGTGTGTTTGTTGGTATTACTCTTTCACACAGCAACAAATGAATTGACAATTCACTCAGCAATGAATGAAGAATTGACTTGATTTTTTGGCATAATTATAGTTCAAAGGTCAAAAAGTGGCATAGGCTTTTTATTCCGGAAAAGTTGTTTTAAGTTAGCAAGAAAATCAAACACCAACCGAATGATCACAAACGGCCCTCCAATTGCATGACCCAAAAACCCAGTGGCCTATCACGCCACGACCCAGACATCGGACTGGCCCTAGTGACCGATCAAGCCCTATTTCTTCGTCGGCACAAATCTCGCAAGGTAAACAGCTGTAAAGCCTCCGCGCCGGCCGCTCGGCACGGAGGGGATTGCTGCGTATTTATCGCCGGCACTTTGGTACTAAAGAACGGACTGAAAGATAATATCATCAGCTATCTGAGGTAGAGTCAAATTGAATTTTATAGAATTTGTGTTTTTGTTATAATATTAACCTAAGAAGTAGTTTCGTGCGAAAAGTTGTTAATACACATCAATAATTTAATTTGAATAAATCTGTAGCGACTACTTTCGGTACATGCGGTCCCACCATCCCGCGCGCTCGCTCGTTAAAATAATGCCGCCCGTCAGGCAATCAGAAGCCGAAGCCTGCATTGCGCAAACGATATTTACAGCGACGGACGAACAATTTCAAGACCTAATGTTAAACTGTGAGATAGCTATCTTCGAGCACAACACCTATGGACGCCTTCCTAGTCTATAGACATGTAATATGATACGCAATCTAACCAAAATCTGTATTGAGGTGCCTTAAGTAGCTAAAGAAACGCCCAAAGAGTTAATGAGGCGACACAAGGAGTTAAGGAAGCGACATAAGGAGTTAAGGAAGGCGCCCCAAGGACTTAAATAGGACGCTATAAAGACCCGCAGATTCTACCATCTTTTTATGGAGATGTCAGTCGATTGCCAATATTGGAAGAATGCTATGGGGAAAACTTTTCCTGTCTGATAAATGGTTTTGTTCATAACAGTGTGCGGATTGGTAAACTAGTTGTTTTATTTGTCTGCTATGCGGAAAATTTATTTACTGGCCGTTTTATTGCAATGGCAATGAAATTGATTTCATTTCGCGGTTTTTTTTTTGCCTTTTATGTTGGACGAAATTGCGATTTATTAATTTTGTTGTACAGAGATTCTTCAAAAAAAAACAATCAGCTGTTTCATACAAAGTGCAAGTCGGTATCGACAAAATGTACATCTGATTTAATTTTCCCAATTTTGAGTAGGCCCCATAGTAAAAGCAAAAGTAGAAACTCATAAAAGTTGTCCGTAATGATGGTCTTCATTGGCTCAATTCACCTGTTCTGGAGATACCTGGCCGCGGTACAATCCACCACAATACCCACTATGAATGGCGATGAATGCCATTTCGAAAATTAATTCGATAATGTCAAAGTACCATGATTTCGAAGTTACTAAGATAAGTGTGTAATTTGTTAGTACCACTAAATAAAGTTACCTATGTCCGAAAAGAGCATAGAAGAATCTAAATTCAGTAAACTAGAGTTTTCTTTCGAGTACCACAGTAAGCTGAAATGAAACTATAGAGCGACAAATAAATATCATAATTAAGTCTATATAGGCCAAATAACATCAAAGTTTTTAAGCTGCCTATTGAAAAAAATGCTGCCTCTGATTTGAATAGAGTGTTAAAACAACCGTAACCTGCTCATTCCCGATGAAACCAATGACGCCAAATTTAAATACCTGTACAAAGCTATCTGTAATAATCTACATAACAGCCAAGTCAACCAAAACATTCTCCAAGGGCCCAGCAACCTTCTGCACCAATTACGGCGACCAATAAGAGCCCTCCGTCATCGATACCGAGCGCGGTACTCCGCACAATACGCACTCGATCCATCCCGTTGTATTGGAGGACCGAAATGATCCCGTTATTACGAACATCTTCAAAAAGGTTCAGTTTTATTCCGAAGGCCCTGTTATGAGGATCGCACACCGTATAGACTAAATAGTGACAAAAGTTCTAGCAAAACTACTTGTATCTATCTGTAGTGTAGTAGGTATTTTTAAAGAAAAGCTAACAATTAAGTACATAATTTGAAGCCCTAGAGAAAGTTTATACCATGCAAAACATAAGAGTAAATCCAACGACACTGTACATCAATCAGTCTTATTGATACTAATAAAAACTGCTCCTATCCAGTCTTATTGGAAGTTGTTAGTAAGGTATTTTTTGTTGCCAAGCAAAGTGAGCCATGCTCTAGATAAGGAATTTTAAAAACTAATGCGATTTCATGCTTTGGGGAGTTTCAAGTGCCTCTCTCAGTAGTCTATTAGCTTTCTTCGGCTTAAAAAAATCTGTTACCAGGCCTGGATGGCTAGCTTTTTTTATAATAAGCCAGATTTTTTTAATATGATGATATGATGGCTTATACTTAAGTACTGTACTGTATCAGCCTTTTCAGGCCTACCCACGAAGGGTGATTGGGCCTTATCCAGCATGCTGGCCCAAATTATTCTACAGACGTATGCAGGTTTCCCTACGATGTTTTTCTTCACCGAAAAAGCCAGTGGTGTTACCTTCCGTACATGAATTCCGAAAAACTCATTGGTACGGGACTGGGATTTGAACCTATGACTTCACGATTGTAAGGCGGGTGTCACTACCACTGGACCACCTCGAATTTGACACGCCTTATACTTAGGTACCTTACTTTTAGTAGTTTTCTAAAGGTAGTCCATTTATTATCACTTCTTGATGTATTTCCCCGGTTCTTGACAATGATTTCACATCCCGTTTTAACATAGACGTATATCTTTTATCTAATAAAGATTAGATATATAAAAAAATGTTATAACAAAGAATTTACTGCTTATATGTTGAAGATCATCTTAGAGTGCCAATGACTGTACTGTTTACCCTAACATCTGCCTACTCCCTCTACATTTTAAGGTTAAATCAAAAAATTTCTTGAATAGGTAAAACTGAGTGGAATAGTTGTGCGAGTGCCCTTACGCCGAAAAGGCAGTTAAGCCCGTACACGTGTAGTGGCCCTCACCGCGGCCATTTTGTCCCTCGTATGCAGTGATGGTTTAATATTTCAATGGATAGAAAATTGGATGGTCAGGTTTCGTTTTTGCTGGACTAGGTTAGGGCGTGGGTTGGACCTCGTTATATTTATTTTCTGTTTGGCGACCCATTCCATGTTTAGAAATTATTTTTTTTGCCGACAACTTGGTGTTCTCTTGATACATTTATTTTTTAGAGGTTCGAAGTGTTTGGTACAAGTTTAATACACTATCTAAAATGGAGAAAGATTACGTTTTACCTAAACACTATATAAATGCTAAGTCCAAAGAAACATATACGACACATTATTACCTGCAGAAAATTATTACCCTTAACCAATTGTTACCTATTTAAGACCACAGAGACGACTGAAATGGAAATTAAAAGTCATTAAAATACAAAAAATATTATGATTAATATAAATTAATAAAACCTCATCAATACCGCTTCCAACCGGTTTAGCAGGGGACGTGTTATTGCTGATGGCTGGATAATGATAATGCATATTCGTAGGTTTGCACAAACTGTAACGTTATAATTGTTTTTTTGTCACTTTTGTCATCATCTCAGCCATGTCAAAGAGTGAAACTCGAAATTGCGTTTATTTACCCACAAAAAACTTAGCCTAACTAAGTTGGAAAGTTAGTAGAGCGTACTAAAAACTAAACCTCTACTTTCTTATAATCTAGTGAAGTTCTGACGTTAACATCAGTTCATTTACCACCATCATCAGCTTATTTCGGTCCACTGCAGGCATCAATATAGAATCTAAGAAAGAAAAAATGCCAAGTCGATGACTGCAGGGCATAAGCTTCCTCTCCTTACGCCAATTATCCCTGTCCTGTGCTAGCCCTTCGCGTACAAGGTGACAAAAAGTATTTCCGCATACAACGTGGGGTATACGTTGCCTCACGCTAAATATATTCCTAGTAAGGTGATTATAAAAATATTACAGGCTCAGATGGTTGATATAGGTTCATGACACATTAAGCCCGATTACAGAGGCGCCAGCGTAACTATATTAGCTAAATAGCATAGTTTTGTTTCTTTTTCACTTTAGGCATTCGATAGAGAGAACGCTTTTTACGCTGCTATTTTATTTACACTGGCGCCTCTGTAATCGGGCTTAATATACTGGTAAATAAAACCGTATAATAAATTAGGATTAACCTTCAATTTAAAAAAAAATTAAATTGAACAGCTACTTCATAAAAATCAACTAGGTAGTTTTCTTCAAAGTCAGAAAAAAGTACATAAAAAATATCATTTATTCTTAAACATTAGATATAATTTAATTATTACAAAACCAGTCATATTTTATGTCATATAAAATATAAACATCACCAATTAACCTTATTCTGGTGAAATCATTCATTATATTGATCAATACAATTTTGTTACATCAGTTTCATGTGTTTTGTAAGCATAAATATGTATCTAAAGCAACCAATGAACCATTCGATGTATTTTTATCTATATGTCTAAAACATTCGACATAAAAAAAAAGGTGGTGGTCAATAGGTAGTGACACCCGCCTTAAGGTCGTGGGTTCGAATCCCCGGTCCCGTACCAATGAGTTCTTTGGAATTTATGTACGGAATTTCACACCACAGGCTTTTCGGTGAAGGAAAACATCGTGAGGCAACCTGCATACGTCCGTAGAAGAAATTCGATGGCGTATGTGAATCCACCAACCCGCACTGGGCCCGCGTGGTGGATATGGCCCAATCACCCTTCGTGGGTAGGCCTACGTCCTGCAGTGGACTACTAAAAAGGCTGGTACAGTCTAAAACATAACTATATGTTAGGTTGCTTTATCAGCAAATCTCTTGGAATCTCTTATTTGCAATCATTGTGTTATTTTGGCAAGAAAGGAAAATATGACCTTCTAATGAAGGTAAAATTTACTCCTGTAATATGGCCACAATATTATTATTTTGGAGTAATGCAGACAGTTTTATCCAATTATATCTATAATGCTAATGAATTTACAACAATGTGCCTAATCAGTTTAAAGTTCACAATATCAAAAAATAAAAAAATATATATTCGCCTTTTTGACTACGACCCGTTAAACTAAAAAACGCCCAGGATCCACTTTATATGCGCCTACAGACACAATCAGTGATAAATGATGATGTATTGATGCAGTGTAGTGATTTTTAACGTCCAGCTACTGCAGGTTTCAACTAAATCGCTCAATTTTCACTTTTGAATTAAGCTGTTTTTCCAGGGCTGAGGTAACGTATACCCCACCTTGTACGCGGAAGGTTAGTCTCATCAAGGTATAGTCGTGTTTATTTATCAACCAAAAATAAATGACTTCACAACACTTTAAACGTATTCAATATCATATTACAATAATAGTGTTCAACCAAAATTATTTCAAACAAAAGATATTCTGTAATATTATTCGTGAAAACAGCCACTGGAATCCGAAAAGCAGAGCATTTCCACGCAGATGGATTGGGTTCCGAATTGGATGACCGTTCGACGGATTTATGCGATGCTCCACACTCATGACATATTCCGTTCTGGCTGCGATGTGAATCGTTCTTGATTAACATTTTAAAAGACCGCTTTGGCGAGAACGGGTTAACATCATGTCGCTGCATTTATTTTCAAAATAGTATCTCTATCAGGACTCTTACATTGGCTTCTATCAAGACACGTGTAAAGCTATGAATACATCATGTCTTTATACAAAACAATATCCAATCAAGAATAAAGAATTGTACCTACTAGAAAAAACAACATCCAAATAACATCATAGTTCAATTAGAAAGCTCCTACTTCTCAATAAGCTGCGTATCCGCTAGAGACACGCGATGCATAAGGCGGAATTTGTTTGTAAGAACCAATAGAATCCTTTCATTTTAACTAGTCTTGCTCAGCTCATATGAAAATAGCGTAGCGGAGCTAAGTAATAAAGCAATTGTATTGGTTTTTAACTAGCCTAGTCACAGATGTAGCGCTCTTAGCATAGTTTGACTAAGTGTCTGTCAGTAATCACTGAAATTAAGGCGAGCCACCAGTGAAGAAGCGGAGAAAAACGTTTTGCTAGATCAAATTTTTTAGGTATTTATTTATATGTCGGTCTTGCAAAAAATATACGATATACTTAAATATGTTATTGTCTAAGTAATGTGTTAATTTGTTGCACGATAGGGTGTACTTTACTCGATCATAAAAAAAATCGAAAAACAGCTTAATGTAAAAGTCTAAATCGAATTACTTATTAATGAAAGTTTCGACTTTCCATATCATTTTTAAATGGAAATGTTTCTTTTTAAATACTACAGAGAACCTGCTAAAATTTGGGTTCTAACTAAATGCCTATATTTTTGAGTTAAATATTTATCCCAGAATTTGAATATTTCCCAGCGGTTTGACAAGACGCCGCGCCGCCCGCTACCCCGTCAATTGCAATCGCCCGATTGCTTATATTGTTAGCTTGCCAACGCTAGACTTTCGCCACATTTTCTCCGCCCGTTCATTACATTCACGCGCATGAGACGCGCGGGCGGCCCCCACGAACGAACTACGCACGAACTAGGATTTTAGGAAGTGAGGTACTTCCTAAAATCCTAGTTCGCGCGAAAATGCTTCGCCTTAAGCAACGTTTGGCACGGACAGTCTTCGAATGGGTGACCGCGAATGACATTTTCAACAGAGCGCTACCGAGGCTCGGATGACACCTTAAATTGTAGGTCCCGGTTGTTTTAACCGCTTAATGATGTCAGAGGCTTTCAGATAGCTTGAAAACTTTGACACTGAATAGCTCCAGTAGCCACGTCTATAAATTTCGTAGACTTGGCGTTTTTTCTATTGATGATAAATATAAACTTACTTACCTACTAGTCACGCATCCTCGCATATGTCAAGAGGTAAGACAGTTTTAAAAATTGTTTAATAAAACTGCTCCTGTAAAAAAGCAGAGGACACAGCGGGTAGCTATAAAATTCTCACAAGCTTACATAATTATCGTTCCGAAATGAGTACAGTAGATTATCCTGTCCTAAATGAGTACAGATACAAAGTCGTCATCTCCGCGGTCGTCACGTCCACGGCAGCTGCGCCGCCCATTTAACGAGCGCCTTCGTGTCATAATCTCGGCGGCTGGAGTTTTATTGCAGTTCGTGAAACTGTCGCACGGCGGAGAATATTGTCGCAACATATTAGTACGAGTATTTAAAATAATTGCATCATACATTATTGGGTGAATTCGTATGGGCCGGGTAGCTAGCCCTGATGTCAGAGTTTTTAAGCCGCCTGAAAGCCTCTGGCATTAATAAACGATTAAAAAAACCGTGACCAACAGTTAAATGTGTCATCCAAGCCAGCCAAATCAGTTGTAACTGCCACCTGCCGGTCATCCTTCCGAAAACTGACCTTGCTGAACCTAATTTGATGTTTGCTGACAAACACCTAGTCAAATTACGCTATGAGCATTTATTACCAAAATATTACACAATTTATACTACTGCTCTACCTACGTCTTTACAGGTAAATTAGCACGCTAATTGGGCTTTATGTAACGTTAATTAACAATACCATGGTATCAGTACCTATAATTGTCATAGATTTTAACGAGTAAGAACATTGGAGAAATTTACTTAACGTCTTAATTAGCGCGCTAGTTTATGCGTTAACACAAGTGCACATATCACGTATTGTCATAATTTTAAAGACTTACTGAGTATTTTGAATTAATCGAAATTATGTCTTACCTTTTCTTTTATTAATTGCTGGTAAGTCCTTACGACGCCTGAAATTTTTAAGTTATTAATAAAATAACAACTAAGTTGAGTCTAAAATTGAACTAGTTAATAAAATTATAACTAACATTACCAGTCAAAACTGATATTTAATACTGTACCTAACTGAATCGTCTTTTCCTTGAATTATTATCAGATAAAATTCAATATTTATTATGATAGCAATTACTGGGCGTTAGTTTTGTACCATATTATATCCTTATTGCTCATACCATAAAGTAAAAGTCCTTTAAAATTTTCTGTAGGATTTTCATCTATATCATCTATTTATATTGGTATGAGTAAATAAAGTCGCAAAGTAAATAACTCAGGCGTATAAAACCGTAACTACACGAGGAACCAGCAAGAGGCATGTTCATTACCAAGATGAGAAAACTTGGAACAGGTGTTCTATAATTAAATCATTAGAATGGCTCAACGTATGCGTAAATGATCACGACCCAAAAAGAGTAGAAGCGAGCATTAAAATTTTATGCTTGTGCAAGTGAGAGGGCATAGCGTACAATCTTTTGACTGCATTATACCTTTTGACTGGTTATATCTTTTGACTGGTTATAGTGACTTTGACTTCTGTCAAAGAGGTGTGGGTTTGATTTCCACTCAACTTCACTGAAGGCATGCATTTTTGTGCTGTGCATAGGTGTTAGCTATATGTCTGGATGTTATTGTCTATTTAAGTATGTTTTAATAACTATGTATTTATATTTTTATGTCTTTGCCAGGTTTTATCACATTGCTTAGTTTAAGCTCAGATATCGTGTGTAAAATATTCCTCTATATTTATTTATTTATCTTCTGCACACGTTAGAAATGATTCTACCGTTTTAAAAATAGAGCCCCAGGTAGGCGGAGGTTGAACACGAATCGAGGTACGTTGGAAGTTTGGCGGCGGCATATTGATGCCACACCAGTTGCAAACTGCTCATATTTACCGAAATACATGAGGCATAATATTCCAATAAGACGCTTAGAAAATTGGTAGAAATTCTGCAAACGATAGACTAACACAAACTATCTTACTACTAAGTAGTAGACGAGTAAATAGTAGAGTTTGCCCTCATGCTACTTTAGTTTTCCCGCGTAGGGTTAAGAACTAGATTAGCGTATGGGTAAAGTAACAACTTCACAGCAGAGCTGAAAAACTATTCAAATTTAGCTGCCGTTATCTTATAATAGCTCTTCTATGACAAAATCTATAGTAGTTAGATAATGATCTGATTTTTACTAATAATAAAGCTTTATTTATCGGCTACAGAATAGTATAACTTGTTGGGCAATCTTCAGCGTTTTTATTTTCATGAAAAATTGTTGATATACGTCATTTTAGCTGTTACATACCTACATTTAAAAATGTATGTATTGCAACGGAACCTCCGTTAAAATGGCCTTAAATAACGGTAATTTACGCTTATTTGGCACTAAAAAAACTTAGGCTTTATAATCAAACATTCTGTGTGAAAAACGTATGACAAGATACGTTATTTAAGCGATTACATTCAAAACATCTGCAGTGTCCTATTTTTGACAAAATAATGGCAAGACTATTGTAAGTAGAAATACATAATTTTGGCAGTAAACTAAAATATTTTTTTGACACGTTATTTTTGTGCTAAGCAATCTATACACTACATAGCTCTAGTTTTTGGTACTTAAAAGCGAATAGTGAATTTCTTTTTTTCTGAATTTTTGACCATACGCTACTCTAGTTCAGTAGTAAGTAGCGCTTAGTATCGTTGATCTACCGTCACCGCTTGCTAGCACAGACTTATTTGCAAATATTGTTTCAATAAAACTATTGTTTTTTTTTTCTAATGAACATTTAAGTGATTTTTATTTATATTTTAGACGAAAATCAGAAGCAAAATAGGCCGACTGTACGACTAGAACATACCCTAGTCTCAACAAGCGTTTTACCGACAGTACTTTCGGAATGAGCAAAGAGCATTACTTAACTCAGTTTTTGCAGACGCTCTTGGCTAGATTTATCAGTTATAATATTATTATTCTTTTAACTGTTTAGCCATGTCAGAGGCCTCCAGTTGGCAAAAAAAATCTGACAACAGGTCTAGATACCCGGCTTATATAAACTTACTTAGTTATAATATTGGTTGTTTGCTGTTGTTGAGCGGAGGTTGCGAGTATTTTATAGTACGCTATAAAATTCGCACCGCTCAACAGCCTAAATAATCATTTAATATGCTGAAATGAAATTGAAACGTAAACTCACAGAGAAAACCTTAGAAAAACAACATTATATCTATCGACGTGCCATCCGATATATAGGGGAACTTTCTTCATCTGTTGTATTCGTATTATTTAGAGTTCGCGATCGGGACGCGCCTCGATCCATAAAACATTCTTTGAAAACTTCGCGAGTGGAATCGCAGCTCACTTTCAATGTGTAGAGATGGGAATTAAGCGAAAGTTTATACCTATTTAGGTATCGATAAGTCTTCACTATGAATTTTTGCTATTGTTAACTAGATTAAACTGCACAATTGCTGTCTCGGGCCCTTTCTCATTAACAAATTATAATTGTAACGCAAGTTCGAGTGTACCCTTAAACTACCCGAGATCGGACTCGTATACCTGAAGAGATCGAGCATTACCTAGCGGCGCCGGCCATTACGCCTCAGGGATGGGACTTGTAGAGTCAGAACCATCGCACCGGCCGCTGCCGACTTGCGAGGCGCCCGCGTGTTTGGATAGATTAGGAGATCTATCATGAAAAAAGATAAGGCTTAGCGTCAAGTTAAGGTGACGCATTGATAAACTATTCTTTCAAAAATTCTCCATTCAAAATTTTACGCGGTCGCGCTCGACAGGATCGCGCCAGAGCTGCGAGCGGCAGTGAGTTTTTAATTAATTACTCATAATGTACACATTAAAGAAAATAACTTCTCGGTTTATGAAATAGAATAGCGGTCTGGATATTTTATTCGTAAATAATAATGGGGTGTTGTCGCTGATAATTCAGAGCATTCGAATTATTAAACTTTTTTTTGGTGAGAAATTTGTAAGTTTTTATTTTGAATAAAGCCGGTTACTTTTAAAATTTTTGACCGGTTTATTAAATTTTTCAAGTTTTTCCCTTATATATGATATTTTTTAAATTTGTATCAATATCATTTGTCCTCTCACATCGCGCATTCAAAAGTACTCGTTTTCGTGTCTCTCGGCCCGGTACCTCGTCTTAACGGCTATCTCGTCAATATATTAAAAAAAAAACAATTACTTTGTTTCGTTCAATTCACATTTATTTAGACAAAAAAATGCTAAAAATAACTAAAACAATAAAAAGAACACCTACGTTTTACACTATAAAAGTTTATAAGTTGGTAGGAATATAAATTATAATGGTTATTTGTGCCCTTTTCAAACCAATTTGAATTATTTACGAAGCATAAAAATTTAAATTGCAATGCGCCCCTTTTATCGATATATTTGGCCCCCTAAAGCACGTCACTAGCATTCGCGTCGGCATTCGCCCACGACGGCGTTATGAATAAATTATTATGAACATTCCTCATCTCCTTATTGTTAGACACTTTTCAATATTCAACTTATTGCACGGTTCTTTTATATTCTTGATCTCGAACGATGTTATGGAATACAAAAGGCTTATGAACAAGATGTTCAAAATTAAGCCGTGGCCGTCTACTGCAAAAATTGACGATATGAAATCGTGAGGCCCGAAGCTGATTCAAAATCGTTCAATGACTTTAGAATATCTCCAATTTTTACGCTGCGGGCTATTTAGTAACGGAATATAAATCGTATTCAGGTAAGCGTTTTATGAACTTCGCACGGTTTGGTCGAATACGGAACTTGTATTCGCAACTTCCTTTAACAACGTAGAGATTCTCAATACAATCTGTCAAAGTTACGTATACGTTCCTAGACGTTCGAAGTGCAAATAATCAGCCAAGTGGCAGTAAGACTCGCGCACGAAGGGTTCCGTACTGTACTGGAGCCCCCCTTGAATATTTATTTTATTTTATTAATTAATTATTGAAGTAAAAATACAATGAAATATTCAAGCGTCTTACCATTATTAATTTCGAGCGAAAATCGGCTAAAAAATCAGGTTTTTTGTAAGGGAGCCTCCCTTAAATATTAATTTTATTTTGTTTTTAGTATTAATTTTGTTGTTATAGCGGCAACAAAAATACAGCATCTGTGAAAATTTCAATTGGCTAGCTGTCACGGTTCATGAGATACAGCCTGGTGACAGACAGACGGACAGCGGAGTCTTAGTAATAGTGTCCTGTTTTTACCCTTTGTGTACGGAACCCTAAAAACGATCCCCTGCATGCACAAGTGCATACGTCTGGCGAAGAAATTTAAGTTTAAAATAGCAAAATATTCATAGACAGAATTTAAATTCTTCCTTTTTGATAAGTAACATAATAGAAAGTATGAATAAAAATGAACCATGAAAAAATAGAACCCTTTCTTGGTGATCGGGTAAAAAATAGGTAGGTATTGTAGCGTTGGTTTTAGTTTTGTTAGTCTCTTTGATACTGATACGATACTAATGGAAGAAACATAAACTTATTTTCCAGGGCAACGGATCATGGTGTTAGAGGATAGAGTCTGACTAACGAAAGTTGATACTCGAATTTTTCACTAACTTTTTAAATGACAACACACGGTGCTCCTACCATCATGGATTTGCCTTTAAATGGGGGTATTTTACCTTGTATTAAAACATTTTTTAAACCTACGTCATGTACTAAACTGAACAAAATGATTCACAATATAGTCTTCATCGTAATGAAGTCAAAGAAAGTTGAAATTATTTGGATCAATTGGAGAGCAATAAAAAGCCTCAGTTTGGCATAATAATTACGTCGAAATACAGAAAATAATTAACGTGATGAATATAAAACAATTACGACAAGTTAAAGCTTAAAAAAAAGACATTAGCTTGCGATTCCCCCAAAGATTTGGAAGAATCAGAATCGCAGTATGGTAACAATGGTACATCGTGTGAGTGAGAGATAGTGTTTCCCTCTCAGTTTAGGCCCGCCATACTGATATTTTTTAAATTTACGCTTTTTCAGTATCAAATTTCGTTAGCCAGACTCTAGTAGGATACACCGCTCCGGGATCTTTTGGCTTTTTACATGTTTACATATTCTTCTTGACTATACAAGATTTATGAAGACAATACCCGAACCATTACATTAACTGTGAGAAAGCCCTCGCTTGAAATAAGCCTCTTTAATCTGATAACATACCATCTTAAACCTCTAAAACTCGGATGCAAAATTCGTTCTTCCCAGAATTTGACAAACGTCTCAATTTTCCCCTCATTTTCCTTTATAATTAGTCGTGTTCCAAGGAAACGTTGTCGCACTCGGGGGAGAGACGTAGAAGAACGACCATCACTCATCTGATAACTAGATGAGAAATACATTTTGAAATTTTATTTACATACAAACGCACCTTTGATAGCTTGTCTATCGAAAAAATTTAATGTTCATGACTGTATTTAATTCTATTTTTTGTCAATGTTTTTTTGTCACTCTTTTGATAGCCGGGTTTATTTTTATTCCAGCTCATAGTTTTTAATGTAGATAATATGCCTTGGTAGGTTTGAATATTTTATTTTAGTGCATGGCAAGCAAGTTTGAATAAATATATGTGAATATAAGTAAGTAAAACATTATCTTAAAACCAATCAAACTTGGTATCATTTGAAAGATAATTTAACTGCAAATTCAATCATATAGGTTTGCCTACAAAAAACCGTTCATAACATATTTTTGATTCAATAAAATATAACACATGTCGATAGGGAAGCTATCATAGACAGATTTGTAAATAATTGATGAGAAATGTATGTCTTATCTGGTTATCACATCGGTGAAAGTTGATCTTCAGCGGCTCTTAGACCACAAGATGTTACTTCGTCCCCTGAGAGGTGGAACAAAATACAGGGATAGTAGCTCGATCTCCCAGTGACATTGTCACTTCGGGGAGCCCGGGAGCGCTTGAATCGACTCTGTTATGTGAAGGGTTTCGACGCGATACGTGAAGGATGCTAATTCAGGAACGAACATTTTAGAACAAATTTCATAAAAGACCTCCTTTTCAAATAGTTAATATAGGTGGCTAGCCCTGGTGTCAGATTTCATAGGCCACCTGAAGGCTTCTGACATGGTTAAAACAATCGTTACCCACAATTTAACATGTTATCCGAGCCACGGTAGCGCTCAGTTCGAAAATGTCATCCACGGTCACCCATCTAAATACTGAACTTGCGAAACGTTGTTTAACTTTGGTGATTGCTGACAAACACCCAGTCAAATTACGCTATAAGTAAATGCTGCAAGTTCATGTTCGAGATCCCAAAAACAACATACAAGATACGCGCGAAAAACAATACCCTTTATGCGGTAGTCGCGGGTAACAAATTAAATGGTCTCGTAAACTGTTAAAGTAGTTTGGTTCTGTGATTTTGAAGAAGTTACCAAAGAATTTAAAAATCAAACCTACAATATATCCAAAAACCTGTCATCGAAAATAACTACTACTCACCTACTAAGGTTGCCTGGAAGAAATCACTTTCGCTGATAAGGCCGCCGCCGGTTGCTTCACATGTCAAAACATCTGTTTTCTGTATTATGTAATGTGTGTAAACTGTGAACCAATAAAGAGTCTATCTATCTACTCGTATCTATCTACTAATCAATTTGGGTCTATGTCACCTATCATGGTATAGCTGATTTTTAAAAGTAATCATTATTTTTCGCATAAAATGAAACCGCCGACTACCTCCGCGTACAGAATTCGAATAATTTGCACTAATCGATGTACATCCACGTACAATTTTCTTGATTTATCAAAAACGGCTTTGCCGATTTCAGTAAAATTTTATTGGGACTACCTCGAAAATATAGATACTCTTTTGAACAAAAAAAGTTTTTTTTAAATCAGTTCACAATTGGCGAAAATATCGATTAACATATCCAAAAAAACATACAGAAATACTAATATAGTACCTCCTCCTTTTTGGAAGTCAGTAAAAACATCCAAAAACACATAACATAATAATTACCTATACCGTTTCA
This sequence comes from Hypomecis punctinalis, assembly GCA_949316475.1. Classification (NCBI taxonomy): domain Eukaryota; kingdom Metazoa; phylum Arthropoda; class Insecta; order Lepidoptera; family Geometridae; genus Hypomecis; species Hypomecis punctinalis. Next base: position 6,065,934 of record OX438804.1, on the reverse strand, counting down.
ATATTCCGGGATTTTCCTGAAATAAAACATTCAGTACCTATCGACTACAGTTTGAAAACAAATAAAACGCACGTAGTTTTTATTTACTTCCGGTTAATATTTTGTACTGAACGAACAGGTAATAAAATTGTTCACTATTGTTATACAAAACTCTTTCAAAATGCATTGCATTGATTACGAATTTTATTTGCATAACTTATGAATCATTGAGTTGTAATTCTATACTACCTAAATACTACACAAAATAAAAAAACCTACCTAAATTATATACAAACGCAGCTAAAAATCTAAAAAAGACTGTGCCCTTGTGAAAGGGTGCCAAGAACGCTGATATATTTGCATTGATACAATTTTGATGTTCCAACTGTGTAGAAGATAATAATAATATTATGATTATTGTGTTGACTCTAACTACTCTAAGTGTGTTCTTTACCAAATACCTACAAAAGCCGTTAATACTGATTACCAATAAGTTACCAAATTACATAATGGTCAGTATTTAGATAAGACAGCTCTACCATGACACGGATAACACTGCAAACTGTAGGCTCCAGCTGTTTTAAATGTTCCAATCAAACGTCACTGCCCGCGTCAAATTCTTCGCACGCGGTTGCGTATCATCTGTCCCGCTGAAAACGTCTATCAAAGGTTAATAGACAAGCTACGTTCTAATAAAAAATACCGTGGCATAGCCTAATGTATTGGAAAAAGTGTTTTTTGTAAGTCTATGATTGAAGTCTTACCTAAATACATTTAAAATAAACCGGACAAGTGCGAGTCAGGCTCGAACATCGAGGGTTCCGTACAAACATAATGTTAAAATAATTAAAAACCTGTTCTAGCATGTGCTAATGAAGTTATTTTATTTGATATCTTACATGACACGATTTACTCACTTTGAATTTTAAACCCATGTTTTGTGAATTATGAGGCCCTATTTTTATGTGATTTAAACAAAAATGTACAGTTTTCAGATTTATTCCTATATGTGTACTCTAAGACAATGCTTTTCGCCAAATTTCATAGTTCTATGTCAACGGAAAGTACCCTGTAGGTTTTAATTTTTGTGAGCGTTGAAATATGCGTTTTTTTACGACATAAACGGCTCTAACTTTTTTTTTACGGTAATTGAGAAGCTTTTCTTTTGCACAACTGCAAGAATTTATAGGTTTACGTATATAGTTTAAATTTCAACTCGATACCTTTACGTGTTCCCGAGATAAAGAGTCTTGATATACACACAGACGGACAAACGGACAGACGGACAGACGGACAACAAAGTGATCCTATAAGGGTTCCGTTTTTTCCTTTTGAGGTACGGAACCCTAAAAATGATAAGCAACAACACGGAGCCGCCAATGGCCGGACCGGCCATCTCTGACTTTAAAGCACAATGTTTCGATCACAACACAACTAATACTATAAATCACATACACCAATCGATAGGAAACGTCTTTGGCAACGTTTTGATACAATACACTATATGATGTAGTTAAAATTAACAACATATTTTAGCACAAAATCGCAGCACATAATGCCGCTGGAACCGAACCGGCGCGACTGGCGCGATTCTAAAATGGCTACCGACCACTCGAAAAGGGAAACGAACTGTTTGAGCGCTCTGAGGCCCTCTATGGTTCATTCCAAATATTAAATACTAGCGTTATTACAAAAAAACCTCTAACGTTACGGTTTAAAACTGATTTTTGAAAAATCACACCGCGGGTTTTAGAGAACCCGGTAGCCGTTTAGTGAACATTAGTCGCGGGATAACCATTACCCGCGAACGTTCAAGTGGTTGCTTTCTAACGGTTTAAAAACTCTGACATTAAGGTTTTGTTCAGTTTATAGGCCGTATACCTACATAGATTCAATAGTTTCTTAAAATGTCAATGTAAGCCTCAAGTGCCTCAACGTAATGACAATTTTAGTCCTTATTTTGTGATGTAAACCAACAAACTACTCTCAAGTCAACAGGGTCCATACTGAACTTTGTAGGTACATAAACCTTGTTACTAACATCTACTATAAAGGAGCAAGAATAAATAAAATGAACTGAGAAAGATGGATTAGCGGTGTATAACAGGCCTAAATTAGTCCGTCGTAGGTATATCAAAAAGTTATGACATTGGCGTATCTAAAAAGCGATAAATATCCGCGAAACAGAGCAAAGTTACAATCCCTAAACTCAGGCCCAATATCAATACATTACGAGTCGAATAAATCAAACCAACAAACATTCATTCGAACTCAGTCCTCCGTAGGATTGGTCTTGGGCAGGGCTCAAACTTACAGAGATGGCAATATCTACAATAAGTGCGTTATTACGGCAAGAACAAACTGTTTAAAATTTTACAAATATTGTTCTATGCAAATTGATATGTTATTCAATTATGCAAAAATAAACAAATAGAGTTTGTGAAGAGAGAAGCGTCGTAGGTGAGGTCACCCATGTGCTACCTATTTTACTAATTTTGTTACGTTGACAACACTGCTCTGTCATTGCCAGTACAACGAAAAGTGTTTGATACTTGGTAGACACCAATTCTGTTTTTATCAGCACTCGCGTCTACCTAGGATAGTCGGTACATTGGCTGCTTTGCATCTTTCAAAAAATCAAAATCAAGTCTTTATTAGGACATAAAATAATAATACATGCTATTTATTGTATGAATTGCTCCAAACTAGTTAAAAACTGTGTCTCGGAATCCGATGGCTTCTCCCTATAGTTGCACTATATTAAAATAATTAAAACAAGAACCTTGAATCAATATCAACAGTAAATTCTGAAATAATAATTAAAATGATAAAACTTAAACATTCGTGCATAAGCTATTAAAACGTATTAAAACTATGATAAGCATGGTTGGAATCGTATTCAAACATAAGTAATTAATTGAGAGAAAGGGGTTTGAACATTTATGGCATGGCATATCCACCCGCCGCTATTATGTTTTTTTTAGAAGTTTCCGCGCACGATGTAAGTAGTATACAAGCGAAGGTACAGCACTCTTTTCTGTCCTACTTCCCCTTTTTATCTTTCTAGTCTCTTCAAGTTTAGGAGCACAGTTAACTCTCGTACATTGAGATCTGCAGATAATTTGACTCTGGATATTCCTTCCCACAGAACCTCTTTCTACAGTTCGTCGTTTGCGGTGAAGGCTGTGAACCTTTGGAACGAATTGCCTCTAGATATTAAGCGTGCACGTTCACTGGATGCATTCAAACGTCTTGTAAAAACTCATTATCTCTGTAAATAATTTGGTACTGTATCATTTATTTCTTTCTATTATTACATATGTACTTTATATATTTTATGTATGTATATCTATGTATTGTCTATTTATGTAGTAGTATTATTATGTGTTAGGTATTGTATGTAGTATTAGCATTTAGGTCTATAATGTATTTTTTTTTTTTTTAGTATTTATTGTACTCCCCGTCAATAATTTTTAGCACATTCCTTTCCGTACATGAGTTGCCTGGAAGAGATCGCTTCCAGCGATAAGGCCGCCTAGTGTTGCACTATCTTAAGAATTTCACTAATGTATTTATTGTTAATTTATTTTGTGTGTACAATAAAGAGTTATTTGTTTGTTTGTTGAAGGTAACACTTATACACTAAATTTTTTGTTCTATGGTACCCTAAAGTGTCACGTTCTCGAGATATTTGGATGTAAAGATCGCTGTACGAGGACTTTGCGATCTTTACATTCAAATATCTCAAGAACGTGACGCTTTAGGGTATCATAGTACTGAACGTCTACTGTTTGTATAAGTGTCCCCTACTCATATATACTACTTTCATTGTGCGCGGAAACTAATAAAAAAAACATAATGGCGGTGGGTGCATATGCCAGCTTCCATACAAAAATGTTCAAACCCCTTTTATTAACAGAGATAGGGCTTTCAGTGTTCTGATAGTCCATATTTTTTTTAGTAAAGATATCATCTTTTTTTAATATATGCGCATTTAGCGTCTGAACAGTAGATTGTTTACTAAGTATGTTGTATTTTTTATTAAAATTTTATTGTTAGTTCATCGTAACGCACGACGACGGTTCCCTTCTTGCACAAGTCCATTTGATCACATCACAAGATCTAATCGAAATTATCACAAATCTATCGTAATAATCAAGAAAGGCATCCGTACGTCTTAAGGCTAAGAAATTGCTACGGATTACGCTGTGGGTTGAGTTAGTTATCATTTCGAATGTTTGTTTGTTAATTTGGATGTTGTTTCTCTTCAATATTAAATTATTCAACAAAACAAGACGAAAATTGGTAAACAGGCTTTCTAAATTTCTAGAATGCTTAGTGGTTCATGAAAGTATTCGCATATGAATGGAGATGTATAAGGATAAAATTTCATTTTATATCTTTGCCTATAGGTATCACTTTTTAGGTGGATTGGTCTGTAAATACGTTTTAAAATTCATCGTATTGTCCTCTGAACGGGTAGCAGATTTGAAGTCATGAAGGGCTTAACCCGCCGATAATGAGATGGGGTCAAATTTGACCCTGTATATTTTATTTTGTTCACGATTTTTTTTATTTTTTGGCCATTATAATATGTTTTAAAAATTAGAGGAACTGTAGCCAATGAATTCTGGTTTTTATTAGACAACACAGATTAAGTGTAAATTATTTGATAAGGGAGGTGTACCAGTACAAACGTTACCCAGGATCAATTTAATTATATCTTCAACGCGACTTTGATTTTCTAGCCGCAGAACCACAAAAAATAATTATATAATAGATTTGTTTGCAACTAAACTACCAAATACTGAAACAGCAAGATATAGGTATACATTACTTTGTCCCATTTCAAATATGAAATTTAAAAGGTGTTAGATAAAGATGCACATACACCCGAACTTACGTAATTTCGAAGGGCTTCACAAACCAGCATTGAGCTATCTCGGATGTAAAATTCAAAAAGGTAAAAAGTATGAAGGTAAAATGATCAGATATTTGAACTTTCTTACTGGAGGGTTAAAATTTCCGAAAAAGACAAAAGACTAATTTTAACCAAATTTTTAACCATTTTGACATTCCAACGGGTGATTTTGATGTATGCGACAGACATTGCGTTTTTTTTGTTCCACTCACTCTCGCGTATGCTGTATACAGACAGCTTTACCATAGTTTTTATTTGAGTAAAATTTAGCAATATTTTAATTACTTGTAATTCTTATGAGGAATATCCTACTATTAAAATATACCCAAACAAATAATGTCCAATGATAGAAAAATATTAATAATTTGACAATTTCAATCAGACTAGCTGAAAATCTGTCAGTTTTAGAAATGTTGGGTCACTAATGTCACTATGTCTTTTTGTACCACATCTTCGCCGGGTTAAAAGTAATTTATACCGAATCTGTTCGCGTCTAGACTTAAAATCGAGCGAGATTGGATGGCGAGATGAATTTGATACTTATTCATCACGTAAACGTTTTGGTCTCCGTGAAGGACATTATTTACATTACATTAATTATACTGCATAAAAGATAGCTTGATCTCTGCATCAGTGACATTGACATAGAAGATTGACATTTTTAGAGTTGGGATAGTGGTGGAAAAAATTGATTATTAAACGATTTTGTAATGAAATCGAATGAGTAGTTGTAGGTGAGAAATTGGATTTTATTTACTTTTGGCGTTGGCACTCGTAATGAGGAGAATAGAGGTTCGTATCAAACAAGATGGCGGCGTGCCTTTTTTTAGTTTATGGCCTGGTAACCTGGCCTTTGAGCCAAATGTTACATGAGTAGGTGAGAATTAGGATTCAATTTACTCACTATAATTTGAGATCAAGTATATACACATGTAAATAAATAATGTTATGGTATTAAAATATGCAATAAATTTTAATGATAAATTAAATTTTATTTAATATATCGTTAGTATAAACTAATAAAACTCTATCTAACACTCTGTGGTCACTATCATTCGTCGCCCATCATCGTGATTTTTCTGAGAGCTGTCGCAGAGATCAAGCTATATTTTATAAAGTATGCAAGCTTTTATTCAAACATGCAATGGATGTATCTATGTATGTATGTAAGTACCTACCTATGTAAGTTCGGGTGGAATCTTGCAAGTTAAATTTGACCAACTTCCGCTTTCCGATTGAGCTAAAATTTTGCTCGCATAATATGGTATAGATTGACAGTAGAATTTGCATTTTGTCATACTCCTGTGATCTTTTTATTTTCAGTGTACTTTTTTGTAAGTACCAACAAAGCAATTTCATTAAAATTCCTATCCGTAAGAAGGGCTCGCAGAGGCAAAGTGATTACATCAAAGGGCTATTCCTGAGCATTCGATATAATTTCGAACACTTTCATTACCAATTTGGATGTAGGTAATTCGTCGTATCAGTGATGTTGGATTTTGGGCAAAAATGGCATATCTCTACATAGTATATCACTACATAATATAACACAAAGTCGCTTCCCTGTCTGCATTAGTAATTGGTCGTATTAGTAATATTAGATTTTGAGCAAAAATGGCATATCTCTACATAGTATATCACTATATAATATAACAGAAAGTCGCTTCCCTGTCTGCATTAGTAATTGGTCGTATTAGTATTAGTCGTATTAGTAATATTAGATTTTGAGCAAAAATGGCATATCACTACATAGTATATCACTATCACTATACAGGGTTATTTCTAATCAATTAGCATCCTTCTAGGGGCTTATTCTGTACATCAAACCTAACAAGTTTTGTTCTACGATACTGTTCCATACGTTTTTTCGCGGGTGAACTAAATTTTTCTATGGAACAACAAATGTTTTTTTTTTGAGTTTTTACAAAAGTCGTCGAACAAATATTGTTAGTTTTGATGTACAGAATAAGCTCCTAGAAGGATGCTAATTGATTAGAAATAACCCTGTATAGTATAAAACAAAGTCGCTCCTGTCTGCATTACCAATTTTGATGTAATTTGTCGTAGGTAATGTTGGATTTTGGGAAAAAATGGCACATCACTACATAGTATAAAACAAAGTCGCTTCCCTGTCTGTCTGTCCCTATGTATGCTTGTATCTGTAAAACTACGCAACGGATTTTGATGTTTTTTTTCTAAGATAGAATGATTCAATAGGAAAGTTCATATGTATAATACACCTGTGCAAAGCCGGGGCGGGTCGCTAGTTTTAATTAATGTAGAGACTAGTAAAATTTCCCTTTACTCAACTAGTTGAGCCAAGCAGTTGAGCCACGGGGGTAATAAGCTATTATTAAGCCCGCTATATGATATATGCATATATGTTCACGAGACTAAGTAAGAGCAGGAATGAACATTAGACATCTAATATATAAATGCGAACGGGATAGCATAACATGAGATTCTAATGCCAGGGCCACACATTGGGCTATGATTTGAGTCCAATCTGGGCTATAAATCGAATAATTAATCATTACCGTTCGGTTTGCGTCCAACAACGCTACAATAATGATCTCCACGTTGGAATATTGGAGCCTATAGTCTGTAGCCAATTGCTTGGGCTTCTGAACTTCGGACGTCCTGGAATAGGCCCCAGGTTGGTAGGTTTCATCACAGTTTTTGCCATTGAACAAAAACGGCCAGATTTTAATTTGATCCAGCCTTAGGCTTAAATAAAATAACCGACCGCCGTACTCAATCATGATTAGCAGCGAAACTTTTTATTTTGCTTTCATGAGATCAACTTGTTGGGGTAGTTTGGACTCAATTTTGACACTTTTTGTTTGGTGTGAGGTTAAAAATAATATTGGAATAAAAGGGTTTTATTTTTATCGACTTTCAAATATGTTGAGGTACTAAGTATGTTCATTGATATTTTAGCCAATTGACAAGTTTTCATATTTCACAAGTCTATGAAATTCCAAAACCATTTCGAGATATCGGGATGCTGATCATTATGCTTATTTTTCCAAAATTTTTAGTGCAGTAACTGCTAAGATATTAGATAAAAAGTCTCACCCAAGCCGTTTCGGGATTCATACTAAAAGTTCAGTTGCCTATGATAAAAAAATACTAGCAATATAAAATGACAGTTAACACTGACAGTGTTGACACATAAAATGTAGTTTTAAAATAAAATGTCAGTGTCATTTTCAAATTACTTATTTTGCTTTAGCCCGAGAGGTAAACGCAAAAAATGCAAATACTTGTCAAAAGCTGAATTATTGGTACATAGTTATCAAAATGGTGTACATCAATACCCTGGAGTCAGTCAGCTGGTTCCCTAGCATTTGGTGGAAGAATCCGTTTGAATTTTAAAAGTATCTTGGAACTATTACTACTTATTCTTCTTCTTTTAAGTGGTGCTAATTTAAAGCCTGTATGGCAGACCCTGTTACATATTTCAGGTGATTGGCAGTTGTTAAACTTGTTTTATATTTTTCTTCCCATAGTATACCGCGGTACGTAGTAGACTTTTTGCACTGACCTCCCGGCCTATTTGTTGTGAATTGTGACGGATTGATTGGCATTGACAGTGACAGTAACGCTAGCACCTATTTTTTTCTAATGTGGCTTCAGTAAAAAGGTTTATGAGTCCTAAGTTTTGCAGTTATGTCCTTTTAGAATAAGCTACTTTTCAAAACTTAATTTTACGAAAAATAAAAAATACGTATATGTTATTTTGCAATATTCTTTTAGATAATAAATAAATAATACTATGTTAAAAATTTGAAATGTTGTCAATTGTAAACTGATTTAAAAAAATCTGTTTTAATTGGAATTAGTAATCCCTAAATAGTCTCATTTAAAATTTATCCAAATCTGCAAAACCGTTTTTGAAACATCAACAATAATGTACATGTTTTATAAATTGATTCGAGCGAGCGAACTATTCGAAATTTGTAGTCGTTATTACCTAGATTTATTATCATTATCGCTGACGTATTAGATACAGGTCTCAATTACAGAGGGTTATATCTGCTTGCCCTGTGGTAAGCCGCAAGAAGTTGATATAGCATTATTATGAACAACTTTTACTGTGGGGCCTACCCGAAATTCAAGAAAAAATATCGAGTAACCCCGTACAAAACCGCAACTCCGAATAGACAAAATGTCAAAATGTATGAACAAATAGAATTACGAGTATATTGTCTGGTAAAAGAGTTAGTAAAAAGCTGTATTTAAAAGCTCTACGATAAAATTGCATTAAGTTTGCATAAAGTGCATGAAAATAAAAATAAAATAGCAATTGATTAACACCTCATGAAGAACTAACCCTACCTGTTTTAAAATGAGGAAAATATTGCAACTAGTGTTCTATATTTTTTTTGAGATGCTTTTACCTACTATGCTTTTATTTCTCTGCAAATCTCGTACAATTCGTAGGATAGATTTTACGAAGATATTTTTAATTGATACTAGCTTTTGCCCACGGCTCCGCCCGCGTGGTATTTTGGCTTTTGTGCTATCCCACAGGAACTTTTTGTTTTTTTTTGGAATAAAAATTAGCCTATGTCACATTCCGGTCTTTGAATTATATCCATGCCAAAAATCAAGTCAATCCGTCGCTCCGTTGCTGCGTGAAAGAGGAACAAACCAACAAAAAATTTGGATTTATAATATTAGTATGATTTGTTTTGCCACAAAATATCTATATGGCTGACTTCTTTACATAGCCGGTCCCAAAATCAATATAAAATCAAATGAATTACGTTACACTGATAAAAAACATTTAAGATGTATAGTTTTGTTTGTTCATGCGATTGTATTATTTATTGCATTATGGATATCGCTATTGGTTTATCATTATAATTACGCTTAGTAAAGAAATTATCTTGATTATAGTTCCAATTTCCAGTTTTCCGTGGCTTAAGTGTCCGACGAAGCATTCATTCCCTAACAGAATGTTTTAAATAATTACTAAAAACGAATGCTACAATAATTCTATTTCAAGATCCAGTTTTTAAATATTTGTAAGTTTTAAATCTCAAAATTAATATAAAAAGGGAGCTAATTAATGTTTACAATAATCCGTCGTCGGCGGCGGGCGTCTCATTACTCGGCATTAAGGCGATGACTCGTCTTGATGAGCTGCTTTGTACGCGCGCCCTGCCACAGCGCTGGGACAGTAAGGCATGCCAACTTCTCACTGCGTTTGATCTAGGATCCAGGGCAGGACATAGGGAAGAGCAACCTGGGATAATGCCTCGGTGCCACCACAACAGATTCAAGGCTCCTTTACACACAGGCGGTACGAGCGGTATAGCAGACGGGCGGGCATCTGTATTGTACTGGTTATATAAGAAGGGCTCACACAGGTCCGGTCGCGGTACTGCCGTACCGCCCTTTACCGCTCGTACCGCTCGTACCGCTCTACCGCTCGTACCGCCTGTGTTTGATGGAGCCTTAAAAAAAAATCTTTTATATGATACCTTACATGATACGATTTACGCACTTTGAATTTTAAACCCATATTTTGTGAATTTTGAAGCCCTATTTGTGTGATTTAAATAAAAATGATCAGTTTTCAGATTTATTCCTATATGTGTACTCTGAGACAATGCTTTTCGCCAAATTTCATAGTTCTATGTCAACGGGAAGTACCCTGTAGGTTTTGATTTTTGTGAGTGTCGAAATTATGCGGTTTTTTACGACATAAACGGCTCTAACTTCTTTATATGATAACTGAGAAGTTTTTTCCTTTACACAACTGTAAGAAATCATAGATATACGTATATAGTTTAAATTTCAACTCGACATCTTTACGCGTTCGCGTGATAAAGAGTCTTGAGATACACACAGACGGACAGACGGACAACAAAGTGATCCTATGAGGGTTCCGTTTTTTTCCTTTTGAGGTACGGAACCCTAAAAAACAATGTGCCCCAGCGTTGGTGCGTCAATAGTCTGAGATCCCTCCACAAGAACATCCCGCTCACAGTGTACACGGCTTAAACCATTTTTTTACGTAATTATATAATTAGGAGAACATAATATCTAAACAGCGTCGCCTTGCGAAATGTGGAAGTATTTGAAATTTAATAATGGTTAATTAATTTATACGGAAACATGTCCTCCATTTGTTTTTAGGGTTCCGTACCTCAAAAGGAAAAAACGGAACCCTTAAAGAATGACTTTGTTGTCCGTCTGTCCGTATGTCAAAACTCTTTATTTCGGTAATGCGTAAAGATATCGAAATGAAATTTAAACTATACAGGGTTATTTCTAATCAATTAGCATCCTCTTAGGGGCTTATTCTGTTCATCAAAACTAACAACTTTTGTTTCGCGACTTTTGTCTAAACTCAAAAAAAAATGTTGTTCCATAGGAAAATATCATTCACCCGCGACAAAATGTATGGTTATTTTTTTGGTTGAGTGATTAAGATCATAATTACGAACAATTTTTACTATGGGGACAACCTACAATTTGGAGAAAAAGAATCAGCTGTTTTCTAGGTACGAGTACATCGTGTCCGTTTTAAATTGCAATTTTGTATTGAACAGCAGAATTTGAATCGAATTTTGGGTTGTTCCAATAGTGAAAGTTGTTCATGATAGTCTCACCTCGTTTTGGCTTAATACAGGGTAAGCAGATAACAATATATAGTTCAGAGAATTATGAAGAAAAATAGAGCTATTAAGTAATCAAATAGAGACCACGTGTAGGCCAGTGCAGCTTAGAACATATTTGAAAATACATTAATATTTTAAGAACATTTTTCAGCGGATTAGCAAGTTGAAGTAGCAGTGGGCAGGGCATTATAGCACGGAGATCTGATGACCGATGGGGTCGAAAAGTTCTCAAGTGGAAACTAGGTACCGGCAAGCTCAGTGTAGGACGTCCACCCACAAGGTGGACTGATGATCTCATCAAGATTGCAGGTTCGCGCTGGATGCAAACCGCTTCTAACCGGTCGTATTGGAAGTCTGTAGGGGAAGCCTATGTCCAGCAGTGGACGTCCAATGGCTGACACGACGAAATAAACAAAACAAAGCCTTCAAGTTGCCTTACTTCTCTGGTCACTGTGTTACGCCCTCCCTTGTACATGCAGTACCTACCGCAAATGTATTATCGTCTGAGGAGCCGAGACAGCGCCTTAACGACCTAATTATACCTCTTCCTGGAAACTGAAGAATATGTTGTTGTTTTTGTTACAAGACTCTAGTTAGACATGTCTGAAATAGGTACATTGAGGTAATTTGTATTTACAATACAATACAAGAACATTTTATTGACACCACAAGTAAAAAAACATAACAGAAGAAGAAAAAATTACAGAAGAATGGTAAAAAACGCGGTCTTATCGCTAAAAGCGATTTCTTTCAGACAACCTCTAATGTGTGGAAACATGTAATTGACAAGGACGGTGGTGTAAACATAAATTAATAAAGTAAAGCCGTAATTATCCAAAAACATTAAAATACACTACATAATAATAGGCATACACAAATACTTCTTATAATACATACAATAAAAATAAACCTACTTACATAAATAAATACAGATAGTTAAAACGTAAGTGTTAAGTAATATCAATTTTTAATACTGCTTAGCAAGATAGTATTCCTCTACCTGAGTCTTGAAAGATTCAACTCGTTCTACTGCGCGCGCCTGAGGTTCATTGTAAACCTATAAGCCGCTAACATTTAATTAAAAGAAAGGTGACGTCCACAAGTGGTATATTATTCAGAGAAAAATCGAACTAAGATGATATATACATCATTTGAAAGCTTGTTATATGGGCTCCCTAAAAATATTTAATTAAGATTTTTTCACCCCTCCAATTTTTTATAAATGCGAAAAATAAATTGTATGAAAAATAACAATACAGCTTATTATTTTTTCTAGTTTTTGCTAATAAAGTGCTTCTATCGTTATTTTACTTGCATGCGTAGCTGAATATCCACACTCATCTCTTAATTTGCTAAAATTAAAAATTATAATCTACCAGTGTGATCAGTTAGTAGGTACAATGTGACAAAAAATCACTTAAAAAGTGTGTCTAATTGGTAAAATAATTTTATTTAACAATTTGGAGATTACTTAATTAGGGCTGCTAGAGATAAACTACCTATTGAGCGAAATACGTATTTCTTTTTCTAATAAATTCAAAATTAGTTTAAAAAAAATCGGAGGGGTCTTTTTTGTTTTAAAATGTTGTAATAGACTCAGAAAAATATGAACTTTCTCGAAATGTAACGAGTGTTGTGGTTAGAATTTTTGATTATTATTATACCAGTCTCCATACATTCTGTGGACATGTCCTTTATATGTATGTTTCGTCTAGGCCGAACCATACAAGTCGTTGGATGTGAAGTTAGCTACAAGTTGCACAAAAATCCAAAGTCGATGGCGAAACCTAATCAACGCGCTGTTATATTGTCTCTGATTCCGTTCCGCCGCTATAAATCCAAACGCGTCATATTTGAGCATACCTATGAAGGTGAAGCTAAAAGCAAGAAGTTTCATTAGAAGCCAAACATGAATACGATCTCGCTCACACTCGGTGATGTATTTGCGAGCCCAACTCTCATGAGGCTGACGCTACGCAGATACGTCACTCATCTTACATCAAATACACACACACACACACACACACACACACACACACACACACACACACACACACACACACACACACACACACACACACACACACACAGACACACATATACTACATTCACTACATACCTATATTTTACATGTCAGTTGCCACCGGTGGTTCGGTGATAATTTTCTTGTGTTATATGTAAGTATTATATACTCGTATGTACTGTCTATTAGAATCTTTATCTATTCAAAGTTTTTCATTCATTCATTCATACCTAAATTCACAAAAACGAAAGATACTGGATTTCGCGACACAGGCTAGCCTAGTGCGAAATCCAGGGTGCATAAAATTGCATTGTTATACCTACATTAAAATTTACCTGTTTTGTTAAAATTAAGTACCTACTATTATAAGAATGTTTTGCACATGTGTTATTTGGAAATAAATATGTTTAAATATAAATATATATGAACTTTAGTCAGGATTGGATATTGCGCAGCTTGTGGCTAACTTCACATCCGCCAACTCGTACGATTCGGCCTATATCTCATAGCGTAGTTTGAGAAAGTGTTTGTCAGCGATCGGCGAAGTTAAGCAACGTCCGGCACGGTTAGTCTTCGAATGGGTGATGGCGAGTGGCATTTACAACTGAGCACTACCACGACTTGGTCGAGAAGTTAAATTGTAAGCATTAGTTGATTTAACCGTTTAGCTATGTCATAGTCATAATGGCTTGAACATTCTGACACTAGGGCTGTCCACGCGGATTGTACGAACTCATTAAATTTGTTAAGATAATTGTGAGGCGCCAACTTGTCCATACAAAAAAGCCTAAAAATTATCCGATTTGAGTGATTATTACCGACTTCCAAAAAGGAGGAGGTAAATATTCTAGTTGGTAGTAGAGTTATACATATATTCGTCTGTACGTTTTTTTTTGTTTAAATTCATCGATATTTTTGCCAATTGGGAACCGATTTCAAAAATCCTTTTTTAATTCGCAAGAGTGTACTTCCGGGGTGATCTCATTTAAAAAATATCTTGCTTAGTGAGCTCAGACTATGTACTTACTTAGTCCAAAATGCTTTGGAATATGGTAAACAATTTCACAGAAAAATACAACGGTATTTAATGCTTAATTAAAATGGGATTTCGTATTTTCTAATTTGATTTTTGTTCTAGGCCGCCATCAGGCCGCCATATTTTACAACCAATGTCAAAACATAATAAGATCCGAAATTATGAAATTCCTTTAAATTGTTATTTTGATGGAAGAAAATAATAGGAAAATAATTTTCCAACACAAATAAAACAAATAATTAAATACTGTACCAGGTGATGGCCTTGACTCGATATTTATATGCATTATGTATTTTTATCGAAAGCAGCATAAGCAGCAGAGCCGTTTTTGATAAATCAAACAAAAATTACATGGATATCACGTCGATTTGTGCAAATAATTCGAATTATGTACACGGTGGAAGTCAGTGTTGCCATTTTTGTGAAAAAAATATTTTTTTTTGCAAACAGCTGCAATGCAATCTGCAATGCATGCGGCAAAATGTCGCTTGAACTCAAAAAGAAGTGGAAATCTCAAAAGCAAGCAGGACTGCTTGCTACTGCAAAACACCAAAAGCAGGCAATATAGACACCCCTATTCGATTTAAAGATTCTGATGACCACATCAAAACAATACCATCGGAAAATTACATCACTACTAGAAAACATAAAGCAATTACGCACAGCGTCGATACATCAGATTCAGAAGATTTGAGTGTTATGGGCGACACACTTCAAGACCACGACAAGAGCACTCTGATAACAAACCCCGGATCAGATTTAACTTTGCAAAATTTGAATGATCTCATTAAATTATGCTTGCAAGAGAATAACAAGTCTATAATTTGCGACATACTCGTACGGAATTCAATACAAATAGAAATAGGTAAAGCTGTATCGCAATTGAAACAAGAAATAAACAAAGACACAGATGCGTTATATAAACAAAATGATCAAAGAAAATTGGAGATAGAAAATTTAAACATTAAAATAGAAATGCTTATGAAAGAAACTGAAAAATTAAAAATCGAACTAGAGGAGTTTAAAAAGTATGACTTAAAAAATTTAGAGCCGAAAGAAAAACATAACTCTTCAAACATCGACCGCAGAAAAATAGTACTATACAATAGTTATAGTAGAATAGTTCAAATATTTTGGGACATCCTCCGTGTCGATCTAGTAGGTTACATTGAAGATACATACAGGATAGGAAGAAATTCTAACGGGAAACACCCCCTGGTTATCGAATTACTCAGTAAACGTATGGCAAAGTACATAGTAGACAATAGATGCTATTTTAAAGAAACCCCATTATACATATCTGAGTTTTTAGATGCACAAGCAAGAAAAGAAAGGAAAGATATAAGAGAAAAAATGCTCACCGCACGAAGACAAGGTTTTTATGCTGTTATAAGAGACAACCAATTATATATAGATAAAAAGGCCTCTTTTGTAAATAGTACGACAAGAGAAACATTTACAACACAATATATAAAGAGGAAAAATGTGAACCGAACAATTAACCGGCAGGATACAGGAATTGGAAGCGCTGGCAACGATAGTACTTCCTTTCGACAAAGTAGTTCCTTTCGCTAACAATCATAACGAAGAGTTCAAAATACTTTTTCAAAATTTCCAGAGTCTGTCAAATAAACTTCATCTACTAGAAGCTTTCTTGGATCAGGATCCATCTTATCAGGCCATATGCATGTGCGAAACTTGGATGACACAAGAAAAGCTAGATATGGTCAAACTTCGTGGATACAACATAGCAGCGTCATTTTGCAGGAAAAACCGGGGCGGCGGAGGTGTATGTATTGCACTACAAGACCATATAACTTACACTGAAAGGACTGATATCACAAATATGTCTATTGAATATATCTTAGAAATATGTGCTGTTGAACTTAATAATTTAAATACCTTGGTAATAACTATTTATTGGAACAGGAGAGAAGAAGTTATTTTTTCTAGACAGATGAAATTAATTTTAGATTACCTAAATAGGAAGTACAAGAATTATAAAATCATTTTTGGGGGCGATTTAAATGTCAATATTTTAAAAAATAATTCTAAAACTGATGACTTATTGAATTGTTTGTCAGATTATAAATTCAAACAAAGAATAAAAAAGCCTACACGTGTAACAAATACTTCGTCAACATGTATAGACTTAATATTTACTAACTTTCATGAAAAAAACTTATTTACAAGTGTGTTAAATTTAGGGTTTTCGGATCACCTAGGAACATGTATAAGTATGCCATTACTTTTAGAGCCTAAGCAGACTACCTGGTATGCGGAAAAAAGACAATTTAATGCCACTAACATAAATAAATTTAAAACAAAACTTGGCGAAATTGACTGGGGCAATTTAATAAATACTGATAAGGACATAAATAAAAATTATGCAATTTTTCTAGACACTTTAACTAAAATATTAAATGAATGCATGCCCAAGCGTCGGATTTTAATAAAAAATGGGCACAAAAAGCATTGGTTAACAGTTGGCATAAAAAAATCCTGCAAAAATAAAAGATTATTGAAAATATTTACATTAAGATCTAATATACTTACCCATATTAACCCAATATTATAAAAAATATGAAAAATTACTGAAAACATCTGTGAATACTGCAAAAAGGTTGCAATACATAAAAATCATGAAAAAATCTAACAACAAATCTAAGACTATGTGGAAAGTTATTAACGAACGTACAAATAAAAATAATAGTAAGTCAGACAAACAAAACCTAAAATTACAAGTAGATAATAAATTAATTTCAGACCCGAAACAAATTGCTAATGTTTTCAATGACTTCTTTTCAACTTTAGGTACAAACAAACAAAAGGCGAATTCGTCCCCCCGCACCTCGCAGAACAAACCGCTCGGCCTTCCAGTCATAAACCCTACACAGAATAGTATGTTTTTATCTTCAGTAACCGCGCAAGAAACTTTTAAACTTATAAAAAGCCTCAAAAACAAAAGTAGTTACGGCATAGATGAACTTCCGCCTAGTTTACTAAAGAGCTGTGCAAACGAACTAACATTGCCTTTTTACCTACTCCTGAACCAATCTTTTAAACAAGGTATCTTTCTAGACCAGCTGAAAAAGGCAATAATAAAGCCAATATATAAAAAAGCTTAAAAACAGACCCCAATAACTACCGTCCTATAGCTTTGCTACCATCAGCGTCTAAAATATTTGAAAAAGCCATGTGCAATCGGGTATATTCATTTTGTGAAAAGTATAAAATATTTGACGAATGCCAAAACGGTTTTCGCAAGAAACGATCCACTACCCTGGCTGTCTATAAATATATACAGGAAGTGCTGAATGTACTAGATAAAAATAAATACGCGGTAGGTATAAGTATTGCTTGATATGGCTAAAGCATTTGATAATATCGTTTTTGAAATTCTCTTAAATAAATTATATGGGATAGGCATACGCGGTCTCGCTCACCAGTGGTTTCAATCATACTTAGAGAATAGGGAGCAATTCGTAGAAATAGTATATAATACATTATAACAATAAAGATAAAACTATACAAAATATTCGGTCAGAAACAACCAAACTTCATGGTTCTATACCCCAAGGAAGCGTCATCGGATGTTTGCTTTTTTTAATATACATAAATAACCTTCCAAAAGTCGTACAGGAACATAGTTAAGTTTACGGAGACTTAGATTGTGTTTTTAAAAACTAAATTTAAAATAAAAGACGGATTGTACGTCTGGACAGACTTGAATGTCCCTTCTAATTGAATTAAAAATCTTACAATTAAATCCTAGGCGAACACCTTATCTAATACCGGGAACTAGTCACGCCACCCAGAGCTGCCTATCTCAGCATTTAGGCTCGGATAGAAACAAACCGCGGAGCGGGGCTAGCTGGTGACATAACTCCTCCCTCATCAAGTGCGAAATTATCCGAAACAGGATTTGATGTCGGATTATTTCGCAAACACATTTTTAGCCTAAATTTGAATGCTACATAGCCGATAATACTTATGGGTAAGATTATATAAAGTAAGAGAGTTGCCAAGCTAACACTTTTTACGTCGATTGCACTGATTTCTGTTTCACTTTCCGCACTTTCCTTGTTTTTCACTTTCAAAAGATTAGCTAACTGCGTGACGTCGTCAAATTTGATGTGTTTGATGTCTAACGTGTCGTTGAAGAGTACATTGGAGGCGTGTAGCCGTGGAAGTTCCACTAAAGGAACTAATTTCTCGTAGACGCTGCCGCCGTAGGAGCGACCGTAGTGGAGCCGGATATTGTCGAGGAAAACTATGCAATTTTCTTCAATGTGGAGGACGTATGTTCCGCTTAAGTACTTGTAGGATATGTTATCTCCGCAAGTTTCATTTAAGATTATCTCCTTTTTGGTATATACGATCCAATCGTTATACTTGATGCGTTGAACTTTGATATCTCCAACATCTACGGGAACGGCATAGCATTTCGTTTGTTCTGGCTGAAATCTCATCAACTGTTCTACACAAGTATCTTCTGAGTATATCATGGTATCTTCTTCGGTACAGAGGTACTGGTTGTCTCCAATGTCGTTGCAGGGGTGCATAGCAGGTAGGTATTTCAGCCCTTTCACCATAAGGTATGGGAATTTAGGAATAATTGTCAGGGTTTTATTAATTTCAGGGTCAAATATCGGAAGCGAATATAATTTATAATAATTATACGTATTACCGTCAGTTAGAGGAATTTCTATAATGAACATTATCTGGTTTACTTTCATGTACGATTTCACTGATGCAAGTTTTTCTAACTTAACCAAATTATTGGAATTAGCTTTATAAATTAATTTGTCGTAATCATCTATATTTTCAAGTATACACAATAATTCCGAAGCGTTTAGAATTGATTGGTGTAGCACAGAAACTTTAGTGAGCGCCAGAGTTGTTTCTATTTCCTGTAGTGTTATATAAATGGATCGGAAATTTATACTGAATATGTTAAACATCATCAAAATTTGGTTAAAATGAACATTTTGGTGCTCTGTGTTAACAAATTTCTTGACGATTTCTTCGAAGTTTCGAAGTTTTTCATTTAATATTTCCGTATTGTTTTCCAAAGTTTCTGAGCTATTTACAAATGTATCTATGATTTTCGAAATCACAGTTATCTTCTTATCAGTTAATATCTGTTTATCTTTTAATTGTGTAATTAGAGAATCGTAGTGAATTGCGTCTTCATGATCTAGGTTTCCAGTAACGAGTTTAATTAGTGATCCTAATGGGTTTATGAGGCCTCTCTTGATCCTAATGCTAGGTAACAGTTGCGTTATCTTATCGATAGCTATACTACGTAAGTATTCTACTTGTTTCCTTAGTCCTAAAAACTCTATCGAATATTGTTTATTCCTATCTAATAAGTCGCTAAACTCCTTATACTTATACAAATTAAATTCTAAGGTCGTTTCTATTCTACCTAAATCTAGCACTTTGATAATGGTCCACTTATCTTCTTGCTTGAATGCCTGTCCTATTTTCACTGGGAGTAACCCTGGGTTTTGCTCAATTCGGTGCAGTTGAAGGCCCTGGCTGTGGGCTATTAGGGTCAGCCCTAGGATGCAGCACCTGTGGAGGGCGTTTAACGTTTTTAATAGGCACCTTGGTTGGCCTACTCCCTATAGCTGCGGGGACTATGCCGCGCTCTGCTTTATCTAATACTGTCGCCTTTTGATACCTAGGCTTATCCTTACTTTTCCTAATGTTAATGTCTTTAGCGAATATTACTTGATCCTTTTCCAATTCGGGTTCTTTTTCTCCACCTTTTGCTTTCCTAACGTCTTCCTTGTGCTTTTGCAATTTCTCAGATATGTAATTATATAAGTATTTAGTTCGTTTTGCATGATCGTTAAGGAGTTGCTGTGTGTAAGTTTTATCAAAATTTGCATTAAATGCGTGATTTGAGTCTGTATGTCCGAAAACTACTTCAAATGGTGTTAACTCCGTGGCTGAATGAATGGTGTTATTGTATGCCATGATGCAGTAGGTCATAACGGACGCTGCATCGGTGCATTTTTGTTCATATCTAGCCAATCTATACAATTCTATAATGGTAGAGTGGAATCGTTCCACTATTCCTGTCGAGTTGGGGTTGTTAGGGGTGGTAATGTGTAACTGAATTTTGTACATAGCTGTCATTTCCTTGATCATTTCATTATTGAATTCCGTACCTGGGTCGCAACTGATTTTACACGGGATTCCGTACATTGAGAAGTATTTTATTAGGGCTCTTACTACTTCGCCTGTAGACCTATTGCTAATTTCTATCGCTTGGCCCAGTTTGCTAAATGCATCTACTATTGTTAAGTAGTGTCTGCTTTCAATGCTGAAAATATCCATAAATACTTCCTGGAATGGCGCATTTTGTGTTTGAGTTAATTGGAGGGTTGGTTTAATAGGTTTCCTATCATACTTCATTCTCTGACATACTTCGCATCCATTTATTACTGCAGATATAACTTCTTGCATATTTTGCCAAAAATAAATTCGTTTTATCCTCGTCATGGTTTCCTTAATGCCTCTATGGCATGTTTTGCCATCGTGATATTTTAAGATAATAGCCTTTTGTTCCCCTTCATCTTCTACATACACAACTCGCTTTGTACACTCTTGCATCTTTATCGTACCTTTCTTAAATAATTTTACTATCACGTTTCCAAATTCTTTCCTATGTTGTTCGTTCTCAAAGTATATGAAGTATTTAATTTTTGGTCTGATATATTGCTTCAAAAATTGTTTGATACGTTCTTCGTTATTGATTGGGAGGAAAACTTCTAAAACTTTTTGTTTGTCGCGGGAAAAGTCTTTTACCTGGATATCGTTTTTAAACCACTGGTATACTATGATCTGATTCGGTTTAGTATCTATTGCTTCATCTAATATTGGTATCCCTACTGAGTCATTTTCTGCATTCGAATGTACTGTGCCTTGGTCTGAACTGCAATCGTCAGGCCTAATGGGGTATTCTACTTCGGAAGAGGGTTCAACTATCTGTTCAGGGTCTGAGTTCAGGGATATAGTAGCGTCAGAGTCAGATAAAGTGATCGTGCTGGAAGAGTGTCTGTTTTGTCTCTTTTTAGCCAGTTTTTCTACCCTTTCGTCAAGTTCTTTGTCGATTTGTACTTTCATGGATACGTCTCCGTCTTCGGAGTCTAAGGCGTTGATTTTAATACGCGATAGAGCGTCTGCGTTGGTGTTCTGCTTTCCGTTTTTATATATTACGTCATAGTCATACTCTTGTAGTCGTAAACCCCATCGAGTCAATTTACTGTTAGGTTCTTTCAAATTTTGGATCCATCTCAAGGGCGCGTGGTCAGTGTAGATAGTGAATTTACGTCCATGGAGGTATGGGCGGAAGTGTTTGACTGCCCATATTATGGCTAGTAGTTCGCGCTCTATTGTACTATATCTGCTCTCCGTGTCGCTAAGGGTCCTACTCGCGTACGCGACGGGCTTGTCGTTACCTAAGGGACCTTGAGAGAGGACAGCCCCTATGGCTACGTTACTGGCATCTGTCGTCAAGACGAAAGTTTTCTCGAAATCGGGATATTGCAGTATGGGAGCGTTAGTCAATAATTCCTTACATTTTTCAAATGCGTCAATGAATTTTTGGTCAATTATGATTCTATTTCGTTTCTTTAAGCACGCGGTCAGGGGTTGAGTCACTTTAGCAAAGTCTTTAATGAATCGTCGGTAGTAGCCTACCAATCCTAAGAAACTTCGTATCTCAGTCGTAGTCTTTGGCAAAGGGTAGTTAAGTACTGCGTCAATTTTGTCACTATTGGGTTTTAGTCCCTCTTTTGTAATGGTGTGCCCTAAGTAAAGGACTTCTTTTCTCAAAAACTCTGACTTATCCAGCTGTATTTTTAGATTCGTTTGCCTGAGTCTGTCAAATACGGTCCTAAGTTTTTCTAAGTGCTCTTGGAGGCTATTTGAGAAAATTATGACATCATCAAGATAGACGAGGCAGTGTATGCCTTGCAGGCCCCGTAAGATGTTATCCATTGCTCTTTGGAAAGTAGCGGGTCCTGTTTTTAATCCGAAGGGCATCCTGAGAAATTCATAATGCCCGAATTGTGTGCTGAAGGCGGTCTTTTCTCTGTCCTCTTTATTTATCTCAATTTGGTGAAACCCGGATGCCAAATCGAGTGTACTGAAGTAATTACATTTCCCTAATTTGTCAAAGATGTCATTAATATTGGGGAGAGGGTATTTGTCGTCATGAGTAATGTCGTTAAGTCGTCTGTAGTCTATCACCATTCTATATTTTACTTCTCCTGATGCATCCATTTTCTTAGGGACGATGTGTACAGGGGCGCTCCATGGCGAGTGAGATTCCTGTATCACATTATCTTTCAAAAGTTTTTCTACTTGACTTTTTATTTCGGCTGTTTGTGCGGGTGGTTGTCTATAGGGCTTTAAATAAATCGGGTCTTCGTTTTTCGTTCTAATGCAGTGTTTTACCTGATTTGAGAACGTTAGGGGTATCTGATCGCAATAAAATATGTCCTTGTACTCTCTACACAATTCACTTACTGCCTTTCGTTCTTCCTCATTCATGTGATCCAACCGTAATTTAGAAAGGTTTTGTTCTAATAATGTATCTACTTCTATATCTTTTATGCTATTCATGCAGTTTACCTCACATACTTCACCTCTATCAAACTCTATCACCTTAAACGGACTCGTCACTGTCATGGTTTTATCCACATCTAAGCAATTTTGTACCACTGTTGTTGCGTAACCATTCTCACATTTAACTAATGCTGTCGGCATTCTGACACCTTCACAAAATTCTGTATAAGACAAAATTGCTTCTCCCGTGTGTAAGTCTGTCGGTAATTTAACGCGAACTTCTGAGCGTGCTGGTATGACGACTTCATAGTTTGTTTTACTATGTATTATAGGGATGGTCGTCGTGTTCGTTCTTAGAATATATCGCTTTAGATCGATTAGCGCGCCTATTTGTCTGAGCAAGTCGTCTCCTATAACACCGTCATATCTAGGGTCTACGTCATAAAGATAAAATTTATGATGTTCATTAGCCTTGAAAGTTGGTGGCAACCATATATTTATGACTTCAGAATGTGAACTAGCCGCGTGTGTGCTGATCACTTTAAAAGGTTCGTGAGCAATTGCATGAGGGAAATATTCATATGCTTTGTGTGGGCTTATAAAGGATCTCATGCTTCCTGTATCTATCATGAATTTAGCGTTTAATTCCGGTATGTGTATGTAGGGGAGCTTTAGATTAGGGTCACAATTGACCTCTATCACTTCCCTTGGTTGGTCGTGGTGCGCATATGAAAATTTTGCATCTCCTCTGAAGTAGGAGCGTTTGCCGAAATTTCACTAGTTTCGCTGTCCTCTACCTGCATTTCCTGCTGTTCTAACACATCATTTTCCTGATTGTAAAAAGGATTGTACTCATTTTCGTTATGATAGGCCTGTTCGTATAAGTCGTATTGAGGATCGTAGAATTCTAATTCATTGAGCCTAAAGCCTTGTCGCAAGGGTGGTGCAGTGCGCATGGAAACGTCTTGGTCTCCAAGCGGTGGGTTGTTAGATTGTAAGTTTGGCCGGTACCCAAACTGGGTAGGTCCAGGGTTAGACGGGCGTATTCCGAATTGTTGGGGTCGCATTCCGAATTGTTGAGGGTGCATGCCACCGGAAGGCCTTATACCAAAATTAAATGGTTGCGGATTTAGGCTGGGTCGCTGTGGGCTTGCTCCAAATGGAGGACGTACGCCGAATTGCTGGGGTTGGAACCCTAGCTGGGGCCTATAGCCAAAGGTCTGTGGTGGTCTAAAACCGAAATTTTGCTGTGGCCGATTTGTTGTGGTTTGTTGGCCATGCGGAATGCCAAATTTAAATTGTGTCTGCGCTATGGGGGCATTGTTTCCGAATTTAAATGTAGGTGGTTGATGTGCTACCTGTGGTCGGCTGTTAATTAATTTACTTCGCATGGTGTACTGTTCATGGAAGTTCACCTCTTCCATGACAGTGCTCAGGGCTGCTTCTAAAGTACCTGGAGCTTTCAACCTTACAATCCGAACCATGTGTTCGGGTAGGTTATATAGAAACACATTGAGCGCTAAATTATTATATATGGTAATTTTGCTTCTCTTGAGATTTGCATCTGGGATGATGTTAACCTTTGAAATTAGTGTTGACCTAACTGATTGGATTCGATTACAAAAATCTGAATATGATTCTCCATTTTTAATTTTTAAAGATTCTAATTCGATTGCAATACAATCTTCGGTGCGCGGATCTCCAAAATGCTGTTGTAGGAGTTCCTTGAAATCGACCCACGTCGTGATGTCCTCACGTTCGCTGATAAGGGCCGCCGCATTGTCTACTAATTTCCCCATAATCGTATGCATTATGTACCTATTTTGTTCATAATTGCCAGCATAATGTGCAATTACGTATTCGCATTGTCGGATGAAAAAGTTAAGTTGCCTCTTATCTCCACCGAAAAGCGGTATTAATTTAATCATTTCACTTGGCACTAAATTAACAGTTTGTCTGTTTTCAGTAGGCATTTTAACTTATTTACTGGAAACTATTTCACTTAAATTATCTAATTACACGTAAATTAATTTACTTACCTAAATTTTATGTTAGGTAAATTGTAAGTAAATTATTTAACACTATATTTAGATTTAATTAAATTATTCACGAATTTTCACTTATTTTCACTTTTCACTAATATTTTTCTACACTAAATACTGATTTCCGCAGATTTTTATACGTTAACCAGATAATGTTAAAAAGAGAAAATTCCTATCTCTAGATAACCTTGACAATTAATTTGACGATAGAAAGGAAAGGAGGTGAAAAAGCTTACTCACCAGCCAGCCAACGCCATCGCCAATTGCTCCACCAGTTTAACAAATTTATTTGATTCACGGGATCGCCGAAGAACGCCGGATGATCGCGGAAACGGGTAAAATTCACACGCACAATTTCCACGAGAAAAGCCGGGCGCTACTATACAGCGATCCTGTCCGCAGCGCCAGTTAAGTTTACGGAGACTTAGATTGTGTTTTTAAAAACTAAATTTAAAATAAAAGACGGATTGTACGTCTGGACAGACTTGAATGTCCCTTCTAATTGAATTAAAAATCTTACAATTAAATCCTAGGCGAACACCTTATCTAATACCGGGAACTAGTCACGCCACCCAGAGCTGCCTATCTCAGCATTTAGGCTCGGATAGAAACAAACCGCGGAGCGGGGCTAGCTGGTGACATAACTACATTGTGTATGTTTCGCCGACGACATTTCACTTCTTACTTCAACAAACAATGAAACTAACGTAACCTCAAAACTTTCATCAATGCTCGAACAAACAACCGACTGGATGCGCCAACACAATCTTGAACTAAATTTAAATAAAACCAAAATAATAACATTTCACCCCCGCCAAAAACAACCGTTGAATCTAAATTTTTCATTTCACGGCACTCAGATTGAGATGGTCAAGGAATTTGCATTGTTAGCTATTACTATTGACACTCATGTAAACTGGCAGCCGCATATTTTGAAAACGAAATCAAAGTTATCGTCACTTGTGTATGCACTGCGCGAAATAAAAAAGACGACTGATTTAAAAACAGCAATTACGGTGTACCATGCTAACGTGCATTCCAGACTGAGCTACGGGATCATACTATGGGGCAATAGCAGCGCTGCGAGTGACCTGCGGATCTACCGCCGAATCAATAGCAATCGCAATAGCAATAGTTTATGACGTCATTTTAATCATTTGGCACCGCCTATGTGATGTCAGCTATCAATAGCTTTGCGCGGATTGCGAAAGCAGTCGTTGAATGAACAACTTTACAAAAATGTACTATTGACAGCTCGATTTGGGACCGCCTAATTATTCAAGATGGCGGAATTGCTTTCGTTGACAGCTATCGCTACTCAATGAAAGCAGTCACCACGAACCAACTGTTTTCATAAAGGCTTTGGTATTTTTTGGATTTTAACTTGGCTATTATTAATTTTGTGACGTTATTTATGTAATTCAGTATTCATTAATTCAACAGCACATGTAATAGATTACTGCTTGTGTTTAATTTTTCTGTTTTATGTGAGAAATGGCGCGAATGTTGTTGCTGGTTGAAGCTGAAGAAGAAAGGCTGAGTAAGATGCTGACTCTACGGAGGAGACAGCTGCGAGAAGAAAGCGAGCCCATGCTGCTGCCGGAGAAGACGTTTATCGAGAATTTTCGCCTAACGAAGAACAATTTTCTGCAACTTAGTGATGACGTAATTCCTCTTTTGCATTCTTCACAGAGAACAACGGCTATTAGGCCGGAGATCAAGGTGTTTATGAATTCAGTGCAACTTACATGATGTGTTAAATAGTGATAATAACAAACATTTACCCACTGTACTGTTTTACAGGTATTGGCGGCATTACAATTTTATGCTAGTGGCAGCTACCAAAAATGTGTAGGCAATGACTTCAGCTTAGGATTGTCACAGACATCTATGTCTGATTGTCTTGCGGAAGTAACAGAGGCATTGAATCATCCTCAGATCTGGAGGAAGTATGTCACTTTCCCAAAAACTTCAGCTGAATGTCATCATATGGTGGATCAAGTCATGACTCCCATGTATGGAATTGTTGTCCGGTGAAATCTGGGATACAAAGACTCCATGAGATGGGCGAAACCTACTGGTTTTTGGGTAAGTGTGGAACCTGACAAATTCAGTATTAATAAACTCATGTTTACTAATATATATACCTAATGTCTATGACATGTTTTGTTATAATTTTATTAGCCGCACCGTACGTAAAACTCAAAGTATTAGAAATGTAAGCGTCCCTGAGTCGGGCCCTGCGATAAAGGTCATCCTAGTGCAGGGTCCACTGGTATTTTGGTATATCTGTAATCTTTTGGTAAATAAAACATTTTGTATTGTATTTTTTTGTATTTTACATACTTATACTAGCTATCACTGGTTACAGACAGGAGTCCTCTAACCTAACAACAACAAGTATTTTAAAAATGTTAAATTATTACAGGTGATTCTGGTTATGCACAAAGACCGTGACCGCGAACGTCAGCCAGAGCATTCTCTGGCCACAGTCGACCAAAGACGTCCATGCCATTGAAGTCATAGGTTAGTAAAGTAGAATGTATTTATTTATTTATTTAACACTTTATTGCACACCATTTGTACAAAAGGACAATTTTGTATCTTAGTATTGTTATGTACAAATCTTAGTAAAAGTAGTTAATAAAGCAGCTACATTACATTCATAATGTATATCCTAATCCTAATAATATTATAAACGCGAAAGTTTGTGAGGATGGATGTATGGATGTTTTAAATAAATAAATATTGGGGGACAACTCACACATGGTCACTGACCCCAAACTAAGCAAAGCTTGTGATATGGCTGCCAGAGACTGATATACTACATATACTTATTTTTAAAATACATACTTATATAGATAGTGTCTAAATAACACCCAGACACAGAGCAAACACCTATGTTCATCACAAAAATGCTTGCCCTGGGTGGGGATCGAACCCACGCCTCTTTGATCCAGAAGTCAGGTTCACTAACCACTGAGCCACCGAGGCAGAGTTTGTTACTTTCCAAATTTTCATGCAAAAACTACTGAACGGATTGAGTTGAAACTTTGCAATAATATAGCTTATATATCAGAATAACACATAGGCTTATAAATTATAATGATATATTGCGTATGCGGGCGAAGCCGCGGGTAAAAACTAGTTTGTATATAATAACTATTCTACTAAGTCGCCCTAGTATAGTATAGTTTCATAATTTTATAGGATGGTGATCTATCCAGCCAGTGGAGCCAAAGCCAGGAGCGGAGCCAGGAGCCAGGAGCGGGCCGGGACCCAGGAACAGAGCCGGGAGCCAGGAGCGGAGCCGGGAGCCAGAAGCCGGAAATATATAATTTTTGTTTTATGTTCCATCAGAACAAAACTGTTGATACCGCCACTAACTATGTAAGACCTACTGTAGGGGTGTTAGGGGAGCTTTGGGCACTTTTTTACATAAACGGTGATAAAACTGTTATTTTTTATCAAAATGAAAATTTTATTTCAAATATATTAAGCACACATATTATTTGGTACCTAGTAATTACAGAACAGAATAGTTTTGGTATTGTTATCAGTTGCAAAGTTAGAAAAGATCTTCTGACAAAACCTCCCGACTGCCCAATGCTCAAAACTCCCGTACAGTTTTTACAATATATGATTTTTGATTCAGATGTAAATAAGTTGCCTGAATAATAACTCTGGAAAACCTTTCCATAAGCTGTTTATTTATTTAATCTATAAATTAGTTGAAATTAAAGAATTTATATAAAATCAATGATCTTTGTAACTTTATATAACTAAATTACACTTCCAATACATAGATATTCTAGGTTTTAAGGTATTAATTGTTATTATGCACCTTTCCTATAGCTGCAAGTTCTATAATGTTAAATTCTATATACTTAATAAAAAAATGTTTGATCTGTGTATTAGAGGTATTTGAAATAAAACAAATCCCAAGAGATGTATGTTGTTAGAACAGGAGTATTAGGGTGGTACATGTATATCCTGGCAATTCCCTCTATGATGACCCAGCTACAGTAGTGATCTCTCTCATGAGGTGAAATCTGAGAAGAGTACCTACTCCAAGCCTAGTAATTTCCTTTATGATAGAGTGGTAGTAGATTAAATGATACTGAGCGACAGTCTACTGATCCCTGTTAGTTTAGAGATTAAATCTATGACTAGAACCCGACGATCGACGGTCTTCTTCTAGCTGCTCTGCATCTAAGGCCAGCCGCCTCTCCTCCAAGTCCAGCGCCCACTGTGGTGGACCTGTAATAGCAATTTGTTTAATGTTAGAATATGATCAAATTCTAATTCATTAGCGCCCACTGTGGTGGACCTGTAATAGCAATTTGTTTAATGTTCGAATATTATCAAATTCAAATTCATTATCTTTCTATCTAAATAATAGAATATATACAACCACTTTCACACTCATAGCTACCGCTATGGCACTGATCATTGCTGAACATAGGTCTCTTCGCTCAGGGTATTAGATAATTATATTTCATGACTGATCACTGCTGGGCGTCTGCCCTGCTATTACTGCTTCTATTCCTTCTATTATGCTCTGGCTGACGTTCGCGGTCAAGGCGCATAGCCTCCTCGTCGATCTCTGCATGCAGCTCGCAAATGAGGTTGTGAAGAACCACACATGCATTTACAATGTTCCCTGCCTTCTTAGGGGTATAGTGCACTGTCCGATGTGCCAATAGGCACCGAAAAAGTGACCAAGACACCAAAACATCTCTCCACTACATTCCTTGACCACCACCAATCATAAACACCTTGATCTCCGGCCTAATAGCCGTTGTCCTCTGTGAAGAATGCAAAAGAGAAATTACATCATCGCTAAGATGCAAAAAATTGTTCTTCGTACATAAATAAACTTTACTACTTTTAACTACTTTGTAAATAATAAAGAGATTAATTTGACGTCTATGTTTCGAGTCCCTATATTGTACGGCACGTATTTGGTGACACCAAATCGTGCGGGCAGGAAAGCACGGCCCGTATTTCATGTCCCATGCCACCAATTATCAGGCTGTACCATGAAGTTATAGGTAAAAATGGAGCCAACACTCCTAATACCTATTTGAAGCAAGTACCTATTTATCGCCATCTCACTCGTCTGGGGCCCAACTCTCTTTTCAATAGGGTGATATTACTCTACAAAAACCCAGGACAGATTTATTATGTAAGCGATACAAAAATACTAGGTATACGGAGCGTCACACTAATCGACGTATGGGAAGTTATGCGCAGAGAACTGCGCAAAAGCCGAAATATGGGCCAGAATTCCACGACGCCGATAACTTAAATCATGATGGATTCAGATGTAAATCTTTAGGCACAGACTGCAAATGGCACGGATAATGGTGTGAAGTTGCGTGTAGGTATCTGTCTGTGTGCGTGGACTTCCTGTAAACTGTGTATGCCAAGGAGCCATCGGACCTCACCATCACCTTGACCTCTAAGAATGGCAAAGTTTTCTCCACTTCCATCTCATAAGTGAACTTAATGTTAGGATGAATAGAGTTGAAATAATCCACAAACTGGTCAACCCCTTCTTTGTCTGCCTTCATTACCCAAAAGTCCTCCACGGATCGACACTATTTTTCAAGAATAGTTCGTGAAGCGGTGGAACTCAAAAAACATAAGAATTTCAACCGGGGGAATGGATTTCAGTTATCGGCGTCGTGGAATCCTGTTTTCAACAAATGCAAATCGCGTAGTGTAGGTAGAAGGACATTGTTAGATACCGTGAGTGTTGTGTCGTAGTGACAATATTTCAAGTTCAAATTGAATTGGCGGTACCAGCTGTTCCACATTCCAGTCTACCCGTGACCACGGTCGATGCAACTCGACCGAAACGTCAGGATGAGGAGGTATTTATTTATCTCGTAATTTTAGTGCGCGATTAGTCCCGTAGTATACAGTAATAATGTGTTCAAATCGCGAAAGTTTAATAACAACATGGAAACTAAATCTTAAATTTATCATTATTTATATTAAAGATAATTGAATCGGTGATTTCTAAGACCCACATGTTAAACTTTTCTTGAAATTGAGTTAACTCACAATGATTGGTCACAATTGGTGGGACACAAATTATCATGCCATACACTATCAGGCTGTACATTATCATGTCGTGAATTTTGGGTCGTACATTATTGGCTCCCCATGTTTCCCTCCAAATAAAAATCAAAATGTGAAAAATGCAAATGTCAATGCGTTTCATTTATGCGAATATGCCATGGAATTTTAAAAAATCCCATTCGCATGTATACTTTGATTATAAGTTATATTATAGAAGATATTATAGAAGAAATTCATTTGAAATGTTATTTTCTTATCCTTAATATTTTTTTAATCATATTATTGAGTAAATAAGAAATAAACAAACATTCTGCAAATCAATTGTAATTAGCGGAAACTAAACGCAGAATGTGTCAGAGCACAGATTACAAAAACACAGGTTATCTGTGAAAGCTATAAGCAATTTTCACCAAAACTATTACTTCTATGGTAGGCGGTACCGATAAGCTATTACGATTGCTTGCGAATTGCAATAGCAATAGTAATCGCAATAGTGATAGTTTTGAGTAAGGCGGTCGGCCCGCTGTTTATTGTCCAAAAAAAGTTTATACGCATACTAGCCAACATAGACCAGACTGATAGTTGTAAGCCCTATTTTAAAAAAATAACGTTTTAACAATGGCATCCTTATACATTTTAGAGATCTGTAAATTTGTTCGTAACAATTCTCATTTATATAGAACACGGCGAGCTATTGGTATCAATTCAACACTGCGATACGGAAACTGGTTGTTGTTACCTACGTCCCGACTGCAGATGCACTCATCTGCTACATTAACTATGTCAGTCAATATTTATAACAAATTGCTACCGGAATTGAAAAATGAGAATGACATACCATTTATTAAAAAATTGAAACAATTCCTAATCTGTAAAGCATATTATTATTATACAATAGACGAATTTTTGACTGATAAATTATAATTATTATTGTGTAAAATTATTCTAATATTATCTTTGACATTCTATATTTAATATTGACATTTGCATTATTTTATTGATTCTTTTCTATGGACATGCAAATTGTAATTTTATTAATTATTGTTGTTTTCGTATATGGTAATGTTATTTATTAATTTTAATTAATCCGCAATTGTTGAGTTTTTGAGTCGAAAGTGAGTAGTAGTAGATTTTATATAATTTATAGTCATGTTAAATTTAATGTTTTTTTTTTTTTTACCAAATTATTATTGACTTAAGTGACCACTCTCACTCGAATATGCAGTGCCCGACAGGGTCCATACTGAACTTTGTACCTTAACTTTGTTATTAACATCCTGTACTGTATGGAAGCATGAATAAATGAAATGAAATGAAACAGCACTTTAATCGCTAGGTATAAATTTTAGCGATTGAAGTGAAAGTGAAATTTTTTTTTGGCATAATAATAAATATTTATTTGGCATAATAATAAATATGTGCAGATACATTGCTCCAAAGGTTCCCAAATTAGTCAGAGACTGTATGACATTGTCTAAAGCGTGCTTAAAACTTTTGTGATAAGACGGATAGCGTCTCCATTGCTCTCTTATTCCTCCGTACGCATGGCGTCACGAGTGAACCGATCATAACCGATGATATACAATGCATGCACGCAAGCGATATTAAACACTTGGGTCTCTGTCTGTAGAATGTTTTCTCGGCTTCGGCCGCCTAGGAAACCAGGGTTTGGAAACTGGTTTCCTAAATGGATTTTTTTATACTTGTATGTAACTGGTTTCCTAAATGGATTTTTTAATACTCCCAAGTTACTGGTTTCCTAGAAGTACTGGCTTACATTATCTCAGCCGCTTATGAAACTAATAACCAGATTTCCGTTTAAATGTTTATCGACATTGAGTGTTGTATTTATTTAATTGTATTTGTATAATGGATCCAACAAAAACATTTTCATGTAAAATATAGCCAAGTCCACAGTTCGCACTTTAAAAAGTTGTCAGATCTTATGTAAAGCCAAGCTTCTAACTCAACACGCCTTAACTCTACAAGGTCTTACTCTACAAACTATACAGCTTAGCTAATATATGCGACTTGGCCGTTTCGTTGCAACAAGAACTATTTGTATAACAGAATTAGTAAACAGTTAATAATTACTCTTAACTTTACGCTCATGTGCAGTTAGCAAAACAGCCAAGCCGCATATATTGACTAAGGTGTAGAGTTTGTGAAGTAAGGACTTGTAGAGGGCGTGTCGAGTTAGAAGCTTGGCTCTATATTAGATCTGACAACTTTTTGAAAGTGCGAACTGTGGTCTTGGCTATATTTCACATGAAAATGTTTTTGTTGGATTTCACTTCTTTTTGTAGATTATATTTTACAAGAAGTACTTTTATCGATTTTCAGATTCCTAACTTCAAAACTTGCGGAAGTCTTAAACCAACTTTCATCCCCCAGTTTTAGGGGTTGGAAGGTGATTTATTAAAAACCCTGAAATATATATTTCATGGATAGTTAATTGATTTAATTTGTGAATTTATAAGCTCCGTTGTATTAGAATTTAATATATGTATTTTATTATTTATAACAAAAAGTATTCATTTAAATTTTTAGACTTCTAGCATGAAAATTAGTGAAAGTCTTATACAAGCTTTCATCCCCTAGTTCATGGGGTTGGGGGTGATTAACTAAATATCCTGAAGTACGTGTTTTATTATTTATAATGTTACGGGATCGGTTCTTGGATAGTCAGTTAAAACGCCGATTATTCACTTTGCACTTTATTGCACACAATCACTTCACAAAAGTCACAAAAACACACGACACAACTGGTTTGCACAAACACTTTACACTGGCACTGATATTCACACAAGCTAGTCACTTCACAATCACTGGTATCGCACTCTAACCCGAGTAGTTATCGCTTCGACGGTAAACGAATAAACTGATCCCCAAGGGTCGGCCGGCGTATTTATATCCGTTATTTCCTACAGTCTCGAACCTACGAGATATTTCGCAACATTACTCGATCTCAATAAACGCCATTGTGTTAACAAGTAAACAACTTGAAAGTTCGAGAATCCCTATTGTTTTTCAAATACGTAAACACCAAACAAATAAACTCGAGTCATAAAGCCATAAAACTGAATACAAAAGGCACCAATAAAAACACAATAAAGCTTTACTGAACAATAGAGATTCCCAGGACCGGATCACGTAAACACCGCACTCCATACCTACAACGGGCGTCTACTGCGTTACACTACCCCCTCCTAAGACATGCTCGTCCCGAGTATCGTTGCACCCGTAATATCGCGCCAATCGATCCACATGAACTATATTGGGAGCACCTCGATGTCCCTTCTGTATGCGGAACGTCACGTCGATGATCTTGGTCACCACTCGGTATGGTCCATCCCATTTGGCTTGTAGCTTTGGACATTTCCCTTTTTTGCGTATAGGGTTGTGTAGCCATACTAGCGAGCCTTCCTCGAACCCAGGGTTGTTAGTCCTTCTGTCGTATCTAGTCTTCATTCTTTCCGATGTTTGCTGGCCATACTCTCTAATGTGCTCATAGATGTCGTTCATCTTGTTCCGGAGGTCACTGGCGTACTCAGTTATGGGTTATGGAGAATCCGGTGGGACACCAGTTATTAAGTCGGCGGGTAGCCGTAATTCACGTCCAAAATTGGCAAAAGCAGGAGTGACATTGGTGCTCTCATGAACAGCACTTCGGTATGACAGCAAAAATGGCTGGATATGCTTGTCCCAATCCCGTTGTTTGCTTTCGACTACTTTTGCCAGGTATCTCTCCAGAGTTTGGTTGAATCGCTCCACCATTCCATCTGATTGCGGGTGGTATGACGTTGTCCTTGTTTTGTGTGCACCCATTAGCCGACACGTCTCTTGAAACAGTTGAGATTCAAAATTTCTTCCTTGGTCACTATGGATTTCCAATGGTACTCCAAAACGACAGAATACTTCATGGACCAATTTGTCTGCTATCGTCGATGCCTCTTGGTTTGGAATTGCGAAGACTTCCGGCCACTTGGTGAAGTAATCCATGACGACAAGGAAGTACTTGTTGCCACTTTCGCTCACAGGAAATGGTCCGGCGACATCCAGTGCGATTCGCTCCCATGGTGCTCCAACATTATACAGCTTTAGTGCTCCTCTGCTGCGGGTATGCGGACCTTTCACTGATGCACAGCTCGTGCATTTCCGTACCCAGTCTTCTACGTCATCTCTGCAGTTGATCCAGTAAAACCTTTCTCGAATCTTCAACAGTGTCCGTTTCACACCCAGATGTCCTCCCGAAAATCCTTCGTGGTACAGCTTCAAAACTTCGGGAACTTTTGCTCTGGGTACAACCATTTGGAGATGGCACTGGTTTCCTCGATCATTTTCCCATTTTCGGCACAGCACTCCCTCTTGAAGCACCAGGCTATCCCATTGCGCCCAATAGCTCTTTGTCGTAACACTCAGTGAAGCAATAGCACTCCAGTCAGGCTTACGGGCATCTGATTCCATCCATTCAAGAATCGGCTTGATGTCGACGTCTTCTTTTTGTTCAGCCTGAAGGGTTTCTTTCCATTCGTCGCCGATGTCAGCTTTGAGCATTCTGACAGGTACTGGATCTTTCGACTCTTGTCTTGAGCAATGCTTGCAGTCCTCTGAGCATGGCCTTCTTGACAGTGCATCTGCGTTGCCATGAGATTTTCCACTGCGATGTTCCGTGGTGAAGTCAAACTCTTGTAGTTGCTCAATCCATCTTGCCACTTGGCCTTCGGGATCTTTAAACTGCAGTAGCCACTTTAGAGCAGCGTGGTCGGTCCTCAGATGGAATTTTCGCCCGAGCAGGTATTTGCTAAAGTGACGCAATGTCTTCACCACTGCAAGTAGCTCCTTTCTTGTCACACAGTAGTTCCTTTCTGGCTTGGACAGGGATTTGCTGAAATACGCAATCACCACTTCTTGGTCCCCTTTTCTTTGCGACAATACTCCTCCAATGCCGGTGTTGCTGGCGTCAGTGTCCACGATGAACTCGTGCTCGGTGTCCGGAAAGCCAAGAATAGGCGTATTACAAAGTCGCTCCTTTAGTCCTCGAAAAGCTGCGTCGCAATTTTCATCCCAGAGGAAGGGCCGTTTTTCCTCAGTCAGTCTATGCAACGGCTTAGCGATGTCAGCAAAGTTCTTTACGAATCGCCTGTAATAGGAGCATAATCCCAAGAATGCTCTGACTTCCGTCTTGTCTTTTGGCACAGGCCAATCCTTCACAGCACTGACTTTACCTGGATCCGTCTGTACACCAGCTTCGGAAATCACATGTCCCAAGAAATTCACTTGCCTCTTGAAGAAGGAACATTTCTTCGGACTCAGCTTAAGATTGGAGGCACGTATTTTTGTTAGGACTCGTTCCAGGTTTTGCAGGTGGTCTTCGAAGGTTTTTCCCACAATTATGATGTCGTCTAAGTAGACAAGGCATGCGTCACCAATTAGTCCCGCAAGAACTAACTCCATTAACCTTTCGAACGTGGCGGGGGCGTTGCACAACCCAAACGGCATCACTTTAAATTGCCACAGACCTTTTCCCGTAGAAAATGCGGTCTTCTCCTTATCTTTAGGGTCAATTTCCACTTGCCAGTACCCGCTCTTCAAGTCCAGCGTAGTGAACCACTTCATGCCCGTCAGTGTATCCAACGTGTCATCAATCCTCGGCAAAGGGTAGCTGTCCTTCTTTGTTACGTCGTTGAGTCGTCGATAATCAACACAAAACCGCATACTGCCGTCCTTCTTTTTCACTAGAACCACTGGCGAACACCACGGACTGGATGAAGGTTCTATCACACCATTTAGCGCCATGTCTTCAATCATTGACTCAACTTCTTTTTCTCGAGCCACTGGTATCCTTCTTGGCCGCTGTCGTATCGGTGGCACGTTTCCTGTATTTATCGTGTGCTTCACTAAGCCAGTCTTCCCGTTGACAGCATCATCGAGGGCAAATATGTCGGTAAAGCGCTGTAGCATCTTTTTCGCCATCAGAAATTCATTTTCAGAGAGATCTTTACGGGAATCTTCCAATAGTGTTGACACGTTGCAACTCCCAGCACAGTTGTATTTCTCCTTTGGTTGTTCTTGGCATCTGCGCATCCAGTCTACTTCTTCGCATGTACCAATCGGGGTTCCTCCTTTGATGAGTTGTGCCTCGTTACTTGTGTTGAGCACACGTACCACAGCAGTATCAGTAGTCCTCACCAAAGTTCGGGCCACTAACCATGGTTGATCACCTTCCGATTGTTCTATTAGCACACATCGTTGTTGATGTCCCAACTTTGGCGGTAATCTAACTGCCACAATGGTTTCCGATCTAGGTGGAAGGACTGTTCTCTGCAGACAATAAACCTTTCCTGATATGGTGCCTTCCATGAAGATTTCTTCTCTTCCACATTTCAAGATTCCTTGGTTGACGTCAATCTCACAATGATGTTCTCGCATGAAGTCAAGACCCAGAATGCAATCGTCAACTATATCTGCCACAATGACTTTGTGTTGGAAAGTTTTCTCACCCAACTTTAACTCCACCAGCTTCTCTCCTCGGACGGATATGTGCTGGCCGGTCGCTGTCAGAAGTTGAACTGTTTTGCAGCTTTCGAAGTTCGGAAGAAAGCGCTTAGCCAATCGGGAACTGATGACAGTGCGAGAAGCTCCTGTATCCAACGTCAGCTTGCACGAAGTTCCGTTGATGGCACCATTGATGATCAGGCTGTTCCCATCGTGAGCTTGTGAGATCAAAATCTTTGGGGCCTTTTTTAGACCGGCCAGCACCCGCCCCTTGGTCCTGGCGCTTACTCGTTTCCCTGCTGCTGTGTGGTGTCACGGTGCGGCCGTTCCTCCTGTTCTTCTAATGGTCGATCCACCCTCGGTCGACGTGGCTTTGGGCAATTCCGCCATAAATGGCCTCTTTCGTCGCAGTTGTAGCATCTAGGGCCAAATCTTGTACGAAGTGATGCGTTCTTCACCTCCCTTATATGCTGGATATCCTTCGCTGGATTTCGTACAGCCTCGACTTCTAAGGCTTGAGCCAAAGCTTCCTTTAGTGTTTTATAATGCCCGAGTTTCACTGCAGTTCTTACTTCGAAGTCTGCTATCCCGTTAGCAAACGCTTCCACTAGATGTTCGTCGTCGGGTAATGGCGCGGACTGATAAGCTTTCCGGAATAGTTTCTCCACCTCGACGGCCCACTGTTGAAGAGTTTCATAACGACGTTGCACCCTGTTCTTCAACTGCGCTCGGTACACACGTTCCAGGTGCTCATCACCATAGCGACTTTCCAGCGTTTCTATTAATTTATCGTAGGTCACTTCCTTACCCACGGCATCCAGAATACTCAGGGCTTCGTCACGAAGGCTCATGATGAGGGCGTTCTTGGCTTGGTCCTTGTTCCATCCATTGGTTTGAACGGCGGCGTCAAATTGAATTTTGTAGGCTGACCATGATGATGTCCCGTCGTAAGGCGTCACTTCTGTGAGGCTGGCGAGAAGGTTGTAGATGCAGCGGTTCCGCCTCCTAACTTGATAACGTTGAGGGCTTTCCTCACATCGGCGATTTGTGCTTCCGCATCGACAATACGGGATTCATGCTCCTTTATGCTGGCGTCGTGCTGATCGACCGTGTCCTTGACCTCTTTAATCTCTTTGCCCAAGGTCGTATGCAGGCTTGAAAGCAGATCTTCTTTTTGTCGGGCCTGTTCTTCTCTGTTACGGTCCAATTTTTCTTCAAGCTGCCGAGCCTGTTCTCTGTTGCGGTCCAATTTTTCTTCCAGCTGGCGAGTCTGCTTCTCGTTGTTTCGGGCCTGATCTTCTAGCTGCCGCGTCATGGACTGCATCATCGACATCAAAGCAGCCATATCTAATGCCACAGGGACAGCTGGTGCTGCAGCAAGTGCCGCAGCAGGTACTACAGTAGGTGCTGCAGAAAGTGCCGCAGCAGGTGCTTCCGGATTCCTCGAGTAGTCGTTGGTTGCTCCGAACTCACTGGCTTCCATTAACAGCGAATTGTTTCCGAAGCGTCTTTGGTCAACCTCCTCCTGGCGGCGTTCCTGCTCCTCTAGTCGGCGCGCTTCCTCTTGTCGGCGCTGACTTCGTGTGCGAGGCGTCTCATCGTCGTATGGTGTTACCGGCATTTTCAGATATCCCACTTCTGACACCAAATGTTACGGGATCGGTTCTTGGATAGTCAGTTAAAACGCCGATTATTCACTTTGCACTTTATTGCACACAATCACTTCACAAAAGTCACAAAAACACACGACACAACTGGTTTGCACAAACACTTTACACTGGCACTGATATTCACACAAGCTAGTCACTTCACAATCACTGGTATCGCACTCTAACCCGAGTAGTTATCGCTTCGACGGTAAACGAATAAACTGATCCCCAAGGGTCGTCCGGCGTATTTATATCCGTTATTTCCTACAGTCTCGAACCTACGAGATATTTCGCAACATTACTCGATCTCAATAAACGCCATTGTGTTAACAAGTAAACAACTTGAAAGTTCGAGAATCCCTATTGTTTTTCAAATACGTAAACACCAAACAAATAAACTCGAGTCATAAAGCCATAAAACTGAATACAAAAGGCACCAATAAAAACACAATAAAGCTTTACAGAACAATAGAGATTCCCAGGACCGGATCACGTAAACACCGCACTCCATACCTACAACGGGCGTCTACTGCGTTACAATAACATAGAGTGCTCTTATCAATTTCCAGACATCTAGCATCAAAATTTGCGAAAGTCTCATACAAACTTTCATCCCCCCAGTTTTAGGGGTTGGGGGATGAATTGATGATGATTTTTTAAAAACCCTGAAATACGTATATTATTATTTATAGCAAAGATTTTTCATGTCAAGTTTTAGACTTCTAGTAT
Source organism: Hypomecis punctinalis (assembly GCA_949316475.1). Lineage (NCBI taxonomy): Eukaryota > Metazoa > Arthropoda > Insecta > Lepidoptera > Geometridae > Hypomecis > Hypomecis punctinalis. The sequence continues at coordinate 6,025,746 of OX438804.1, read as the reverse complement.
GAAAATTAGTGTAAGTCTCACACAAGCTTTCATCCCCTAGTTCATGGGGTTGGGGAGTAAAAGTTAAAAAGTTTAGATTTTTCCTTTGTATATGCGTTATAGTCTACCTTGATGCCAAATATCAAGTTTCTGAGTCACCTTGAAGTGGATTAGGTTTTTGATCTATAAGTCAGTGAATGAATCAATGAAACCCCGGTTTTTAAACGTTAATGTATCATAAACTATTGACGCAAAATTAACAAAATTTTGTATTCTAGACTAACAAAGCCACATTAATAAACAGGCTTAATTTCATATATTTAGGTTAAATAGAGTTATAAAGGGGTCAAAAGTAGCTCGAAATAGTGCATGTAATATTACACACGTCGCGTCGCCAGCTCCTTTTTCTTGGTCTTGGCTGGACACGCTATCGCGTGTCTATATAGTAAGTAAGTTCATATAAGCCGGGTGGCTAGCCCTGGTGTCAGAGTTTTTAGGCCGCCTAAAGGCCTCTGTTATGGCTCAACGGTTAAAACAACCGGGACCTACAATTTAACGTGTCATCCGAGCCATGGTAGCGCTCGGTTGGAAAATGGTAATTTTGATCAAGGAAACTAAGGTTACTAATATTTTTAAAAGTAACTGCAAAAAAAGTTAACGCTATCAAGATAATAATTCTGAAATTGATAATGCAATAAATGAATTGAAAAATGGCCTAATAACTGTGGGCCACTGTATTGAGATTATTTTCACCATACTCATTTAGAACTGAGGTAATTTATTTTGGAACTAGGATAATTTGAGCCGAAGGAGATTAAATTGTTTTTAAGTTTTAAATGTTGAATTGAGTCCAAATATTTTAGTAAAATGCACATAAATGGTACAATTATGCTTTTAATTCAAAGACAATTAATTAAAGAAATACAATCCTATGTCGATAAACATTTAAACTGAAATCCGGTTATAAGTTTCATAAGCGGCTGAGATAATGTAAACATAGTACTTCTAGGAAACCAGATACTTGGGAGTATTATAAAATCCATTTAGGAAACTAGTTACATACAAGTATAAAAAAAGCCACTTAGGAAACCAGTTTCCTAACCCTGGTTTCCTAGGCGGCCGAAGCCGTTTTCTCAAAGATTTTGATAGTTAATATTTTAATTTAAATACACGTAAATTTATACGCCGGCTCTCGCTAAACTCCATGAGATTGGAGCATTTCAAAAATTGCCTTATAGATAGGTAGGTATTACAAACAAACAATCACTGTCTAATAATAATAACATTCACACATTAACTCATACAGAGTCGAAACTAGAGCTTCTCATACGCTGCTAACAAAACCTTGCGCGTTTTAACGTGGTACAACGCCATCTATCGAGCGCGCAAAGTACATAATAAGTTTCACCTCTTAACCAACATCGGAAACTTCAAAGATCTTGCAAAGTGGGAACAGACTGTAACTTAGCTCAAAAATTCATTAAAGTATTATTTACATTTATACATTTTTCCTTTCATCAAAAGTGGGCTCGCATGACTAGTTCAAATATTTATTACGATGATTTTATTCAGTGGTCTCGAATGACAAAATGCGAAATCGTGGGAACGGCCAAGAAATATCGGCATCATTTAATATTTTTTGATAGTCCATCTGACGGACTAATTATAATTTATTCTTTTAGTTATCATGCCTATTCAAATTAATTCAAATATTAAAATTTTATTAATACGCCGGCTCTCGCTAGTATTGGAGAGATTGGGACACTTCAATAATTATTTAGACTGATAGTGATTGCAACGTTGCAAACGCATTTGTATGACTTGTGTTATTATGAATCGTAGTAGAGTCAAATATAGAGCCAGTTATGCGCTGGTAACAAAGCCTTGCGCGTTTTAACGTGGAACAACACCATCTAGCAAGCACGCAAAGTAACAAGCTTAAGCTTTCACTACTTTTTCTTCTTCTTTAGTTTGGCGTCGCATCGTTGTGCATTTGACAGTGTCAAGTATTACGTATTAATAATTTTTGATATTTTATCAAAATAGTCACTGTCGTAGTCACGTCATAGTCCAATAAAGTCGCGGTCAAGTCCAAACGTAGTCCAAGTCATACGTCAGTAAAGCAGTAGAGACTTTACTAGAGGTGTCTATGGAGTTTTGGTAACAACACGTAACGACATAATTCGTCACATTATATCACTCGCCTACACTCATGCACGTAAATCAGCTCATAATCAACGATTGTCAACGAAATACCACAATTTTTCAATGATAAAAACACAAGTTTGACAAAATAATACAATGAGGTGACATGACTTTTCCGCGTTCCCGCCAAAACTCAAAGCTTTCACTAATAGTGAGAAATTCTTAATTTTTTTATTTTATTCTGACATAACAAAAAAATAACTAATATTTTTGATAACAAAATATTTGTAATTATTTTATCTATACTCCATAAAATTTAACTTGATCTCTGCGACAGTGAGATTGACATAGAAGATTGACATGTTTAGTGTTGAGATAGTGGTGGAAAAAATCGATTTTCAAACAATGTTGTAAAGAAATCGAATGAGTAGTTGAAGGTGAGAAATTGGATTTTATTTACTTACTATTATTTAAGATCAAGTATGCACACATGTAAATAATGTTTTGATATTAATTAAATACTCATAATAATGTAATTATAGTATTTATCGACGTTTTTGACTATTATCGATGGTAATGGAACATATGATTTAGTTAAATTACACATGTAAAAAATGTTATGATATTAAAATATACAATAAAATTAATGATAAATTAAGTTTTATTTAAAATATCGTTAGTATAAACTATCGATATTTTAAATAAAACTCTATCTAAAACTTTGTAGTCTCGATCATTCGTCGCCCATCACTACTCGGCATGCCCATAAAGTATGACATTGACAGGTACTGTCTGTAATATTAAGAAATTCATGACTTCATAGGCGTAATTTTTCTGACAGCTGTCGCAGAGATCAAGTTAAATTTTATAGAGTATAGTGATCATATCTATTGTCTATTGACCGAGCTGTGTTTCTGCTTCGGGTTGGCAAAACTTATTTATCTCGAATCCTTAGGTATACCTATTACAATTCCGTTCTAGAAATCGACAAATATACAAAATTCGTTTTAAATTAGTTTAGACTTACGATTACGTTTATTTTTCTCCGGAACTTTTAATTCCTTATTTTAAAGTTATTTAATGGAGACCACGTACTAGCAAGCGCAGCGTAGGACGTCACGAACGCGCTGGATGCAGACTGTTTCCAACCTTAAGGAAATCCACAGGGTAGGCCTATGTCCAGCAGTAGCCGTCCAACGGCTACGGATAGATGAAAGATTTAATAAAGTTGAAACCGTACATTTTCATTTGACTTACGAATAAGGGAAAAAGATACATCCTAAGACAGATAAAAACCTTCATTTGCCTAGAGCCAGTCTCAGCGAGCCGCATCGTGGAAAATCTCAGCATTATTAGGATTATTTACAAATTCTGGCATTTAGAGAATACAGTCGCAATGCAGGGGTAAGTGACAGCATTAGTTAGAGTTAGACGGCACAATACTCTATAAACAGTATCATAATTACCGTACCGCTCTTGGCGTAGTTTGATTAGGTGTTTATAGCGATTATCGAATTTAAGTAACTTTCGTCACGGTTGGTCTTTGAATAGGTGACCCCGCTGATGGAATTTAGAACAGTATGCTGAGTGTGAGTTTTGTCGTAAATGACGTACTCTTCGGCGAGCGCGTAAGCATGTAATTTGTATGAAGAAATGTACAGCGCCACTAGCGGCGCGTTTTTAAAACACTTTGTGCGAGCGCAAGTTCATACAATTTTAAAATTGTAAGCCTCTACACAGCCTGCAATTTGTTATTGTAATTACTTTTAGGTAGGTTTTAACTATAAACAATAGGTATATTTTTGTCAATGAATTTAATATTAATTTGTAATAAAAAAAAAAATAGATGACACTGCATTTCTGTATCTAGTATCATTATTAAGAAAAATGTGAAAAAATGTTTAATTGGACAAGCATGTTAATAAATCAATATTATGCAATATTTTTTTAGTAATATTAGGTTCTATCAATATCAATAAAGTTATCTTATCTTATCATGCTTACGCGCTCGCCGAAGAGCGCGTAATGATTACGACAAAACTCACACTCAGTATACTGAGGGCTTCCATGGTTCCGAAAACGCGTAAAATGGTGGGTCCCGGTTGGCATTGTATTATTTAATTTAATGATTTTTTATTGATTATATTATTTAATTATAATTGAAGTTGAATATTTTTTTATTGTTAATCTATTACATCATTGTAATGAATGTATATTATTTGACGTGTAAATTGACATTTTACCAATAAATGACTTATGATTTAACCAAAAAGGCATGTGACAGGCTTACAGTCGGCTAAAAAACTCTGGCACCAGGCCCAGCCGTTCAGTCCATACAAACTTACCGAAGGTGGTGTGTTACTATACCGCGAATCTGAGAGCGCACGAAACAACTTGCTCTCCCGCCTTGCATCAACAACATGGGGCGCTTCTCCTCACGTGCTTCGGACTTCAGGGCTGGCGCTCTGCTACTCAGCAGGTGAATACGCTTGCCCAGTATGGCATCGCTCCACTCACGCGAAACAAGTAGACGTCGCCCTGAACGAGACGTGCAGGAAAATAACAGGCTGCCTCAAACCCACCCATCTTAACTTACTTTACCCCCTAGCGGCAATAGCTCCGCCATCTACTCGCAGAAATATCGCCTGTGAACTGGAAAAACGCAAACAAGATACTGATAGTAGGCACCCAATGTTTGGAGCAAGCCCCCCACAAAGCCGTCTGAAGAGCCGTAACAGCTTTTTAACAGGAACTACGTCACTGAATCTTCTCCCCAGGAAAGCTCGCATTAAAAAATGGAGAGACACACTCTCCCCGCCACCTGACTATGTAGCACCCTCTGAACAACTCTCAGCCGGCGGTGATCTCCCGTGGCCCACGTTGAAGTCGTTAAATCGACTCCGGACCCAAGTGGGCCGCTGCAGGGATAACTTCGTGAAATGGGGATACTCAGAGAGCGCTCAGTGCGAGTGTGGAGCCCCGGTGCACAACATGCAGTACCTGCTAGCATGCCCTCAAAGACCAACCTGCACTCTCCAGGACTTGTACCAAGCATCCCCTCGCGAAGTGGCTGTGGCGAAGCTTTGGGAAAAGGCCTTATAAACAGAAACCTATTTGAATCATCGATACTACGAAGAAGAAGAAGAAGAATCTGAGAGCCATATACATCGGGTTCGTGATGCCAACCAGAAATTAGAGAAAATAAAATTAGCATTGCAACTCGGAATTAACTAAATGTAGGAAACAGATTTGGTTAACTCTGTTGCAGTTGCAGTTTTGTAAGCCCATTGGGAATGGGTACCTAGCTTATTACTAATTAGTTTATTTCCGGGCTGGCCCAATGATTAAAGTTGTTAATATTGATGGCCTTAGGGGCGGTCGTGTATAAAATGTCTTACCAGAATTAAGATTTTAGTACAAAAAACATTTTTTTTAGGAAAATAATATATGTAGTTCTGAAGCATATCTTCTGTTGGCAAACCATATCTGAGACCTACAAGGAATAACTTCGCTCGATCGAAAAAAAAAACTAAAGTCATCTCTGTTTTTGACCGACAAACTACCGGAGGAGGTATACAATTCGACGCGTATATTTTTTTTTTTTTTTTTATGTATACCACGCATAACTTTTTTTTTTATAGTCGTCCGATTTCAATAATTCTTTTTGTATTGGAAAGAGTATACTTTAAAATTGGTCCCATTTAAATTTCATCGAAATCGGCTGAGCCATTTTTGATAAATCAACAATAATGTGAAAAATGCTACACCGTTCCGTGCGTAATATTTGCGATCTAGCGATGCGCCCCGGCTTCGCACAGGTGTATTATACATATAAACATTGACCTTGAATTACTCTATCTATTAAAAAAAAACTGCATCAGAATCCGTTGGGTAGTTTTAAAGATATAAGCATACATGGGGACAGACAGCGGGTAGCGACTTTGATTTATACAATGCAGTGATATTGATATGTGAGATAGTGATGATGTATTAAGTAATAGCTAAAGTATACTAAAGAAAACACCGGTTTTTACTCACGTATAATATTGCGGCCGGGCCGCTGGGAACCCGACCAGTTTCAGAGTAATTAGTACTCCTTAGTCAGGGAATACGCGCGCTCCCGTCAACTGGCGCACGCGCTAGTACCTATAATGAATTCTCACGCGAGTTTTAATGAAGTGAGTAGCTAAAGTATTGGCAAATAACGTAAAACATTTAAAAAGTTGACTTGATAATTTCAAAATAAATTTTTATTGTTCATTTCACCATACGAAGACGCGCTCCCATCATCCCCTCGCCGTCGCCGCTGTTCGCGGAGCGCGTCTACGCACGATACACTCATAATTACATCCTTTCAGTTTGCCAAAGGACAAGCAAATAACCCTATAGGTCTGGACAAAAAACATATTTTCGTATCAAAAGCTCTTACTGCTGCTCCGCCACGTCCTAAGCCCGAAGTTTGTCGCGTGTTGACACAAATACAAACAGTTTATTATGTTAATGTGCCTTTTTCAATTTGAATGCAAATCCACGATAATGGCGCTTGATGGCGATATTAATGGCCGCTGCCACACGACGGGAAATAATTCGAGGATTACAATTACAGAGGGGTTCTTTGCTTTACGAATAATATTTTGATATACTTTTAAGCTATTATCATCATCATTACAAGTGTAAGATGTCCACTACAAGAAAATAATAGAGCGCTCCTTTCAGCAAGGTCAGTCTTCGGATGGGTGAACTCGGATGGCATTTACAACTGAGCGCTACCGTGGCTCGGATGACACGTTAAATTGTAGGCCCGGTTGTTTAAACCGTTTATCCATGTCAGTGGCCTTCAGGCGGCTTAAAGACTCTGACACCAGGGCTAGCCACGCGACCTATACGAATTTACTTTTTTTATTCTCATACTTATCAATACTTTTTTTTTCTAGATTATTTTTTGCCTGACATGTTCTTAGCGCAGTCAGAGTATGGTACGTTAAAGTACCTCAAATGTGCTTAAAACTGAATATGACTTGATAATTTTTACTCAAACATTTCACATGAAATCTGTAGGCATTTGGACATTTGAAGCTTTGAGAATTTAAAAATGTCGCCATCACCGCAACAGTCCACTCCGTGTTTGAAAACTCGAGAGTTCGATTCGCCAATACGTTCCATACTATTTGTTGGCGTTGTGGCTCTCGAAATAGCTCATTTTCTAGCTATTGTGACCAAGTATCAACGCATCTCAGGAAATAACCTTTTTATAGCCTTTTTTTAACTCAAAATTTGATAAAGATTCAATATAATTTATAAGTTTAGTAGGTATTAATTGTACACACAAAATAAAGATAACAATAATACAACAGAGATGATTTAAGCTAATGCAACACTAGGCGGCCTTATCGCTGGAAGCAATCTGTTCCAGGCAACTCATAGATTCTTTGATTTCGTAGACTAGCGACCGTAAACAAACAAAACGCTTTCAAAATAATTCCATTCTGTAAAAGTTTTTCCGAACTATGACACCAAGGTTTTTTCCAGCCAACCACCTATTGCTTACCGACATATTTGAAATCATTTAGGTGCAAACCTTTGAACATCCATCCATTTATCAGCCATAGACGTCTACTGCAAGACATAGGCCTCCTATAACTATTTCTAATAAGACAATACAATACAATACAACAACATTTTATTGACACCAACACTTAGGAAAACATAACAGAAGAAATAAAGACAGAAAAGGCACAAAAGGCGGTCCTATCGCTAAAAGCGATTTCTTCCAGACAACCTCCTTTGAATGTTAGTAAACGTATAGATGACAAAGGCGGTAGTGTAAACGTTAAAAAAACATTAAAAATTAATAATAGGTACATTTACTACAAATAAATGAAGAAAGAAGAAGAGGTTTGCATCCAACGCGATCCTGCAATATTGATGAGGTCATATGCATTGTGGGAGGACTTCCTACGCAGCGATTACCACCACGCGACCGAAACAAAGTTACCAGCATTGCTCAATTGATTAGCAAATTGAATTGGCAGTGAGCAGGTTACGTAGTACCAAGGAAAAAAGTTGAAATAAAAAAAATGTACATAGCTTCAAGAATGCCGGACATCATTGCACCAATCAATGCTAGTTTGAAAGCGAAGTGTGTAGAAAACTTGGGCGTTCCAGCAGTTGCCAATAAGTCCCATTCAATTGCAACTCTCCTAAAATAGCTCATTCCACAGCTATTGTGATCAAATACTAACATTTCTCAAGAAAAAACCTATTTGTAGCCTTTTGACTAGGGCCTTTATTTAGATATTCTATAGATATTTTGATTCAGACGTCTGACGGCCGAGGCCAGACAGGGCTTGTCAAAATAAGCCCATCCTACCTTAATGTTACATTATTCATCACGATTCAAACGGAATAACTTCGTCTACGTCTTAATTTTTGTAATTTTATGCAAATTAGATTAAAAATAGAATTTGACTAAACATATAGAAATAAAGAGCGAACAATACAGATTAAGAAAGTTGGCAGTAGTGCCTAATAACTCCATACCTACTCGTAGATACTAAATCCATAATTAATCAATGGGATGATCATTTCTGAATAGAGTGAACAGATGATCTGATTAAGACACCAGGTACACGTTGAATGCAAGTCAACTAATCAAAACAAAGGTGATGAAAGGGAAAATATGATTGCAAGCTATCCAAGCTTTTTTACTTTAGCACCCCTCTTTTTTGTTGGCAGCAAAAAATGCAAGTCTACAAATCCGCAGGACGATGGTGATGAAAGGAAAAATATGATTGCAAGCTATCCAAGCTTTTTTACTTTAGCACCCCTCTTTTTTGTTGGCAGCAAAAAATGCAAGTCAACAAATCCACAGGACGATGGTGATGAAAGGGAAAATATGATTGCAAGCTATCCAAGCTTTTTTACTTTAGCACCCCTCTATTTTGTCGGTGGCAAAAATGCAAAACAAAATGTTTCACGTTCTTCCCATGGCTACAATAACCGTACAGCATCATAAAACAATTCAACAAGCGCCGACCTTGCGGCCCGAGGGCGCAAAATAATGCCGGAGGTGAAAAATGCGGATCTTTCTCCCTGCGGACGCAATTACGTGCTTACATCTAACGCCGGTCACGGAATGGACGCTGCAGAACCACCGCAATAACAACTACATCAAACGGAGGCGACTCAATCGCATAACCTAAATATCATTTCAAGGGCTCAGTACAAAGTTGTAGTTCTCAAAGTTAGACGACTGCGAAAAAGTTGGCCGCTCCGTAAATCACTTAATTTTCACTTTCGTCTCTATTTTGAAGAGCTTTTGCTTAAATAAAGATAAAGCTGAAACGATTTTTCACTTGAGGATTTTTAAACTGAGTGTTTTGCTTTGTGTTTTTGACGGGATGTGTTTTTGCTTTTTTGTTGTTGAGTTATATTTCACTTTTGTTGTATAAGTACGTACTTATAAGACATTAGAGCGCCGTCCGTAGTAGACAGCCGTCTACTTGGTTCTATTAAAATTTAATGGTTGAACCTATTTTTTTTCTACTAACGTTTGCAGATTGCCTCGCGATGTTGTCCTACACAGAAAATTAAGTGGTGGAAAATTCTGTACATAAGTTCCAAGGACTCATTGGTATAAGACTGTGATTTAAAACCGATTGTAAGGGAGAATTACTACCACTAGATCACCAAAACTACTGCTTGTTTAAATGTAAGTTGAAATAGTATTGACAAGATAATACACATAATCATTTCACAATCTTTTTGAAAGTAGAACTGCTATATCGACGTGGAAGTGCTAACAACTCCTAACTTACAAGAACCAAATTTTATAGGAGACAAAAAAAACCGTTAATCAGGTTGTGATATAGACTTTAGTAAAGAAGATATTTCTTCGGAGCTTAGCGACGGCAATTTGAAAAATTTAAACATAATTAAATCATATACTCTATCGAACTGCATTTATAAGTCGTTTTCGTAATAAATGTAAGTTAGAAGCTGTTAACACTTCCCCCTCAAACCCTCAATAGACATAGTCAAATTAATCAATTCTGCGGTTTAGTGTAATCTCTTAACGAGCCAATCTGCCAAGGGGGATTCCCCGAACTATGCTCGAAACTTCGAAACAGATGAGCTGGTTATTATAAAGATTGAAAGCGGATAATGGGACGAGAACATTTTATTAATAGCTGCAGCCGCTGCGGCTTAAGTTCGCTAACTTTCAACTTTGTTTAGCTATTAAACTGTAATAATGTCTCAACATTAATAAAAACTTGTGGCTGATATTAAAACTGAAATATTAAAGTTTCATGTTATAAAACTATAAACCTAAATTAAGAATACATTATATGATGTGTGTGTTTGTCTTTCGATACGATATTTAGACAGCTTAGATAAGATTCCAAACTAAATACCGACTCTCTACATTTATATGCCCTTTGTGGCTTGTATATTTGTCAAGTGAATGGATTGTTTTTGATATTCTTTGTTGTTTGAATATTATCGAAATCAGGATACTGGTTACCGCTGGTCCCAACATAATATCAGTGCTGGTTGTGTATAACCAGCAGTATGTTGAGTTGGGATCAGTTTCGTGGCAAAGCATTGGGTATGAATTTTGTTCCATTTTAGTTGTTTTTCGTGTTTTGTTTCTGTGTAGGTACCTAATTGTTTTGTCCCGAATAAAATTTTCTGTATTTCTGTATTCCTTATAAGCTATATTTGAGTGTAATAGTGAGATTCCAATTTTTTTGATTTTATCTTGTTGCTTGACACGCAATTTCATGGGCATAAATTAATTAGCTACTTGGTTATATTAATTATGTAAAATTTAACAACTAGAACAACACTGTAATCTATTATGATATTTTAGGAAAGCTGTAAAAAGTCGTTCCAGTAAAAAGCGGTTGATAACGTAAATACGTGTGATGTTTCAAAAAACGGATCAGTGTAAGTACAGATTTGTCTGATTAATGAAATCACCCCGCTAAACATTACAGCCAACCGTTCCACGAATGGAAAACTTTGATTCAAATCAATCTCACAGCAAAAACAAACAATATCCTTTCCACAGTCCAAATCCCCACAAACAAACAACGATAACTCCCTAGTCCTCACCTATACCTCGTAAAATTACAAATCAAAAGAGGACTTAATCCGACGGGGCAAAACGTAAACACTACAACAAATAAAAAGAAAAAAGCAAAAACAAGGAGCCCGATAAAAAAGTGGCCTACAGTCGCAAAGGTTGGCCCTAAAAAGGATTTATGAGTACATCCAAAGGGCCATGTATTTCCGAATAGTTGTTTACCCCGAAAGGGTCCATAAGGTGGATTGAATATATTTTATGGGCCGCGAGTTCTGCCAGAAAATTTTAGATGAGTTTTGTAAAGTAATCTCGGATTTGTGTATTGATGTTTATAAATTGACTAATTTATTAAGGGTATGGAATTTGGGTATGAAACTGATCGTTAATTTCTATTAGTTTGCCAATACTGGAATCATACTAAAATTACTTACTATATATTTAATACTGTATTGTTATGTTATTTAATTTTGTAAACTTTTCTAACAACTTTTAAAACTACTAATTGTACGTTTCCGAAAACTCGTTTCGCGTCCATGAATAGGTAGTTTCACCGAGCTAGCCTCGCTACACTCTCATTAATTGAACAATATTTTTTTCGGTGCTCTTGTTTGGTGCAGTAAGTATTTTTTTAATTCTAATTGCACAAATACATTGTAACAGGCACATAATATCACAAAACTGGCAAAACTGGGCTATTAAAAAGAGTATTTAACTGAACAATCTAAACGAAAGTAAGAAAAGTAATGCGTTTATGAGTTATTTCAAAAACGTGATCTAAGAGATTTTGGATATAGAAAAAGCTAAAACATTACTTCAAAATCAAAAGTCATAATACAAGTAATTCAGCTTCAAGCCTTTGAATTCATTGAAACCAGCGAGTCGAAATGTCCTACCGGTCCTCTCTTCATACTAAGTCACGCATACAAACTACCCTTTCTGTTCCTTTGGGAGAGAAAGGATGCCTAGGTATCCCTTTCATGTCTGGATATATCAATAAGGAATGCTAAATTCAGCCTCCAGCTGGCCTAATCTCTGCTTGACACCTTTAATACAGCTACTTTAACCTTGGCTACCCTACCGCACCCTTCTGTATCTAGAGTTGGGACACCGGAATGAATTGGGTTGACACCGAAATTTTCTAAAATATTTCTATATTAAAGTCATTTTAAAGTATGCCACAAGATGCCGTTGATTTATACCATGGATATACTTAAAAACAAAGTACACAAAACTTCTACAAGTACAAAACTTGTACTTGTAGAAAAGCTAATTCAATATTATTAGTTGGTTTTTTAGTCGAAAGTTGTTTAGAATATTGAGTATATTGTACTCTTCTGAAAGTCAAATTTTACACAGCAACTCGAATATAAAAGAGAAGAGCAAAGTAGGTAAATATTAATTAATAAATACTTTATTTTGAGCTAAAATACTACAATGTGTTAGTAAATGCTTATTATTTAATGCTAGTACTTATATATTTCGTAAATTTATTTATAGAACATTTACAATATTTAAGGTTCCCTGAAACTCACACTAGGCCAAAGTAATACTAAAGCCTTTTTATTCCATATTTTTTAAAATAGTTACACTTCAAAGGTTTGTTAATAAGTTGTTAGTAATTGATATTACTTATAGATTGTTAGTTTGTTAGTCTTTATTGCTTGAAATATGGACCTCTTTTTGGGTATAGACCACCTCCAGGCTTTTCCATAGTTCTCTGTCTTTGCCTAAAGTTCACTCTTTTCCTGCGCCTCGCTTTATGTCGTCAGCCTACCTTTCCATTGGCCTTCCAACCATTATTTTCCCTTTGGCTCCTGGTATGTAAATATGACTATGAAATTACAATAAAACAGATGGCAGTTATAGTTTGCCCAAGTAAGTATTTTAATAATGTCTAGGCTCCAAGCTCATAACTTCGCTGTACCCCAGTGGTTTAGAAGTTTGACGTTTAGGAAATTCCTTCAGACCATTTTGCGTAGAGACCTAAACTCACCATGATATAAAAGATCAAAATAAGTAGGTAGTTATTTGTCAGCACTGTACTGTACTGTACTGTACCAGCCTTTTTAATAGTCCACTGCAGGACGTAGGCCTACCCACGAAGGGTGATTGGGCCATATCCACCACGCTGGCCCAGTGCGGGTTGGTGGATTCACATAGGTCATCGAATTTCTTCTACGGACGTATGGAGGTTGCCTTACGATGTTTTCCTTCACCGAAAAGCCAGTGGTGTGAAATTCCGTACATAAATTCCAAAGAACTCATTGGTACGGGACCGAGGATTCGAACCCACGACCTTACGATTGTAAGGCGGGTGTCATTACCTTTTGACCACCACGGCTCTTTTTTGTCAGCACACAATAGAAGAAACTACATAGCAATGTATAAATTAATTTAGTTTATTAATTGGTAGCTTACACTTACGCCCATAATATGACGGTAGCGAAAGAAGCTTGGCTCTACATCAGATTTCTTAACTTTTTGGCTTTATGAGCCCCATGATCTCGTCTTGTCTACATGATCTGTAGAAATTCATTTGTCTTCCAAATATGCATAAAACATTTTTTTAATGTGATTAATAAAGCCGCTGATCGTCGTACAAACGGACACGGCTATTCTAGAAGAAAAAGAAACTGCAAAAGAAAAAGCGTCAGACGGAAAGTCAAAAAGTCGTCGATTTTCAAAACTTAAAACAGTTTTAAAGTCGAAGACTTTTTGCACGTAGACCAGAGGGTTGAATATTATAAATAATCGGCCAAGTGCGAATCGCACTCGCGCACGAAGAGTTCCGTACTGTATGGGAGCCCCCTTAATACATTTTATTATAATTTAATCCTATCGTAGGATAGGATTAAATTATAATAAAATGTATAATATTATATACGCGAAAGTTTGTGAGGCTAGATGGATGGATGGATAGATGGATGGATGTTTGTAACTCTTTCACGCAAAAATCACTGAACGGATTGAGATGAAACTTTGCATTAATATAGCTTATATATCAGAATAACACATAGGCTATAAATTATAATGATAATATGTTACGTATGTGGGCGAAGCCGCGGGTACTGTACCGTACCAGCCTTTTTTTTAATAGTCCACTGCAGGACGTAGGCCTACCCACGAAGGGTGATTGGGCCATGTCCACCACGCTAGCCCAGTGCGGGTTGGTGGATTCACATACGCCATCGAATTTCTTCTATGTATGCAGGTTGCCTCACGATGTTTTCCTTCACCGAAAAGCCAGTGGTGTGAAATTCCGTACATTAATTCCAAAGAACTCATTGGTACGGGACCGAGGATTCGAACCCACGACCTCACGATTCTAAGTCGGGTGTCACTACCTCTTGACCACCACGGCTCACAAGCAGCGGGTAAAAACTATTATTTATATAGTATTGTTTATACAGAACAGCAGATTGTTTTGATCTTCTGATCCTCTCCGGGCACGTATGCCACCATGCGTTGATCAGAAACCGAAACCGATCCGACTCCCTATGATTGTAAAGTCCTTTTTTCAAAAATGTTATGGTACAGAACGAAGCTGCATTTCATTGTCGATAAGTATCATTCATAACATCGCAAGTACCTATTAAATAACTCATCGCTTTACCACAAAAGATTCAAACATACTTTAAACACTGTTTAACCGTGAATTTTTACTGTTAAACATTGTCTAAAGCGTGCGTAAAACTTTTGAGGTAACTACGCGACTCTTTTTTGGTAAGACGGACAATTTTTAAGAACTTAGGTGCTATGGTACATTTTATACACAAAACTGGCGTCGCATTATCATTTACATATTTATTCCTTTATCAAGACATAATTCTAGAATTAACAGAAGCTGTTTGAAATATTTGCTAGCTGTAACATAAAACATTAGTAAATTAGTAGCCAAGGGCTGTAGCTGTAAGGCATCAATTGCAGCCCGAGATATTTATATATATAGTTCGAAGGTGCAATTGGTGCTTACACCCAAGCTAACTATTCAGCTTTACATCTCGATTGTGAGGTAAGTAGAAAAAAACCGGCATCACAAGAATAATAATATAGAATAATACTTACCGCCCTAGGGCTTTTCTAGCTACATTATTACTCTAAAGCGCTAATTAGTCACCTACAAGCCCCATTTGAAGGTCATAAGAACCTACTTACCGAACATGAGAGACGCAATAGTAGATTGCTTACCGCCCTAGGGCTTTTCTAGCTACATTATTACCCTAGAGCGCTAATTAGGCACCTACAAGTCCCATTTGGAGGTAATAAGAACCTACTTACCAAACATGAGAGATATAAACATAATTATTTCGATTATTCTCTACTTAAACCCAAGAGCTGTTGTATTTAGACCACAGATTACAATTACATAACTCTCAGCTGCTCATACTCCCGTTATTAAACGTTGTTTGCCCACATCCTCGTCCCGAAAAATTACGCCAAGTGTAATTAAATTTTGAACGTGATCCGGTCACGATGTTTCGTATTAAGAACTCGGTGGGTTGTATGTAATTTAATTTATTTTACTCTTATACTATACGCCAGATCTTGTCGTCGTTTTTAGGATTCCGTACCCAAAAAGTACAAACGGGACCCTCTTTCTAAGACTCACCCGTCCGTTTGTGTGTCCGTCTGTCACCAAGCTGTTTCTCATTGTTGTGCAAACTACGTCCTACAATACCAATGAAAAGCTAAAAATAAAGTTTTCTTTTCTAATTTAAAGAGTGACCAATTTGTCGAAAATTAGCCACTTTTTATGCGTTTAAAAACTCGCAAATCTTTCAGCCCATTACTCCAACAGTTTAGCAAAGTTAACAAATAGCTCCTTCGATTTTTGGGCAAATTCGATCATTTTGGCGACAATCGGCGGCCACAGCCCCCATTATAATGCGAGGAAAGGTCGCCCCCATCATTTCACACCCGGATAACCGTGTTTGGCGTTATTTTTCAAGAGGCGACGCTCCCCGGACGTTTCAGGGCATGGATGTCGAAGAATCAGCGGTAAATTCGGCTCATTAATATTTTTTTAGTGACGCAAACTGTCTTAATTAACTACAACAAAATACAATACTAGTGACTAGCTAAAATTACATAGTTATTACTACATGGAAAGTAATAATAATTGGATTATCCACAGGCTCTTGAAAGTCTAAAAATAATCCAAATGCTCAAGCTCACTGCCAGTTGGCAGCGTGCCCAGCATGATGCCAGCATTGCCACGCGAAATGGAAATTCTTATGGTACGTGAGCTAAACAAACAACAGTATTTTAGTCACGCGTCGCGTCCACCAGATTTAAGAAAACACTTTTTTGGTATACGTTGTCTAGTGTTGCATATTTGCGGGCTGAAGTGGAGCACAAGGTAGCTTACCTAACTAATAAGATAGATATTTGTTTACTCTGAGTAAGAAACCGTCGTTTTTGTCTCGTCTTTGAAAAATTTGCTCCGCTATGAAGTTCGTCTACCATAGGTACTGATGAACGGAGTTGTAATGTTTTACAGAAGTTTTTGTCGTCGGCGATTTTTGATAGGAGGGGGTGATAATTTGTTGTCGCACTATTTGTCAGCCCAGTCGAAAGAGCGTCGAAGAAGTCGTCAAAAGCGAGTCGAGATATATGTCTATAAAGATTCAGTTAACGATACGAGTCGTAAGCTCGTGAGGTCTACTGTTTGGAAAACTAATAGTTTGCATCTTATAAGTATTACTTATTTGCTTAAAATCAGACACAATTTAGTCAAACGCGTATTGATATCAAAAAAAAAATACTCTACTAGAGTTTTTAAGCGGAACAGAATGTCCAGTCCACGTTATTAAACAAAGTCGTTATACTTTAGATTTTCCAACTTTAATACGGTGCTATCTCTTTTTTCTTACATCCATGTCTCGGGAACTAATTTTGGCGGTAAATTGTCCCCACTCGCCTTTGTTGTATTGTTATATGAAATTATCTATACAATGATATCCGGGTGAATTATTTAATTTAGCCGCACAATGAGGCCGGCCATTTCTGGGAGGATTTCGGAGGGATTTTTCTGAGAACCGCTGGACAATGGAGCCTATTTGTAGGTGTAATGTTTTGTTTGTTTGAGAATTTACGTGCTCTACGTGTAAAGCTAGGATTATCTGGGTAAGTACTTATTTTTTATAATATGGTGGTACGAGTATTTAGTTGTATTATTTGTTTTGTTTTCAAAATTATAATAAAACTGCTCGAATAAATGAAATTTCATTTTGTTCGAGTAGTTTATTTCTAATGTAGAATGTGTACATCGAAGAAATTTTTTTTTTTTTTAATTGAACATTGAAATTTTTTTTTTTTTTTTGCGAAGAAATGGTTTACTCGTATTTTACAAAACGAAATTATATGAAGAAACTAATACTCAATCAAGTTTTGGAAAAAAAATATAAATGTGCAACAGAAAGAGCGCCTTTGCGCAACGTTTTAAATTTAAACTGTTACGTTTAAGTAGGTAACCAATAGGTACAAACAACAATTTCGATGATATTATAGACACACACGGAGTAGTGAGCTTATAAGTTAAATATACAATACAACTTAACAAAACACGACTTTAAAATAAAATTAGAACGACAATAAATGATTGTTCAGTAGAAAAAAAGATGAGTAATACAATTGATGATTCAAGTTACTTATTAACCCTTAATAACTAAACATTCGTCCGCTCGACGACGCGCCTCCTTGCAATTCTCAGGTTCATGCACTTCTAGCTAACCCCGTACCTTGTCTCTTTGTTTACCTTCCTAAGTCGCTTATTAATGCACTCTGTGAAGTAGAGGTAGTCATAGGGTAATTAGATCGGAAAAAATGACCCTAGCGTCGTCCGTTCGACTACAGATTAGTACTTAACAACGGGAGTATTTTGAAGTATGTGGATGTTGATATTTACATTACTTGTTTAAAGTATTTGCTTGTTTTTTGTTTGTTTGTTCTTTAAAAGGATTATTTTGTAAGACATTTAGAACATATAGTTTCAGTCGCGTTTGGCGACCTTTCTCAAGTTGGCGAGTGCTAACACGCGGAGCCGTCTCGCAATGCACTGTCCAGTATAAAATGTTGTTATATATAGTATAAAATATGTGAAAACCACTTTAATTTTCATAGTAAAATGGTTTAAAGTCACTATTTTGTTAATATTTTTCTTTCTGATTGTGCCAAGGAACAAACCAATCTGAAATTGTCCAGTGATTGATAAATATTTTTTGCAAAAAAATGCACTTTTTTTGACGTAGTCCGCTCGACGAAAGTTTGGTAACCATGTAACAACGAAAATAGTTTAGTAATCTAGGGTTAAAGAAGAAATCACTTTCAGTGATAATGCAACCGGTTGTTTCACATGTTTTAGCATCTATTTTTCTGTTATAAGTGTGAATGTGAATCAATAAAGAGTAAGTAAGTAAGTAAGTTCGTATAGGCCGGGTGGCTAGCCCTGGTGTCAGAGTTTTTAGGCCGCCTGAAGGCCTCTGACATGGCTAAACGGTTAAAACAACCGGGACCTACAATTTAACGTGTCATCCGAGCCACGGTAGCGCTCAGTTGGAAAATGCCACCCGCGGTCACCCATCCAAATACTGACCGTGCGGAACGTTGCTTAATTTCGGTGATCGCTGACAATCACCTAGTCAAACTACGCTACGAGCGCTACTAATAAAGAGTAAATCTATCTTTCTAATTTTTAGGTCGCTAGTACCAGGATACCCTTACAGGAATTTCTTCTAAGCAACGAAAGAAAAAATGTCAAGTCGATGTTAGCAACCTTAGGTTGGGCGAGACTGTAAGGATATGTAGAGAGTTTAGATGTTTCAGAGAATACACCATACTATAACGTCTAATACTTAAATACTAAAAAAGTTACAAAAGCCTTTATAAATTGAATAAGGTTAGATTACGCGGCCAGGGGAACGATGTTCCTCTGTGGACATTTACGGCTCAGATATTAAAAGGTTTATGAGATCAAACCGTATTATGAAAATTTCGGGCAGTAAAAATTACAACGTAAAGTTTGCAGGATTTTCACTTCGTTTTCACGGATATGCAAATGTTAGTGTAAAATTTGCATAATTTCCCGAAACCTGGCATTATGTTTATGATGTGTAAAAATAAGTAGGTATTATTCCTTTTGATTGCCGCAAAAGCTTTACAAATAGCCCGGGAGATAAGCGCAAAAAATTGCAACTACTTTCTAAAAACTGAATTTTTGGTATTACGTTGTCATGGTGGTGTACGACAATACCCCAGATTTAGTTAGCTGAGATGCTTAGCGTTTGATGAGGATACCCATCTGAATTGAAAAAAAAAAAATAAGTATCTTGCAACTACTTTCATGAGCTAAAAATTAGTGTACGGGTAGAAAAAATACTATAAAAGAGTTTAACCATTAAAGCATTCAACTACATTAAAGCAGCTGAAGAGCACCTACCTGGCTATTAAGACCATTGACCTACCTGTAAAACCCAAAAACGCCCCCATTCCGAAGTGAGCCGAAGCCAAAGCAATCTACCAGAATGAGGATATATGACAGCCCCGAGATCGAATGCCTCTGCGGTGTGAGACCGCAGACTATGTCCCATCTGACCAACTGTGCATTATGCCCTAAAACCTGCACCACTCAGGACCTAAATAAAGCAACAGAGAGCGCCATTGAGGTGGCTAATTTTTGGTCAGAAGCCGGAATATATTGTAATATTCTTAGCACGCTACATTAACTTGTAAAAAAGAAACAGATAGTCACAACAAAATCTAGGTAGAGTTAATCTGTTGTAATTCGTGTAAATTAGTATCTGTTGTAATTTGTGTAAATTAGACTGCTTTGGTGGCTCAGTGGTTAGTCTGAATCAAAGAGGCGTGGGTTCGATCCCCACCAGGGCAAATATTTATGTGATGAACATAAATGTTTGCTCTGTGTCTGGGTGTCATTTAGTTACTATCTATATAAGTATGTATTTAAAAATAAGTAGGTATATGTAGTAAATCAGTCTCTGGCAGCCATACCACAAGCTTTGCTTAGTTTGGGGTCAGAGGCCGTGTGTAAGATGTCCCAAAATATTTATTTATTTATTTAATCCTATCGACTCAGCAGGAGTCAAACACATTATTTAAATCAGTCAATATTTATTTTGTAACCTCCAGCATGGTTCTCAAACACACAATGACAAAATTTTATCGACGTCGAGGCAATGTAGAATTAAGGTAAAAAAAAGTATTTGTCACATTTTCACACGTCAATGAAGTTATGACGTAGTGCGTTTGCTAACCGTGCAAATTTCAATCAAACGTTGGATCAAATGTAATTTGCTAATATACCTACCTATTATAAATCCGAAAGTATACCTGTTGGTTTGTTACTCTTTCGCGCAGCATCAGAGTTGATCAAAGTAACGCATAGACTAGATTTTTGGCATGTATACAGCTTGACTTTTTATTCAGTGCACACATTTTTATCGCGCAATAGATATAATTAATAGAACATATTTCGCTCATAAAAAGATCGACTTTCTTTTCTTCAATTTTAACTATTCCAAAGAAAATTATATTGCATGCACCCTTCACTCCAGACAATAACTACCTACCAAAACATCTCGGGCGTTTGTACGACGCGGCCACGTGGGACGTAGGGTGACATTGATTAGATACTTCGTTTATCTGTATACTTTCCTGTGAAGTTATTTCAATATTTTTGAACTAAAGTGAAAAATGTAGGGGTTTAATTGTTTGTTTATTATACTTTCCGTATGCAAAGTATGAGCACTGAAAAAAAAACCTGTATAGTTCGAAAATCGGAAAGACTACTCTTTATCCCGGAAAAATAAAAGTTTCCTATTGGATAACACAAAAATCAAAATATCATATGGGCGAAGCCGCGAGTATACTACATGCATGTAGTATACTATAATAGTATATATATAATTATATATATATATATAGTACAATAAAAATCAAAATAATAAAGCAAATTTAGAATATTTGTCAATGTTTTGATATTTAGTTCGGTCAAAGTACTGTACTATTTCAAAATTTAATTCTATACAATTCCAATTTCATAAACAAACTTCGAGAACCGTGTCTTCGTCATAAAAATCAACGCAATTCCACAACAATTCGAAACTTGTGCTGTTTGGTAAAAAGTAGAGCACGTCCCTGCTTTATAGTGGACTCGTATAAAAACCGATGTTTGTTTTATTGGAAACGAACGAATGTGGAACACGCTATGTTAAAACTCGGATATTGAGATTATAGACCGCAGATTTAAAACCGCGCTAGTCATTTTTCCAACACTTATTTAAACCAGAAAAAATTGGTAGCTATTAGTAATATATTAGTTGCTATTGGCCATATTTATTTCATTCTAAAATGATTAATTCCAAATATCTTTCTATGTCTGAATGGATATTTATGATCCAATCACGCAATAACTAGCTAAGTATACGATTCGCCTAGATAATTTTGTATTAGACTATAAGAGAGATCGAATCAGAAATGAGGAGATCCGTAGAAGACCCAAAGTTACCGACATAGCCCAACGGATTGGCAATGGGCAGGGCACATAGCGCGGAGGACTGATGGCCGATAGGATCGAAAAGTTCTCGAGTGGAGACCACGTACCAGCAAGCGCAGCGTAGAACGTCCACCCACAAAAGGTGGACGGATGACCTCATTAAGACAGCAGGATCTCGCTGGATGCAAGCCGCTTCCAACCGGTTGGAGATCCCTAGAGGAGGCCTATGTCCAGCAGTGGACTTCTTATGGCTGATGGAAAAGAGAGGAAGGGGACCATGGAGGGCAGTTTTAGATCAGATCAAAGAGAAGGTAGATGTCATATTGTACAGGGAGGTGAAGACACCGAGAGGCCGAGGACCGCAAAACGTGGAAGTTGTTCCACCAATAAGGGATAGAAGAGAGAAGAGCCGCGCTCATGAATAACTATGTTACCTATTCTGGTCGTACATATCTGTACATATTTATTGTAACAAACTATTTCAATAATAGGTTAATATAACCATTAAGAATTGAGTTTGTTTGAGAGTCTTTTACGTAGCTACGTTTAGATGTATAACTGCGGGTCTACGTGATTTTTTAAGCTATAGTTCAAATACCAGATAATATTATAGACTACAATCAATCCGAAAAGTTTGCAGACTGCAAGCTAACGTAGGTAAAAGCACTTAGTGCAGGTTAAATCCCGTATGCTATTATTGTTCGAACATAATTTAAAAAAATCAATATTTTGCGGTTCTAAAAATAGCACAAAATTTACGCTAAGCACAATATAAAAGGTATATCTGTTTAAAAATTAGAATAATCATTATTTGAAAGAGGGCTCTTGTTTGCCAGTTGCCCTATAAAATGTTCAAATATTGAGTCGCGCTATTCCGCGGCGCCCCAAGCGGAATGCGCGACAAATAGGCAGATAGAGCTGGTTACACCCGGATGTATCCGGATAAATCCGAATAAGCCACTAAATGGAGATGTGCTCTTTGCCACGCTGATGCGGTTAGCGGTGCTGCTCGACTTCCAACGGCCTTGTAAAGGTCTCGGAAACAATGGGTCGTGCTTAGTTCATTTCGGGTTGGTGAATTTTCTTTTTATAAAACATGTGAGTCAATATCTGATACTATTCTTCTTATTTGATGTTTCAATCGTGGTTATCAATAAACTTAAAATAGCCTAACGTGCTATGGAGAGGCCTATGCTCAGAGTGTCTCTGCGAGATGGAATAACCAATAAGGAGATCATGACTAAACGATAGAGTTCAGCGGATTAGGAATCTAGTGTAGTGGGCAGGGCACATAAATTAACAGACGGATAGATACAAAGTGAACGTCCTATGGCTAATGGATGAATGATTAAACTTTTCGGATTCTTTTCCGATAATTTACGTGATTAAAATATTTTGTTACCTAAATGCTGATTCCTAGCAAAAATACTTTCTCATCTTACTTCATTATATTGCGCTTTCAAAATAACAATTATTCCAAAAAATCTCACTAATTGTTTTGAACAACTAATTGAACATGGCGACCTCGAATGACGAGTTGAATACTATTTAAAAGCAGTTTTAATATCTAACTAAAGTGTTTTTTTTTTTTCTTATAGAATAAATCAACCTGCATAAGCATAACACACCGTATTGTGTAAGCGCTTTGACGTTCAGCTTCGCTTTTTCTCCTGCTCGCGCCAGTTAACTCACGCCACGAGAGCGAGCGGGAGGAAAAGCGAACACAAAAGTCAGAGCACTTACGCAATAAGGCCCCTGTTTAGCATTTAATTGAAGATAAAATGATAATACTGCCCTTTTTCGAGTGTAAAAGTCTATAAAAGTCCTAATTGTAAGGCAGTAGCCGTAAATTTTTCGGTCAGTGTACGTAAATACACTGAGTAAATAGCAGACCAATTTACGAAAGCCTTTAATTTAGCCGCATTACAATAATATATGCAAGCGTGGTGCGCCAAAGTCAATAAATTTCACGTACCTGTTCATTATTGAAAATAACCTGGTCATACGGCGCTGTCATAAATGTTTTCTTTATGTATTGTATTTGCAATACTAACAGTTGTAGCGCTCATAGCGTAGTTCGACTCTCTCGTAGTTTGTTTGTCTACGATCACCAAAGTTAAGCAACTTTCGGCACGGTCAGTCTTCGGAGTCTAGAGGTAGTGACACCCGCCTTATAATCGTGAGGTCGTGGGTTCAAATCCCCAGTCCTGTACCAATTAGTTCTATAGAATTTATGTACGGAATTTCACACCAATGGCTTTTCGGTGAAGGAAAAACATCGTGAGGCAACCTGCACACGTCCGTAGAAGAAATTTGATGGCGTATGTGAATCCACCAACCCGCACTGGGCCAGCGTGGTGGATATGGCCCAAACACCCTTCATGGGTAGGCCTACGTCCTGCAGTGGAATATTAAAAAGGCGTATACAGTACAGTACAGTCTTCGGATCTTCGGGTGACCGTAGTTATATTTATAACTGAGTGCGCCTGTGGCAAGGGTATCACGTTAAATTGTGGGCTTCGTCAGCCATGTAAGAGGTATTTTTGACCCCAGAATTAGCCATCTGGCTCATACGAACTTACTTTTAGTTACTACTATGTAAATTAGTTATTAACGTATGTAATTGACTATGTCAACTAAGTGGCTAGTCTTGATGTTAGAGTTTTAAGTAATTTAAAAACCCCTAAGCCCTAATCTTAGCGATTGCCGCTATCCAATCTCGAAATACCTGTATAGAGCCCTAGTTAAACTGACTTTTTTCTATCAAACCTTGAAGTTGTCAAATAAAAATAAAATACACAATATTCTCAAAACTATACGGTAGGGAATTCAATAACTCGAAACACAATTCAAAAAACTTCGCTCGACAGAAATTAAATGCGAAGATTCCGTTTTTTAGAACAAATTCATGATTTCTAAGAAAATTATTACATTTTTGGGCACTTTACAATTTAATTTAATTTATAGATTTACAATTTTTTTAAATCTGTTATTTATGCACATGAATTGAACTAAAGCTATCATCCATAAAATTTAGGAAAAAGTGGTAATATCAATTTTGTATTGATTTTCGAATGCCAAAATCGGGCGAAACCGGGGGCATATTTAATTGGTCTTCATCCGCTCATATGAAAATAACACAAAAAAAATAAAAAAATAAATAAAATAAAATACACAATATTCTCCAAACTATACGGTAGGGAATTCAATAACTCGAAACACAATTCAAAAAACTTCGCTCGACAGAAATTAAATGCGAAGATTCCGTTTTTTAGAACAAATTCATGATTTCTAAGAAAATTATTACATTTTTGGGCACTTTACAATTTAATTTAATTTATAGATTTACAATTTTTTTAAATCTGTTATTTATGCACATGAATTGAACTAAAGCTATCATCCATAAAATTTAGGAAAAAGTGGTAATATCAATTTTGTATTGATTTTCGAATGCCAAAATCGGGCGAAACCGGGGGCATATTTAATTGGTCTTCATCCGCTCATATGAAAAATAACACAAAAAAAATAAAAAAAAAAATAAAATAAAATACACAATATTCTCCAAACTATACGGTAGGGAATTCAATAACTCGAAACACAATTCAAAAAACTTCGCTCGACAGAAATTAAATGCGAAGATTCCGTTTTTTAGAACAAATTCATGATTTCTAAGAAAATTATTACATTTTTGGGCACTTTACAATTTAATTTAATTTATAGATTTACAATTTTTTTAAATCTGTTATTTATGCACATGAATTGAACTAAAGCTATCATCCATAAAATTTAGGAAAAAGTGGTAATATCAATTTTGTATTGATTTTCGAATGCCAAAATCGGGCGAAACCGGGGGCATATTTAATTGGTCTTCATCCGCTCATATGAAAAATAACACTGATACTATGGCGCCTTAAAACGACCGAGATTAATAATGTTACGAGCTATCCGAATCACGGTAGCGCTGAGTTATAAGTGCCACTCGCTGGCAGCTGGCACCCATCCGACAACTAACCGTACTAAACGTTGCTATAATTGTAAGTACAAAGTTCTTCTGCGACATGTTTTTTTTTATTTTATTTATCTTAATACATACAGGGCATAACTATACACTTAAATTCCTTCGTTAAGTCACGCATGGTGTAAAAAGTGTAAAAAATATGCCAATGAAATACCAATAAAACATTCATTGCTAGTGGTTCCAAAAATAAAATATAAAATTGAATTAAATTTTAAGCCCGTATCTCGCGAACTATTAATTCAGATACTTCATAGTGATTTCGGAAACCAGTCGCTATCTTTTTTCCGCCTGCGCCGATATCAACCGAGCTCCGTCGAAATTTCCCGAACATCCCCCTTTGTTTCGACGTTTATTACCACTGTATTGCTAGCTATAAAAATTTATTCGCAGTAAAATATGGAAACGGGGTCAGGGTGGGATTTAGAGCGCTCGGCGCGAGGACAGTGGGGCAAAAAGAAAACTTCAGAAAATATTGTTGGGCGACGTCGGGCGCAGGGCCGATTTTCATTTTAGAGTGAAATGAATATGATTTTCGGAAGTTTTATGAGAAAAAGTTTAGTGTGGCCGGCTTACATTTCACAAAGATGTAGAGTTTTAATAATGTTCAGAGTCTCCATTCTAGAGTCTGAAATTCACACGCTTGGATTGAACATTTTTTTATTTCATGAAATTTAGGTTAGTTCTTTGGTTTAGTGAATAAAGTTTATACGTAGGTACTATTTATTGATAAACATTGATAAATAAATAAAAGTAACATTTTCATAAAATGTAAATTTTTACTCATATAAAGATTCAGAAAAATATTAGAATCGTACTTACTTCCCATTTCATTTCACTCAGTCCACTGTATAGGTGATGACTGGGTAAAAAAATTATTATAATAATTAGTCCGTGAGTTAGATTGTCCAAAAATGTTGGACACGTATTTTTTCTTTTGTCAATCAAACAACAATTGACAAAGATAAACCTTGTCAAAGTTTGGGAGTGGGGATCGTGACGTCATTTCTCTTACAGAAGTCTATACATTTGTATGGCACTTGTGACGTCACACGGAATCAATATTTGTTTAATTGACAAAAGAAAAAAATACATCTCTAATGTTTTTTGATAGTCTATTTGACTGGCTTATTATATTTTTTGTCAACATGCCTATTACTGAAAAATTCATCATCATCAAATTAGGCATCGGAGATCTACTGCTTGACATATGTTTCCCCTGTACTGTACCAGCCTTTTAATAGTCCACTGCAGGACGTAGGCCTACCCACGAAGGGTGATTGGGCCATATCAACCACGCTGGCCCTGGCGGGTTGGTGGATTCACATACACCATCGAGTTTCTTTTACGGACATATGCAGGTTGCCTCACGATGTTTTCCTTCACCGAAAAGCCAGTGGTGTGAAATTCCGCACATATATTCCAAAGAAATCATTGGTACGGGACCGGGGATTCGAACCCACGACCTCACGATTGTTAAACCACGTTTTTTTTTCTTAGTAATTATAAATTACATTTTCGAAAATTTAAACATTAACATAACTTTTCAAGAATGCACGAGTTACTATTTCTTATCTAGGGCAAGTGCCTTTATTAACTATCAATGAATACAAAACTTACATAATCCAAAACTACATAAACTACTACTACATAACAAGCAATTGATCATCCACAGACCCTTTAAGTAGATATTATTACCGTGCTTTAATCCAAATGCTTAAGCGCACTGCCAGTTGGCAGCGTGCCCAGCATGCTGGCAGCAGGCACGCATGCTATGAGTGAGCAATTTTAAATAGTAATTATAAATTACATTTTCGAGAATTTAAACATTAACATAACTTTTCAAGAATGCACGAGTTACTATTTCTTATCTAGGGCAAGTGCCTTTATTAACTATCAATGAATACAAAACTTACATAATCCAAAACTACATAAACTACTACTACATAACAAGCAATTGATCATCCACAGACCCTTTAAGTAGATATCATTACCGTGCTTTAATCCAAATGCTCAAGCCCACTGCCAGTTGGCAGCGTGCCCAGCATGCTGGCAGCAGGCACGCATGCTGTGAGTGAGCAATTATAAACATGTTAGTCAATCATTATTAAATCAGAACACACAGACTTTGGTAGACTTAGGTTTACTTACACTAAAGTCTATTTAAGTCCGCCCCTGCCAGCCATAGAGTTATAAATCCGAGGAGGCGGCCAAGTTACAACCTGCGAATCGTTTTACGCGACGGTAAAGTGAGACGCCACACGTAACCGTGAAAATGTGAGATTGAGTCACTTATCATACCTTATTCAGCCACAGTTACTTACGATAAAAATATTCTTGTGAAGTACTTTTATTGCGGAGTTATTGCTGAGCAAATTGAATACCCATTATGGATATTAGGTTTGACTGTCCTAAAAGAGATAAGTATTACAAAAACGCATGGAGTTTAGTCTTTAATCTTGTATTGAATATTATCTTTATTTGTTATCCTTAAACTTTCGAGAATCGAGCACATTATACTCACCTATATTATGGAAGTAATCGCGCTAGATAAATAAATCTCCATTTCTATTTATTTCTATTTCAACCTTCCGACCGATTTGCATCGACCATGATAACGGGTAGACACAACGGCGACGCAGCTCGGTCGAAACGTCCGGTTAATGAGGTACCACACTAATGTAAAGTATTGCATTCGTGCATATTTGCATTAAATTAGTGTGTGTATGATCTGGCGGAGCGATTTGTCGAAATCACGTGTTTGAAAACACGTTATAAACACATTTAAAGGCCGCGTGCGCTCATACATTGTAAACTCTCTTATACTTATTGGCCAGGCGTAACCCAACGCGAGTGTCAGCAAGGCAAGTGCTAGTGTCCACACATTCGGCAATTTCGTCAAACGCCAATGCAAGGGCAAATGTAGAAGAGTGTCAGTAAAGCTGCCCACACATTTGGCCAGATTGGCCGAGTGCAGTAGAACGCCTTTGATTTATGCACAAATACCGACACTGATCCGAAATGAAGCAGGTGATTTCGATTTACGGCGAGCGAAGACAAGTTAGATCAAAAAAGCTTAACGCAAGTTGGCTATTGGCTTCATTCAACTAACTATGCGAGCGTCACCATGCGACGGCAAGGTCAAATAGGCTGTCTATATGTTGGCGTTGTCATTGCTTGGCAAAGCTTGGCCAACGTGTATTACCGGCTTTAAAATACCGCCTATTTGTTACCTACCCAAATAAATTAAAACAAAGCAGTCACACACCCCAATTTACGTCCAAACGCCCACCAAAGATCACACTCTCGGCTGAGAACACTAAACTGTCTCTTTTTCGACCCTTGTTAATAAAAGCGACACGATTTATATTCTGAAAGGGACACTTTATGGCCTACGTGTGTGTGAAGTACCCATAAGCGTATTTGTGTGTGGGTATACCACACACAATTACTATAATAGAAAAAGAATATTTTCACAATTTACTTAATAAAACAATAAGTTTATAGTCCAGCAGCCCTCTCAGCATCTTAAAGTGATTAATAAGAGGCTGAATCTTCGTGAGCAGGTTAAAGTTCGACAAGATGCCCAAATTAATCTTAAATAAAGATCTCGATCCTGGTAGCTAAAGTACTGCACAGATATTAAACAAGTCGATTTGGTGGGGTGTCGATATTGATACACTAACAGTAAGTTTTTTTAATTTTAATATCGAGGAAAATAGTCGATAAACCCGGAAAAACGATTGTCCTACAAAATGGATGCTATGATTGGAGAGTCCTCAACTCCGAATGTTTCCGAATGACGAGTCATCACGAGTAATTTTTAATCATCAAAATTATTAATAACAAGCTTACTTTTGTATGCAGCTTAGTAAATGTTTGTACAATGAAATGGCTACATAGTCCAACAAATTTAGTGGTATGTTTTTCCAGTCCTACGCTTAGAAGTTGTTTATACCTGCGCAGTACTTTAGCTACCTCGATCGAGATTTTTTTATAAGACTAATCTGGGCGTGTCGTCTAACTTAACCTGTTAACCAAAATTCATCCTGTTATTAATCACTTTAAGATCATGCTCTCCTATGATCTTAAAGTGATTAATAACAGGATGAAGACTGACAGACAGGCTGTTGGACTATTATTAGCTATAAAATCACTTTTCTTGAGAGTTCGACACTTACGAGCATTTTCATATTAGAACTCTGCATGTTTGTAAAAAACAACCCAAAATATTTCACTGATCAAAAATCTTTGCGGTCACATAGTTTACGCTCCAAACACAAATAGGTATAACATTAGTATTCCTCAAGCTAATAATACAATATTTCACAAAAGCACATACATGACAGCTATCAACACTTACAATGATTTACCCCATGAAATAAAGTCATTAGATGGAAATAGATTTAAAAATTCTCTGAAGAAATGGCTCATTGAAAAATCATTTTATGACATGAACGAATTTTACGCATGTACTCACGGATCGGGCCCATATTTATATTATAAAAAATAACTTTGTGCCATAACAATTTTTTATTTATTCATGGATGATATCAGTTTTTTAGAATAACATATTATAAACATAAGATAAAGCGAATATTAGATAGGTATTATTGTTATAAATTGTATAATTTATTAATGGTTGATCTCAAACATACATATATCTACAGAAACGAATTTTATAAACAACAAAAATTTGATGTAAATAGCTCATTATTATTATTCTAAATTATTCTTATTATATCTTATCATTCTATATTATAAATGTAAGTGATGCTTATGGAACCCATCTATTACGTCTCTAGTCTGTCTTAGGATGGCTACCATATTGCATAGGTATTGCATGTCCGCTAGGACAAACTGTTGAAACCAATAATGTACTTGTAACATCTTTGTAATGACACAGTTTAAAGCAATAAAATTTACTTTACTTTACTTTACTTCACGCTAGATTAAGGTGACGCATTGATAAAGTATTATTTCAAAAATTCTCCCTTCACACTCAAAAAATAATGTGGTATTGTCGCTGATAATTCTGAGTATTCGAATTATTAAACTTTTTTTGATATGAAATTAGTAATTTTTTTTTAATAAAGACGGTTACTTTTCAAAATTTTGTCCGGTTCATTAAATTTTTCAAGATTTTCCCTTACCTATGATGTCTTTTAATTTGAATCAATATCATTCGTCCTCTCACATCGCGCTTTCAAAAGTGCTCGTTTTCGTGTTTCTAAAGATCATTTATTTCTTGGATTCATGTATTATCTCAAAATAATAATGCCCATTTATAAAGTTAACCTTATTTTTCGACAACAGTCTGGGCTCCATAGTTAGGTAGGTACATATTATTATTAATTTTACAAGCTTGAACCAATGATATTGAAAATTCTAAATAAACATTGTTAAAAGAAATATCAACGCTTTTAAAAACAAAGCAATCTGTATAAATACATAATGTAAACTTAAGATTAATTTAGTGTGAGTGTTTGGAAACTACTTAAGGCTTAAGAGAAACCTTATCAAAAGAAATTAAAACTACGATCTTAATTAAGAAAATTGCTATGAACAGTAGCTAGTAGAAAAGTTTTTCTTTGCAATGGCAGGTCCAGACTTTATCAAACTGGAGCAGAGCGGAGCTGGAACATTGGCGTCCCTAAGCAATGCTGTGATTTGAGTACTTCCACTCTGCCCCACCATAGCGCCCCACTGCAACTGGTGGGGCAGATTCCACTCCGTCATTTTTAGGGTTCCGTACCTCAAAAGGAAAAAACGGAACCCTTATAGGATCACTTTGTTGTCCGTCTTTCCGTCTGTGTGTATGTCAAGACTCTTTATCTCGGGAACGCGTAAAGATGCCGAGTTGAAATTTAAACTTTATACGTATATCAATGAATTCTTGCTATTGTGTAAAAGAAAAACTTCTCAGTTGTCGTTTAAAAAAGTTAGAGTCGTTTATGTCGTAAAAAAACGCATATTTCGATACTCACAAAAATCAAAACCTACAGGGTACTTCCCGTTGACATAGAACTATGAAATTTGGCGAGAAGCATTGTCTCAGAGTACACATATAGGAATAAATCTGAAAACTGTACATTTTTATTTACATCACAAAAAATAGGGCCTCAAAATTCACAAAATATGGGCTCAAAATTCAAAGTGAGTAAATCGTATCATGACAGGTGTCATACAAAAGAACTTCATTAGCACATGCTAAAACAGGTTTTTAATTATTTTAACAATGTGTTTGTACGGAACCCTCGATGTGCGAGCCTGACTCGCACTTGTCCGGTTTTTTCATTTTATTTGGAATTTGGAGTGGAATCGTCCCATCTTGGTGGGGCAGATTCCACTCACTTTTTAGACCAGTTTGCTTAGCGAGAACAAAACGCTGTCATGGGTGGAGTGCCGATAGATTTTTTCTTGACTAAGACTATACAACTCTCTCTCTCAGCATTGCACATTGAAATGCAGGGAGTCCTGGGTTCACGGGTGGCATTTAAAACTGAGCGTTACAGTGGCTCGGATGACACGTCGAATCGTACGTCCAGGTTATTCAACTGTTTAGCTATGTCAAAGGCCTTTAAGCAGCTTTAAAAACTCTGACATCAGGGCTAACCATCCGGCCTATACAAACTTAGGTACTTAATCCTACTAATATTATAAACGTGAAAGTTTGTGAGGATGGATGGATGGATGGATGGATGTATGGATGTTTGTTACTCTTTCACGCAAAAACTACTGAACGGATTGAGATGAAACTTTGCAATAATATAGCTTATATATCAGAATAATACATAGGCTATAAATTATAATGATATATTGCATTTGCGGGCGAAGCCGCGGGTAAATACTAGTATGCTATATTTCCTTAGCGGGAACAAAACAGTCGTGAGTAGAGTGCAGATCGCTTTTTTAAACGACTTCCAAAAAGGAGGAGGTTCTATCTTCGTCTGTATGTATTTTTAACCATGTTCGATGAACGTGGGCTAAACAAAAATAACAGACGATATTTTCGCCAATTGCGCACTAATTAAAAGAAAAAAAATTTGGTAGGTTGTATTTCAGATGTGGTCTCATTTAAATTTTATCAAAACAGACTAAACCGTTTCTGAAAAGTCTATAATAATGTAAAAATTATATCGTGACTTATTTTACGTTTTGTTTTGTCAAATTATTTTTTGTAAAAAAACTGTAAAAGCGCTCGATAAAAAGTATTTTAATAATAATAATTTATTCGTAAATTAAACGCTGCGACCACGCAAGTGCTTGATAATAATAATTGTGTTGAGCAGAAAGACTATTTATTTTCAAAATATGCTCACATCACGTAGCTTGCCGTATGCAGCAAAGCGAATTCACTCTGCAGTCTTTGGATGGACCGAGGGTGGCATTTACAAATGAGCACTACCGTATCTCAAATTACACGTTCAATTGTAGGTCTCGGTTGTTTTAACCAGTCTAGCTATGACAGAGACCTTTAGGCGGCTTAGTTTAGCCCCGTTTTAGTGGAATCAGAGCTTTTGAGTAGATTTCTTCGCACTTCGGTGCCTTTCCCGATGTAGAAAGTTTATTCAAAAGTAGCATTGAAAGGACAGAATACTAACTAGGTAGTTTTTGGTTATGGTTAATAATTGAATTTTGTTTCAGTTTGCATTTTTAGGGTTCCGTACCCAAAACGGCACCCTATTACTAAGACTCCGCTGTCCGTCTGTCTGACTATCTGTCTGTCTGTCTCCAGGCTGAATCTCATGAACCGTCATAGCTAGAACGTTGAAGTTTTCACAGATGATGTATATCTGTTGCCGCTATAACAACTAACCAAAAACGTACTAAAAACAAAATAAAATATATATTTAAGAGGGCTCTCATAAAAAAACATATAGAAGCTTGAAATATTCACAGAATACATAAAAGCTTGAAATATTCACAGAATATTGAATTGTATGTTTACTTTAATAGATAATTATTAAATTAAAACAAAATTAATATTTCATGGTATTCCATTCCAGGGTATTCCAATACAGTATGGAACCCTTCGTGGGCGAATTCGACTCGCACTTGGCCGTTTATTAAATTAATATTACTGGAGATAGTAAGTAATTTTAGTCAATGTTAATTAGATGTCGAGTGAAATAAAATTCAAAGAAGTCAAAGAAATATTTACCATCTCAAAAAATGTAAATGAAAGCATTGAAATAAACATGATCTGCGTAATACAATTTAAAATTTAACATAAATTACTTAGGAGCAAAAATATGAATTGCCGGTTACTGTGATCTGCAATTAAACGTATCATTCGAGCAACGGTAGCGCTCAATTTTATATGCCACCCACGCTCACCCATCCCAAGACTGACCGTGCTGAACGTTCCATAACTTCGATGATCACTAACGAATATCTAGTCAAACTACGCTATGAACTCTACTATAATACCGGCTATAATATTTATAGACACAAACGTAGCTACAGTGAAAATGTGACAATGAACAAAATATACACGCAAAAAATTCAAATATCTCGTGTAATTGGTGTAGACTCTTTCTTTTGCCACATATATTTTACAAAAATAGAATATACCTATTATTATTATATACTACGGGACTAATCGCGCACTAAAATTACGAGATAAATAAATACCTCCCCATCGCAACGTTTCGGCCGAGTTGCATCGACCGTGGTCACGGTCACGTCGGGATGAGGAGGTATTTATTTATCTCGTAATTTTAGTGCGCGATTAGTCCCGCAGTATATAAATAATAATAATGTGTTCAAATCGCGAAAATTTAAAAACAACACAAGAATATATTCTAAACTATAATATATTTGCTGAACTATAATATAGGTATTTGCTTTGTTCCGTACTGTACTTGTACCAGTCTTTTCATAGTCCACTGCTGAACATAAGCCCACCAAAAAAGGGAGATTGTGCCATATCCACCACGCTGGCCCAGTGCGGTTTTGTATATTGTAAACACTAATGCATTTAATCAACAAACTTCAAGCGTACTTACACCATAAAAGAGGAAAGTACCAAAGAATTCAAAACAGTTTCTTATTTTTCAAAGAAGCAGTTAAATAAATTTAACTGAAAGATAAAAATCTCCATAAAACTGAAAACACTTTATGAAAGGAAAAGAGCTCGGGAACTGGTGACAGGTATAAACGAGGATGCACCTTCAGAGCCAGAGTATGAGAATTTACGTTAACGAAAACTGCATCAGTTTCCGTTTTGCTCTATACACTTTTATAAAGCGCCCCGTGGCGGAAACCAGAAAGAACTAAGATTTTTTACTTATTCCAAGAGATACGACTACCATAACAGGTTTTATGACTTATAAGGCGAACGTGTAGATAGCTATGAACATCGACTGGGCATTTTTTCTAACTATGAATTACAATTATTTTATACATTGATCAATGACTCATTACGATCAAAATAGCTCTAAGTCCAACTTTGACACCAGAGCTAGCCACCCGTCCTATACATACTTACTTACCTACTTTATAGGCCGAATCGAACTTAATGGCATCTGTGGACACGAGGCGAGTCGTTGCGCAGAAGCAAATTTATATATCAGCCGCGGTAAGAAGTAGAGATTTGCATAACTTGTAGCTAACTTTACAAATTTGTTTTCAATTCAGCTAATAGCTCTACCATAACGGAACTAAATTTACTATTTTAGAAAAATAATTCAGAGAACAGCTGAATGGGTCCGTGATTATTAATATCGTAGAGTGTGTATCAAATGTATGGAGCCACACTAAACGATAAAAGTTTTCGTTTATCATAAAACGCATACTAAGGGTACCGAGCTTTGCAGTGCCGGAATAAAACAGAATAATATAAAACTTGAGATTCGCGCTGAATTCCAAGGAACTCTCGGTACAATAGTTTTGTTTAATTTATTTAACCTTTGCTCGCTCTGAGAGATTGCGTTCTTGTTCTGAATTTACCGTTGTATTTCTATATTCATTTGTCCGTTGAACATTTGTTCGTAATTCTGAGATTTCTCGTTATTTGAACCCAAAGGGTAAAAACGGGACTCTATTACTAAGACTCCGCTGTCTGTCCGTCTGTCTGTCTGTCTGTCCCCAGGCTGTATCTCATGAACCGTGATAGCCAGTAGAAATTATCACAGATTATGTATCTATTTCTGTTACCGCTATAATGACAAGCACTAAAAACAGAATAAAATAGATAAATATTTAAGGGGGATAAACATGCAACATACAGCCCCATACAGCAAACGCGATTGCCGCGGGGCTCCCATTCGTTACGGTACCCTTCATGCGTGAATCCGACTTGTACTTGGCCAATTTTTCTGAATTAGTTGTTTATTTCGATTCTAATGAAAGGTAGTCTTATAGCAAACAGTGAAAAAGATTAAATAAAAAAAAAAACAAACGGTATTTCGTTTATTCATAATCTTATTAGATTTATACGATTAACGGCTGAACCGATTATGTCGAAACATAATTAATAACATCGGCAAGCTATCGCGGAACTCGAGCCTCGCGCAGCTCTTACTAGTACGTAAGCTTCAGTTAGGATTGGGCTTGTCGCTATCTTCACAGCCGCCAAGTAGTGTGGTTCGGCCTATATTTAAAAATGTAGTATATTTTTATGTGCTTTTCTGTATTTTCTTTGAGTGCTATAATCTTTTAAGATCCCCGTATCCGAACACGCGACTTTAAATTGCTATTAATTTTTTTCTTTCGGTCGTCAGCAAAATTGCTGGCATTCATTCATTAATCTGTCCCACAAACTAAAATAAACCTTACAATGTAGTACAAAAGATCTACTTTTATTCAGCTGTGGTTAGCGAGGTTTCCTAGGAAGCAGTATCCTCCTAATGAGGTGCTTACGTGAAGCCTACGAGAGCACTTCGCCTTATTCTGTGTAATTCGCTTTTTGTTGGAAAACTTACTGAATGCCACGAGAAGTTTAATTTTACTCAAAGGTTTTGTGGAGTTTTACATTTTCTGATTTGTTTAGCTGATGTGTTTTTTTGTAGCGATAAAATGAAACAAGGGTAAAAGTAAAAGAAAATAAGGTAAGTTCTTAATCAACACGTTTTTACTTTGCAAAATTCGGAAACTACTTATAAGAAGTGTAACTCACCAATATGAACTTCGTTTAAAAGGTGTAACTCACCAATATGAGCGTTGTATAAGAGGTGTAACTCAACAATATGAGCTTTGTATAAGAGGTGTAACTCAAAAATATGAACTTTGTATGAAAGGTGTAACTCACCAATATGAACTTAGTATAAGAGGCGTAACTCAGCAATATGAACTTTTTATGGAACAATGCAACCCCGAAATCATAAATCATATCATCATCCGACTGTTCCGAAATTTTCTCCATTCTCAGCAAAATAAATAATTTAATAATAATAACTATTGAGGGACATCTTACACACAGTCTCTGACCCCAAACTAAGCAAAGCTTGAATATAAATAATACACAAAAAAAATATTTGAAAAAATAACTAATTGGATAATCGAACATAATTTAGAATTAAATTTTTCAATAGCAAAAATATTACAGTACACCCTACCAAAAAGCTCCTCTTGATATAAATTGAATGTGTCAACTCGATGACATTGCTTGTCATAGAACTAGATTCGCACGTAAATTGGAAAGCACATAATTATTAAAAAACTTAAAACCAAATTAAGCAGCTTCACTTACGCTCTTAATGAATCAGACTTGCTATAGATTTACTGACAGCCAAAAGTGCTTATCATGCCTTTGCGTCTTCGTGGCTCCAATATGGAATTATTTTATGGGAGAATAGTGTAAACGCGCATTAAGTATTCATTATACAAAAAAAAATGTATTCGTATTCTCGCAAAATATAAAAACTCGTGATTTTACCAAACCAAAATTCAATAAACCATACTTTATAAAACTTGAAATTATGTCCCTGGTATCTATTTATATATTTAAAATATGCAAATTTGTCAAAAAGCACCCTGACTATTTTAACAAAGCGTCTGTAAAATCGCACAAAATTAGATCATAATATAGACATAAACTCGTGGAACCAAAGTCTAACTTAGCAATGCACAGTTCTAGCCCAAAATATATGGCTTTAAAAATATTCAATATATTGCCAAATAATCTAAAAGATATCAAAAGATAAAACTGTTTCATACAACAAATAAAAATAATCCTTTTATCGAAATGCTATTACACATAAGACGAATTTTTGAACGATAATCTAGAAAACATAATAATAAATCGTTCCAATACAAATAATAAAATTGCCATACCCATGTAGGGTCATATGTATCACTATACGAAACATGTTAACTAAGAACCGCATGAAAATACATGTTGCAATAAATTTTAATGATTTGACTTTTTCTTTGGCTTTGACTATGGCTGCCAGAGACTGGTATACTTCATATACTTATTTTTAAATACATACTTTTATAGGTAGTACCTAAATAACACCCAGACACAGAGCAAACACCTAAGTTCATCACATAAATGTTTGCCCAGGGAGTGCAAATATATCGGACTTACGGCTCTTTGACCCAGAAGTCAGGGTCACTAACCACTGAGCCACCGAGGCAGTCTGGAGTGCAGGCAAATGTATGGAGCACCTGAGAAATAGTTAATTATATTGGAGTTGGCCCCATGGTATAATTTTGTCCATAATGATGAGTTTTTTTATACCTATGAAATTTCTGCCAAAGCTTTGCAAATCCATAGCCTAGACTGTCTCGGTGGCTCAATGGTTAGTGACCCTAACTTCTGGATCAAGGAGGCGTGGGTTCGATCCCCACCCAGGGCAAATATTTATGTGATGAACATAAGTGTTTGTTCTGTGTCTGGGTGTTATTTAGTTACTATCTATATAAGTATGTATTTAAAAATAAGTATATGTACCTAGTATATCAGTCTCTGGCAGCCATATCACAAGCTTTGCTTAGTTTGGGGTCAGAAGCCGTGTATAAGATGTCCTCAAATATTTATATTTATATAATCAAACTAATTTTTACACGTACCCAATCTTAGAAAAACGATCTCAAATTAAGGTTATTTTAAGTTCCCTAAAGTGACAAAGTATACTTTTATTCTTAAATGTATACGCATAAATTCTACTTAGTTATAAAATTATCATATTGGAGCATCTCATTGCGGTAACTTTTACCAACCTGTGACATTCAACAGTCGGAAAAATACGTTTAAAAGTTCCGCAAGTCTCCCCACTTTTCGCGGGACTTTATTGTTTTAAGGACCTAATCCGCATTTTATAAGGAAAACAGACAAATCACGAAGTAGGCTCCGTGAAAAAGAAAACCCGATCGCGTAACTTTAACATTTTACGAGATGACAATTTAACAAGACCGTGTTTGAGAAATCTCGTATAAAACTTGATACTTTTGCGCAATCTTCTAAGTGGTAGAATTTATAAACTTTAGCGTATTTCGGCATGTTTACAGGGTTATTTCTAATCAATTAGCATCCTTTTAGGGGCTTATTTTGTGCATCAATACTAACAACTTTTGTTCTATGACTTTTGTCAAATCTCAAAAAAATAATCGGTGTTCCATAGAAAAATATCGTCCACACGCGATCAAATGTATGGATCAGCTGATTTTTATTTTTAGTTTGGCAATAGTCGCAGAACAAAAGTTGTTAGCTTTGATGTACAGAATAAGTCCCTAAATGAATGCTAATTGATTAGAAATAACCCTGTACATAGTGCTGTAATAAATCTAATTTTATAAAACTAAAATAAGTGATAATCATCCATCCATCCATCAGCCAATAGACGTCCACTGCTGGACATAGGCCTCCCCTATGGATCTCCAATAAGACCGGCTGATAGCGGCTTGTATCCAGCGCGATCCTGCGGCCTTAATGAGGTCATCTGTCCACCTTCTGGGTGGACGTCCTACGCTGCGCTTGCCGGTACGTGGTCTCCACTCGAGAACTTTTCGACTCCACCGGTCATCAGTCCTCCGCGCTATGTGCCCTGCCCATTGCCATTTCAACTTGCTAATCCGTTGGGCTATGTCGGTAACTTTGGTTCTTCTACGGATCTCCTCATTTCTGATTCGATCACGCAGAGAGACTCCGAGCATAGCCCTCTCCATAGCTCGTTGGGCTACTTGGAGCTTACTAATAAGGTCCATAGTAAGAGACCACGTTTCTGTGCCATAAGTCATCACTGGCAACACACGCTGGTCGAAAACTTTCGACTTGAGGCACTGAGGTATCTCGGACGAGAAGACACTACGCAATTTTCCGAACGCTGCCCAGCCGAGTTGGATTCGGCGATTGGCCTCTTTGTTGAAGTCGGACCTACCTAACTGGACTACTTGTCCCAGGTAGACGTACGAGTCAACGACTTCAAGAACCGAGTTTCCAACATAAATCGGGGTGGGTAAAACATGGGAATTAGACATGACTTTCGTCTTGTCCATGTTCATCTTAAGACCCACCTGTTGAGAAACCCGATTGAGGCCTTCGAGCATCGTGCTGAGCTCTTCCATCGATTTTGCCATGACTACTATATCGTCGGCAAACCGAAGGTGAGTGAGGTATTCGCCATTGATATTGATGCCGAATCCTTTCCATTCCAGGAGCTTGAAGGCGTTCTCCAAAGTAGTCGTAAACAGTTTCGGAGAAATTACGTCTCCCTGTCTTACGCCTC
The DNA here is from genome assembly GCA_949316475.1 of Hypomecis punctinalis. Taxonomy (NCBI): domain Eukaryota; kingdom Metazoa; phylum Arthropoda; class Insecta; order Lepidoptera; family Geometridae; genus Hypomecis; species Hypomecis punctinalis. Next base: position 5,985,331 of record OX438804.1, on the reverse strand, counting down.
TTTTTAAAGGGATCGCCTTGGAGCTCTCTTCCTGTACTCGGACTGACATAGTGGCGTTATTATACAAGCACTTCAACACTTCGATGTACCGATAGTCAATACGGCATCGTTGGAGAGACTCGAGCACAGCCCATGTCTCGACCGAATCAAAGGCTTTTTCATAGTCCACAAACGCTAAACAAAGTGGCAGATTATACTCTTCGGTCTTCTGTATAACCTGCCGCAGCGTATGAATGTGGTCCATGGTGCTAAAGCCTTTTCGGAAACCGGCTTGTTCGCAAGGCTGAAAGTCATCAAGCCTGCGCTCGAGACGGTTCGTAATGACCCTTGAAAACACCTTATAAACATGGCACCCACCGTCTGGACAGTTTCTACGAGCCCGTTGTTAATCTCGTCCACCGACGCAAAGTTCTCCAGGCAAGCAAAGCGATTTGAGAGCTCGAGCTGAAAGCTCTCGGGGTTCTGGATATGGGCACGAGTAGGCCGGAGCGTAGACTTCATCAGGCGTGACCTTTCGAGTTTAACGTTAATATCCAATGTGCCTCTTACGATTCTGTGATCACTACCGGTTTTCACTCTGTGGATCACGGAGACATCATTAAATATCCGTTTCTCAGTGGTCATGATGAAGTCTATCTCATTTTTGGTGGAACCATCGGGGCTCATCCAGGTCCACTTCCTGTGAGGCGGCTTCTGGAAGAAAGAGTTCATCATGAAGAGTTCCTCTCTCTCCAGAAAGTCAGCCAGCCTCTGGCCCCTGGGGTTCCGTTGTCCATATCCAAATTGCCCCACTCTCAGCTCATCATCGCTTCTTTTGCCCAACTTTGCGTTGAAGTCCCCCATAACAACAGTAAAGTGGGTCTTAGACGTATGTATGGCCTGACTTACGTCTTCATACATAGTCTCCACTTCGTCATCTGGGTGTGACGAGGTCGGTGCGTATACCTGAATGACCTTCAGCGAATACCTCTTGGATATTCTGAGTATTAGATATACAACCCTGCTCGACACACTTTCGATGGTGATAACGTTGTTAACGAGGGACTTATGAACGAGAAAATCGACACCACCTTGGGACCGCTGGTCACCTTCCCGGTAGTAGAGCAGGTTGCCGGATTTCAGAGTTATCGTGTCCTCCCCCTCTCTACGGACTTCAGACAACCCCACAATATCCCAACGCAACCTACTCAACTCTTCTTCCAGCTCAGCAATCCTCTCGTCAGTCCTCATTGTGCGCACGTTGTGTGTTACCAGGGCCAGTCGTCGTTTGCGGGAGTGGTAGCCGGGCGTCTGCCAGGGATTCTTAGCACCCCCTTCTCCGCCGTTACCGGGGCCGCTACCGTAGCCCCGGGCTAGCGGAGCTGCTGGGGACTGGGAGCCTGATCTATTTGTTTCTGCTATATATTGGGGGTATTTGCCCATAATCGCCGCGCTGGGCAAGCGTGGTGGCGATCGCAGAAAACGTAGCTTCGCGACAGAGATGCTGCTCCCCATCCCTGCCCTGTGCCATTTTAGCTACGTTTTTATTTGAATGGTTATACCGCCATTAGTCGGTTCCGCTGTACCTCAGTCGGCTTTTACGACACCTGGTACTAGAGGGTAATAAGTGATAAAGCTAGTTTTAAAATAAAATGCTTTTTTGATGCAAAGTATATGCAGAACTGTTGTCTCTCAAAAGTATTTACTTTTTTAAATATTTTCTTTTCTAACATCTTATAATTGTATCCATTAGACGCCAATTCAAATCGTCAATTTGCATAAAATAAGTGAAAAGTTTTAGCCGGCAGCGATATATGTATGTATTATGTATGTATGTATTAGGGGACATCTTATACACGGTCTCTGACCGCAAACTAAGCAAAGCTTGTGATATGGCTGCCAGAGAATGATATACTACAGATACATACTTATATAGATAGTAGGTACCTGAATAACACCCAGACATGGAGCAAACACCTATGTTCATCACATAAATGCTTGCTCTGGGTGGGAATCGAACCCACGCCTTTTTGATCCAGAAGTGAGGGTCTCTAACCACTGAGCCACCGAGGCAGTCGAGGTATATCTGCAATATTTATTTCCTTATTTTTTCTGAGCTTCAGACTTAGTGCATTTTATAATTTAAAAAAAAATATGATGCAAAGTTTAAGTAAAATGGAGTTAAATATTTTTACTCTAATCTTTCACCTCCGCATCTCACTTGATAGGAGTCCATTTCTAAAACTTCCGACACGAGGCGTAGCGTAGTCGTTTCGTAGGAGGAACCCTTCCGTGTGCGTACTTCTTTGAACATGTATTGTTCTCGTCCTATGCGCGTATTACGATACGACAACGCTACGCCTACGTGTGCGAGTGGCCTGGCCGGCAGCGTGGCGTCTGCGCATTTGTGTACACATCTGAAATAAAAAATACTACAATCTTACAAAAATCTAAACAAATAGTGCATTTTATTAAACAAACATAGAGAAAACTCCTAACTTAAAGAATAATGCTCTTTGATACTAAAATTTTATCTAAAGCTAAAATATTTTCTCTTCTAACCTCTTACGTTCTGTCCCACGCGACGGAGTCCATTTGCATAAGATGAGTCCTCCGCGCGAGAAGCTTTTAGCCAGCAGCGTGGCGCGGCGTGGCGCGGCGTGGCTTGGCGTGTTTGTGCACACATCTGAAACGGCTTAATGACATTAAAATATACAGTGCGCGGCGGAAATCCGAGGATTTGTCGCCCCTTGCAAATGACGTCTGCGCGTCTGTTTGCTGCATTGTATTGTTTAGTTTACTGATGGAAGTTATAACTATGAACTGCATACTAACAATGCTACACATAATAATTTGATGTGTTAGGAACTTAGATTGTTGTACGTATATCCTCCTAAGGCCCGGACTTATTGAATATTAGTTGTCATATAGACCGAAATGGCGTCATAATAGACAGGAAGTAGACAATCAATCGTCGTATGGTGGTTTGCTGTAATGTAAGATCAGCTGTGCCATAAAAATTTAATCTAATTGAAAATATGAGTTTTATTTTAATTTTAGTTAAATGGAAAAAGCCATAGTGGTCAAGAAGTAGTGACACCCGCCTTACAATCGTGAGGTCGTGGGTTCAAATCCCCGGTCCCGTACCAATGAGTTCTTTGGAATTTATGTACGGAATTTCACACCACCGGCTTTTTGGTGAAGGAAAACATCGTGAGGCAACCTGCGTACGTCCGTAGAAAAAGTTCGATGGCGTATGTGAATCCACCAACACGCACTAGGCCAGCGTAGTGGATATGGCCCAATCACCCTTCGTGGGTAGGCCTACGTCCTGCAGTGGACTATAAAAAAGGCTGGTGCAGTACAGTACAGTAAATGGAAAAAATAGGTGTGACATTAAAATAGATTTTTACCTATCCATCCATCATCTATCAGCTCTAGAACGTCTTCTGCTGGACATAAGCCTTCCCTATAGATTCCAAATAAGATCGGTTGGAAGAAGCTTGCAACTAGCACGATTCTGCGCGCCTAAATGAGGTTTTCTACCATTGAAATATTTAAAATAATGAAATGTCTCACCGACTGTTTATCAATCATTATTCAGCTGATAGCCTAGATACGAATAGAAACCTTTCGGCTTGTCATTTGGCAACTAAAAGCCTGTTAACTGTTTTCAAATAGCAACTTCTAATTCTCCTACTAAACTATTAATAAAATCTACTAAAGCTTGATTGCCCGCTCGTGGCTGATATAACGCGGCAATAACAGGCAACTAACGCCCTGATTGCCTCCAAATTGCCTTAATTTGCGTCACGTCAGAGCTCAAACGCCGCGGAATTGACTTGACGCGGGCTTCGAAGCTGCTATTGTTGTTTCAACCTTACTTATTAGGTGAAAATTAGATGGTCTGCAGCAAAATTTCGATCTTTTGATTTGATCAGCAATCCTTCTTCTTGTTAAAGATATCTAGATGAGGTCTATAATCAATAGTAGAGATTTTTTGGTGGACATCATGATAAATAAAAAATAATGTGTAATTTTCCGACTTGTCTATTTAAAAATATCTACTAAACCTTAATTCTTACCACTGGTAGCTGATATAGTTCTTTAAAACACATAATAATAACAGGCAACTTATTTTATACTATTTTAATTTTTTTTTAAATTTAAATGGAATTGCCTTAGAATAGAAAGTTAGTTATTTATTTTTATCATTGTAATAACTTTTTGTTTTTGTAAATATTGTGAAATTATATGATTTATTTTTTAGGTTTTAATATTGTAGTCAATTTTTATAAATTTACCATGTATTGTGAAATGATGAGAATTATTTTGCGGTACTATACGTTATTATACAAATTGTTGTGTATTAAATTTTAGTATTAAGCTTAATATTTCAATAAATGATTCTAATTCAGTCTATGCCCTGATTGTCTCAAAATTGCCCTAATTTGCCATCAGAGCTCAAACATTAAACTTAACTAAACTTTCTTTAAGGTGGATTCACTAGGTCAGCGCGCAAAATTCAAATACTTTTGGGATTTTTGGCATTTACAGACAAACTGTGACTACCGAAAACTTATATAGCCATGAATGGGTAGTGTTAACAAAACATATACACGTTGAAACCAAAATAGTGGTCAGTTTATGCACAAAAATCCACTAACTAAATCGGTTGATGCACTTTCGTGCATAACCTGGCCACTAATTTGGTTTGTAAGTATATGTAACTCGTCAACGCAACCTATTTATGGCTGTTAAATGAGTTTTCGTAAATTTAAAATGAGTAGTTTATCTGTAAATGCAAAAAAATTCAAAATATATTTGAATTTCGCGCTCTGGCCGAGACGATCAACCTTAAGAATAAATTCGTTTTTTATATAGGTACTACGGTTCCTGCATAAAAAAAGAGATGTACTTACTGCTACACTATTTAGTAACGCATGTCTTGCGTATAGCATTTATTACTCAATTAATTAATTTACTAACAATTTTATAATGCCTCTAAATTGACCTAGAGTTAGTCATTATGATAAAATGTGATATTAGACCAATTAATTATTCATGAGCTTTACACATTGCAAAGTATCTAATCAGTGAGATCTGCCAATTGTTGTTTCTTCTAGTATCTATCAGTTAGACAGATCACAAGTTTGCTTACTATTCATATTATTTGTCGCTGACCATTTAAGTATTTCACTTGTAAATTGAATGTTTAATGTTTTACCTATTTCGTGGTTTTATGGTGTATATTAATAACTAGTTTTTACCCGCGGCTTCGCCCGCATGATATTTCGATTTTTGACGCAATATCATTATAATTTATAGCCTATGTGTTATTCTGATATATAAGCTATATTATTGCAAAGTTTCATCTCAATCCGTTTAGTAGTTTTTGCGTGAAAGAGTAACAAACATCCATCCATCCATCCATCCTCACAAACTTTCGCGTTATACTCGTAATATTAGTAGGAAGGAAGTAGGATAATAAAATGTATGTTGCATGATTATAAGTTGGCCCACAGATCGTTTATGCTCCTATTACGTCAAAAATTAGGTATTTATTTACACCACAATAATAATTTATACACAAATAAAACTAAAAGTTAATGATACATACACAATTTTCAGATTTAACACTGGCAGCAATTTCTTTCAGACAAACTAATAAAAAGTATATGTTAGATACTGTGCTGGATCAGCCTTTTTTGAAAAATCCACTGCATGACGTTGCATGATACAACTTAGAAGTTGGCTTTGAAGGAGCTATTTTATGACTTAAACGACTTTTTGAAGTTACCAGAAATTTTAATGGAAGGTCAAAATTGAGAAAGAATTACGCAACAATAATCTTTATACATTCTCTAATTTTTTTTTAACGGGCAAAACTGCCTTTATTAACTACAATATGATACAATACTACTTTATATGCTAAAACTACCTACACTATACTACATAGAAAGCAATTGGACCATCCACAGACCATTGAAGGTCTAAAGATAATCCAAGTTCTCAAGCTCACTGCCAGTTGGCAGCGTGCCCAGCATGCTGGCAGCATTGCCACGCTGAAAGGCAATGCTAATTCACTAATTATTGTATGGAATATTGAATAACATGTATAATTGATTAATTTGTTATTTCATATGATATGTTTTATTATGTATTGTAACATTCAATCTATACTCATAGATTGATGTCTAAAAAGAGATTTGTTATTTTGTATGTATTGAACTATTATATTTACTACATTATTGATAATTGTATTTAAAATTTGACGTGTAACAATGGTGTTATCAATAAATGACAATGACGTAGGCTTGTCCACGAAGGGCGAATGGGTCTGATCCACTACTCTGACGTGCGGGTTGGTGGATTTACATACTCTATGCCATCGAATTTCTTCAACTAAATAATACACATGTTGCCTCACGATGTTTTTTGTCACCGAAAAGCCAGCGGTGTGAAATTCCATACATACTGCCGTCCGATTTCTAAAAAACGGCTAAGTGATTTTACCAAATTTTGAGATATGAACAAAAAGGTGAGAAATGATATTTCTAGAAATTGACAAGACGTATCGTTATTTTTTCTAGACTATTATTTTTCTTTTATTATTTGCTTTTTTTGTATGAGTACAGAAGGCTTCTAGGTATAAGTCTTTCTTAGAAATTGCATTTTTTGTATTTTAGTTCAGTCATCCCAATCGAATCTGTGTACATTTGCTCCACTAAAAAACGGTTGGCTGAAGTGCAACCGTTTTATAGAGTTGAAACACGTTGTAACTGTGTGATGATTTGGATGGAAGCTACAGTTTAACAAAATAACAGTTACGTCACTTAGCCGCCTTTTTATGTTGTAAATACTACGCTATTTAAAATGCACTACTCTATTAATAAATGTTACGCGTTTTTAACGGCTTATTTAAATACACATTAAATTAAGATTTGCCATAATGTCTAAACTTAAACACAGTTTCGGAGAAAGGATTTTCGATAACTGTTTTCTAGCGTAGTAAATATTAGTCCCGATCATATTATTATAATTTCACATTAGCGGCAATGTGCAATTTTTTTTTTCTTCTTACTAGCAGCATCTTGCCTTTCAGCAAAATGTCGATCATGATGATGATGAAGCTGTGGTGGTCTAGTGGTAATGACACCTGCCTTACAATCGTGAGCTCGTGGGTTCAAATCCCGGTCCCGTACCAATGAATTCCTTGGAATTTATGTACGGAATTTCACACCACGGACTATTCGGTGAAGGAAAACATCGTGAGTGACTTATGTATCTTAGATAGATGAGTCAAGGACTTCAAAATCCCAGTTCTTAACTAAAATTTGGGTGGGTGCATGGGAATTATGAACTATACAATTTGACCTTCATATTGTCTATAATTACTTTAATACCCATCTGTTTAGAGAACCGATTGAGGCCTTCGAGCATCGCGTTGAGTTCCATCGATTTTGCTATGACTACAATATAGTCGGCAAACTGAAGATGAGTGATGTATTCAGCAATGATATTGATGCCAAATCATTTCCATTCTAGAAGCTTGAAGGCGTTTTCCAAAGTGGCAGTAAAAGTTTTGGTGATATTACTTATGTTTAAAGGCATCGTCTTGGAGATCTCTTCGTGTACTTGGGATGACATCGATATTTAATACGGCATTGCTGGAGACACTCAAGCACAGCCCAAGTCTCGACCAAATCAATGGCTTTCTCGTAGTCCACAAACGCTAAGCAAAGTGGCCAGTTATACACTTCGGTCTTCTGTATAACTTGCCGCAAAGTTTGAATGTGGTCTACGGTACTTTAGCCTTTTGGAAAACCCTGCGTGTTCAGAAGCTTAGAAGTCATCGAACCTGCACTCGAGACGGTTTGTAATGACCCTTGAAAACAACTTGTAAACATAGCTCAGAAGTAAAATGGGTTTGTAATTCTTCAATTAAGCGTTATCACTTTAATTTTGAAGAACAGCCAAACCTCTGTTCCATGCTTCTAGCGTTATGCCCTCAAGGACGACGGTGTTAAAAAGCTTCTGAAAGACTTTTAGTATCAGTGTTACATCCGCTTCCAGAAGCTTTTATGTGGCACCGTCTTCGCCCGGCGCCTTGTTGTTCATAAGCTGATTCAGGGTAATTCTAATCTCGCACAAGCTGATGTCCGGGATGTCTTCGGTGAAGTATCGGGTCAACTTGGCTCTTAGATGTTTGGCCGCGCTGCTAATAGGTTTAGCGACTGAAGCGTAAAGCTGTCCATAGAATCTTTTAATCTCCTCTAATATCTCAATCAACGCTGTAGTGCCATCTTCTTAACCATGTGTATCAATTTAAGGTATAATCAACCATTATTTCGTATCTCAAATCTGATTCTGTTCAGCCGTTCTAGCGTAAAAAAACGATCATACTTACGACACAAACTTTCGCACTTAGGGTGATAATGAGACATTTAAATGTATCGTTACGTAGAGTTAGCTGTTTTATAGAATGGTATAAAGACACTGTTAAGTCGGGTAACGGTTAAATAGTAACACAAAGATACTTAGACGTTTTCTAAAATTGCAAGCCAGAATAAATTTAAAGCTTCAAACCTCATGTATGCGCACTTAATTGTATTTTAGTGTTGTAAAATGGGAAAACTGTGTTTAAGAATTGTAAAATACCAAAAAGTACGTAGTTAACTGTGCACGTGGTGTCCGTAACTCAGCAACTAATAAAAAGAAAAAAATAAGAACCAGACTAGAAAATAGAGGAAAAAATTCTGATTTTAGTAGTGTATAAAAGTCAAAATCGCCAAAATGACACTTAGCGATCTTTAAGATCGAGAAGATCGATTCGATTAGAATCGAACGGCAGCATAAGTTCCAGAGAACGAATTGGTACGTGACCGGGATGTGTAGCCACGTTACTACCACTGGACCATCACAGATTTATAATATAAATCATTGTTATTGACAAAAAAAAAACTGACTTCATAAAAAGTTCAAATAACTTTTAGAAAATTGAAAACGACGATACATATTTTATTTACGGGAAAATCTCGGATAATCCCACAAAGCAAGTGTTCATTGTGTATTTTACCTGTCTCTAACGTTATTGATATTAATAGGTTCTTTGACGCACACAGCTATCAGATTGTGTGGCTTCCGACGACGTGCGTGCAGCCTTAAGTTAGGGCCGGAGTGGGGGAGCAATTCGTGAGAAATCGAGTAATGCAAACTGACACTTACCGTGAAACATTCTACCTTTTACGATTCAATATACGTATAGAGCCTGAAAACAGACGAACAAAAGCAAAAATCCTTACTTAATACACTAATAATTCCTCATCGGGTACAAAACCCTAAAAATTTAATAATCAGAAGGCATCAGCATTGTGCCAACAACCACTTAGCTACAAAATCTTTAGGAAAAAGTTGTAAAAACCCAAGAACACTACGTACCGTGATATTCGTCGGTACTAAAATTTCATGAGCACTCCTTTGAGCAAAGACCCCGTGCCGGATTTAGGAAGGGAATCCGAAGATGCGGGGCCTCCACAATAAAGGGTCCCCAAAATAGAGACTACGAAAAAAATCTTTTAATTTCCGTCAAATAAACACTAGTAAATAACTATTCTTTGGATTTTTTTGTCGTTGTTACCTTTACCTACTTATAGTAACGTGTAGAGCAGTGGTTCCCAAAGTTGTCTGGGCTACGACTTACGACCCATCTAAGACAAGTTTACAAACTTGAGACCCACCTCTAGGAAATGTAAGTGTTACCAAAAATAATTAAGGACTTTTCTTATTTTGACCCACCAGTGGGACGACAGTACGATTCGCAGTTTGGAAAACCCTGGTGTAGGAAATAGCAATTCTTGTATTTAATTATATTTATATTATGTGTGTTAAATGTCAAAAGAATCTACTTGATTTTACATTTATGAAAATGTCGACTGAAAATAAATGTGTCATTCATTTCACTTGGAATGTAATTTATGGCCCAATAGGGGGCCCTTTGGCTACACTACTTTGTTTTCCCGAGGCCTCCAGACGTCTAAATCCCGCCCTGGAAACCAGGATCTATTTTGGGAGTCCAATTTTTGCGACAGTTGTTTGCTTTCCCACCTACTTGAATAGGATTCCTTTTGACGTTACTTTTGGTATTTGACAAACCGTAAAAGATAATATTAGGTAATGTGTAGAAAAAGGGCTTGGTGATAAGAAAATTATAGGAAAAGTATTTTTGAAATGGCAAAGGGCATTATGAACGTATGCTCTCTATCAACGCCCGAAATTTTAATAATAGTTATAAATAAACAAATAATATTATAATCATTAATATAATTTTTTATTTTTTATTTTTTTAGGCTTGAGCACTTGGATTATCTTTAGACCTTCAAGGGTCTGTGGATGATCCAATTGCTTTCTATGTAGTAGTAGTGTAGTAATGTCATTTAAAAAAAAATATATAATAGTAGTTGACTGAGCGACTGAAGTAAAAGTGGTTTCCGTTTAATTGGTCGAGCGAAAAAGTGAGAGAGGTTTTCGTCTTGACCCGAATATTATGCTTTCGTCTGTCTAGATGTTGATTCTCCTCTACAAGTCAAATTTTTCAAATCTCGCTGAAACTTGGTACACGGTTCTTAATGGACACCAATTTTTGTCGTTGGCAATTTCTCATTGTGGGGTAAATACCCCTCAATAAAAAAGTGGGGACAGTTGCTGTCGCGCCATTTATCAGCTGATTTTGGTATATTTCACAAGATCATTTAGTATCTGAATTCTTACAAGATTTGCGAGTATGAAGCATATCGGACAAGAGCGAATCTAGATATAGGCTTATGAAGATTCAGTTATAGAGATGTGTCACGAGGTTTGCTATACCGCTAACTTGGTAGTTATCAGAACAGACCTCGTAATAGTACAAATAAATCGTCTAAATTGTAAGTTTTTGGTACTAATCTGGCAACTACGTTATATTTAATTCCATTTTTGCTCTCTTACACGCGTATTTATAACTTTAGAGCGTATCGTGCGTAGACGCGCTCCGCGAACAAAGTGAGTCGGCGAGGGGCCGAGGGGAGCGCGTCTTCGTACGGTGAAATTAATAATAAAAATTCATATAAAATTATCAAGTTAATTTTTAACTGTATTAAGCGATTTTTATACTTTAGCTACTATTTAATACATTAAACATAATTTTAAAAATGCTACTTACAAAACTCGTCAAGAAATAAAATCTTCGTTCAAAATAGAGGTAACTTGATTTTTTTTCGATCGAGCGAAGTTTTTCCTTGTACGTATCAGATATGGTTTGCCAACAGAAGATAATTATGCTCCAGCATAACATAACATAACATATATTTTTTTATTTTAAGACAAAATTGTTTTTGCTACTAAAATCTTGATTCTGGTTAGACATTTTATACACGACCGTTCCTTAATACCCTCTCAAATTCACTAGCAATGACTGGATAAGCTGTACACAATTCACAATAATCCGAGCTGTATTTAATCAACTAGTTATGAAGCGATAAGCACGCGAGGTATTTAGTGAGATTAACCCTCTTCATACAGGTACGAAGTAATCTTACCTAGCTCTAAACACTAGGCTTTGACCTTACATTAAATACCTACCTACTATTTAGTTCGAACTAAAGATAGGTATCAAGTAGGAAAGTTGTGCATTCTTCATCTAGACTATTAGATTTTTCTATTATTTTATAAACAGCAGTCTCATTATATTTTCTAGAAATTTAATGAAACTTTTGTGTAAGGTAGTGTTTTTATGATTGCAGGGGTTTCCCGTATAACTTTGTTATGATATTCTAATAACTCTCCTTAGGGTTTCCATCAACCGGATTATTGTGCTCTGATTTCTGTCCATCCAAATATAGCCTGACAAAAATCGCTCAATGTGATAAGACCGCCCTTGTATCATTTAATTTTAAGTAAATTATAAATACCGGTGTACGGTGTACAGTTAAGTTACTCTGTATTGTTATTGTATTGTTATTGTATTGTTATTGTATTGTTATTGTATTGTTATTGTATTGTTATTGTATTGTTATTGTATTGTTATTGTATTGTTATTGTATTGTTATTGTATTGTTATTGTATTGTTATTGTATTGTTATTGTATTGTTATTGTATTGTTATTGTATTGTTATTGTATTGTTATTGTATTGTTATTGTTATTGTATTGTTATTGTATTGTTATTGTATTGTATTGTTATTGTATTGTTACTGTATTGTTATTGTATTGTTATTGTATTGTTATTGTATTGTTATTGTATTGTTATTGTATTGTAAGAGTGCATGCGTAAGTCGTAGTAAGTAGATATCAGTATGCAACAGTAAATGTAATATTGTGGCCTAAAATAGAGTACAGTTATTTATAGGTTTTAGAATGATGAGAGAAAAATATTTTACGTATAGAATAGTCATTTGTTAAATTAACCGCACATGTGAATTAATTAAACACAAATTAACTAATAATATAAATGTTATTCGGATTTTAGTCGTCGTTTTCAATCATCCGATTATTATGCAAATTACTACGATTACTAGTTTTGCTAAAATTTATATTATGTACATTTTTTAACTAACTTCACCTGTGTAAAGAATTCGCGAATAAATTTTAATTTAATTATTAATTTTTAATGTTAATATTTAACTAAATATTCTGTAAATAGTTCAAGCATATTCCTGTCACCATTATTAATATCTCGAGCGAAAAAAGGCTAAATATTCAGGTCGTTGTATGGGATGCACCCCCTTTAAAGAAGGATGCACGGAATTAACCTGTATTTTTTTTTTGTTTGTAAAAAACCAAACATCTTTTCTAAAAATAATATGTGCTTCAAAAATATTGTGATTTTTTGCTGTTTTCATATCACTAGTTGAAATTAATATTAACCCACCAAAAAAATTACAATGATTTTTTTATTGTTTTTACATTACGGATTACATACATAAGAAGTGGCGGTATGGTCTTAAAGGCTTTAGCCTGCCCAAATATGGGCGAATTATTTTAGAAAAATCAATCTTTTATTACTGTTGCTGTCAAAAAAAGGAAATGTCAAATTCAGTCAATCAGATGATGTATTCAGAGTTGACAGTCTTCGTTCTCGGTATTCTAATTTAGCAATTTTGGAGGTGTTGACGTGTTGATATAACAATTATTAACTTTTTTAACTGTTGGGCGTTGGCACATAATCCTGCGTTAACTCGTTTTAGCCCGTAATATTTACGAACCGAGGTGTTATTATACATTTTTATAGAAATATTCATTTTTGTATACTAGAAGATAATCAAAAAGAAAGAATACTCTTATTTTATATGTACTTTTTATCATACACTTTACTACGAAAAACAAAAAGCTGCAGTTGAAGTTATCCAAAAAATTCAGGGCCATTTAATTATTACTCGTAATAATCCTTAAGGGTTCTATTCGAATCTCGGCTGCAGGCTACAGCTGCAAGCAGCTGTACGAAGCCGGCTGTGGCTGCACAACTGAGGGGTTAGTCCAGGTTTACACATAAATTGAAACTACAGCTGTTTCGATATGTCCCTATACATTTTTGTACAGCGCCCCTAGCGGAAACGAGGAAGACCTAACCAAAATGTATGGAGCCACACGCGAACGCAAAAGGTTAAGTAAACAACACAAAATCTGGACTAAGGGCTCTGGTTATCTATGTATTTGTATAAATTTCTACAAAAACATTCTGAACACGGCTGCGGCAGCATGTGCTACCGAGCCTTGGCTGCAAGTGTTGTTAACCTGTGTAGACAAGTCCAACGTGCCTGCGACGTTCGACGCAGTACGAGCACCGGAATCATTCCCGACTGTGGATACAAGCAGCGTCTGAGTGTCATGCGTTTGCTAGGTACCTCCATTTGCAACCTGCATCCGCAGGCTGCAGCCGAGGTTCGAATATCTGCTTTACTTATATGTTTAACTTATAGTTGCGGTTCTTGTACTATTGCTAATAAAATGGATGAATACTGAAATTCATTATCATTCCATTTTTTGTTTTCTTTTTATATTAGTCCTAAACATGGAGCTTTTTTGACGTGACAACGTCTTATTAATCGATGAACTCCAAAACGTAATCTGAAATTACAGACAAAATGACATGCACCTATTAAAAAAACAATATAAATACATATCATTGAGACAATATTGACTAAAAAATACATGACATCAAGTTTTTAAAATCTAGCACCATTTTAGCACTCTAAACATAAAAACCTTGGCAATACTTAATCTTTGGTGTCTATCAATGTCTATACATAGGTACTTGGGCCAAAATACTTTTCGATGCCTAATCCCAGCATAAAATTTTCGATTTTATTTTTTTAATTTAAGTTATTAATTTCTTATTTTTTATGCACATATAGATTTGTTATAGTTTGGTCTATAATAAACATCCCTCAGCAGCCATAGTTTTAATGAATTAACTATATTTTTGGCCAATAACATATCAAGGTGTCGAAAAATTAAACAACTGCGTTACTGTTTTACAAAATTTATATTCTTTATTAAAATTATCCAATGAGACAATTTAACAAGTCAGTTTTAAACTGAAACGCTTATATTAACTTCTCATGAAGTTAAATCACAGAAATAATCAGTTTAATAAAATATTCTTATTATTTTATATTACTGCGTTACCAAATTCGAATTCTAAAACTTGATTTTTTCTATTAGTGACAATAAAATACTTAAAAATAATGCCAACTGACGACAATATCTTCCACTTTTGATAAATAATACGTACGTATTAAATTATTTCTTTTTAAATAATTAGATGTCTATGTATTACTGAAAATAGTACAATAAATTAGAGGGACACAAAAGTAACGCAGTAGTAAGCTTAGTAACACAGTAGTATTATCTTACATCAATACTTTGTATTTTTATAGAGATCTAGTAATGATGGTACAAATAAAATAAAATTTAAGTCCTTATGACTTGACATAACATAAAGTAACTCAAATAACTTCAAAAATAACAAAGTTCAGCTAATTAAATACAAAAAAACAGCCGTCAACCACATTAATATAACAGACATCACATGCGGAGATAAGGGTACCAAGTATCCCCGGCAGTCGCCCCGCTACCGCCCAACGGAAACTGGCGCTGGTAACGCATAACATACGAAACTTGAGGACGGATGAAAATAAAGTTGAGCTGGAAGAGGAAATGGATTACGCTGGAATATTTTGGGGTTATCTGAAGTCCGAAGTGAGGGTGAAGACACAATAACTCCGGCAACTTACTCTATTACCTGGAAGACGACCAACAGTCCCAAGATGGTGTCGGATTTCTAGTCCACAAGTCCCTAACTAACAACGTCGTAACCATCGAAAGTGTTTCGAGTACGGTCTTATACTTAATACTGAGAATATCAAAAAGATATTCGCTGAAAGTCATTCAGGTATATGCACCGACCTCGTCGCACCCACTTGATGAAGTGGAAACTATGTAGGAGGACGTAAGTCGAGCCATGCATACGTCTAAGACCCACTTTACTGTTATTATTAAAGAATTTAACGCAAAGATGGATAAAAGAAGCGATGATGAGCGGAAAGTGGGGCATTTTGGATATGGGTAACGGAACTTCAGGAGAAAGAGGCTGGCCGACTTTCTGGAAAAAGAGGGACTCTTTATAATGAACTCTTTCTTCCAGAAGCCGCCTCACAGGAAATGGACCTGGATAAACCCCGACGGTTTCACGAGAAATGAGATATACTTCATCATGGCCGACAAGAAGCGAGTATTCAATGATGTCTCCGTGATTCACAGAGTGAAAACTGTTGGCGATCTCCTAATGGGAAGAGGCACATTGAGTATTAATGTTAGACTTGAACGGTCTCGCCTGATGAAGTCTACGCTCCGACCTACTCGAGAAAGAACTAAACAGCTATCGAATAACACTCTGAACCCCATGAACGAGCGACGTTAGTTAATACTGCAGTCTTTCGATGACGCCAAACCATATAGGCTGCTCAATAAACAGATCTTGAAATCCAAGCGAAACGACGTTTGTCTCTTTAATACCAAGCATATTAGGGAGACAATTGAGCGGAATAAAGGCTCCAAATATAACGTCGACCAAGGCAGGGGTATTAGAGGAGAACGAAAAGTTCTATGGGCAGTTATACGCTTCGATAGCTAAGCCTGTTAGCAGCGTGGCTAGAGATCCCAGAGCCAAGCTGACCCGATATTTCACCCAAGATATCTCGGACATCATCTACGAGATTAGAATGTTCTTGAATCAGCTTATTAAGAACAACAAGGCGCCGGGTGATGATGGAATCATTTCAGAGCTTCTGAAAGCGGGTGGAACACAAGTATTTAAAGTCCTTCAGATGCTCTTCAATACCGTTGTTCTTGAAGGTATACCGCAGGAGGTATGGAAAATAAATGTGGTGGTGCTATTCTTTAAAAAAGATAACAGCACCTTAGTGAAGATTTACAGACCCATCTCGCTTCTGAGTCATGTCTATAAGCTGTCGTTCAAGGGTCATTACGAACCGTCTCGAGCACATGCTTGATGAATTCCAGCCTTCTGTTCCAATCTCTCACAAGTTTTTTATTTACGTGGTACCATTCAAGAAGTATTTTTTTAACTTCAGCATATTGAACAGAGTCTAGCTAAAATTTTAGCCTGTCGCGACGTTGTTTTTCTGCGTTCGTGAACGCCATTATAGCAGACGCTAATTTCTGTGAAAAGGATAAACAATATATGAGTATTTCGGTTTTAGTAACGTATTACAAACATAAAACATTGATCAAAAATCAACTGCGTTACTGATGCATCAACTGCGTTACTTTGCCTAGTAACGCAGTGTAGCAGTAACGCAGTTGTAAATATTTGACTATTTTGTAAATAAGCACTAAATAAAATAATAAAATTCAAATGTTTTAACACTGACACAACCTTTACATGACAACCTGTAGAAAACAATAATAATAAAGCAAATATCTTCAGTACATACCTTGCGACAGCGGTAACTCAGCGGACACGTAATAAATACACGCATGTCTATCGACGACGGTGACGCGACTGATTCGGCTAGCGTACTCCCCTCGCGCAGTTGCCATGATTTGTTGTAAGAGTTAAAACAAGTCGAACCGAATAAAGTACAAAAATATGTAATGCAGTCACTTTTAGGTTTATTTTCATATAGCAATGCAAGGTAGCTACGATTTTATACTTTGTTGGGGACACAGACAAAATCAGTCTTTATTGCAGTAAATAATTAACGTAAAAAATAACTATTGACATTGTAATTTGGTCCACAACTTACATTTTTACAAAGGTATTTAAGATAAACGTCGTTTAAGGAAATATTGTGAGAAAATTCTCAGTATAACTTAAGTCCGCGCTCAGGGACAGCAGTATTTTGTATGAAAAGCTCCTGCGTTACTGAAAATGACAACGTTGTTACCGTAATTTTCAAACAATTATCATATATTTACGGTCAAATCTTTTTCCCTGTACTAGATTATAATATGATATTTCAAAATTCGTATAATTATTGCAGAGTTTTGTACTGATTTCCCATAAAATCTAATATTTATTCTAGGAGACCAGTTTTTAGGCATCGAAAAGTATTTTGGCCCACTTATAGCTTGAAAATTGTTTTCATTTTTCTTATTATATATTCATTTTTAGCCAAATTGTACATATCTGAACATCTGAACAGAAGCTTCATAAATTACATTGGTGAACATAACATTCTTAGCAATAAACTTGGGAGAAATTAGTGTCATTTCAATAATCAGTAATTCAACCTGTCGGTTGAATATGTATGACCTCGCGACATCCTTCTTTGTATTTTTTCTATTTTTAGTATTTGTTGTTAAAGCAGCAACCGAAATACGTCATATTTTATGAAAATTTCAGCTTTCTAGCTGTATAGGTTCATGAGATACAGCCTGGTGACAGACAGACAGTCAGCGGAGTCTAAGTAATAGGGTCCTGTTTTTACCTTTTGGGTACGGAACCCTAAATTTTAAACCAAAAATACTACCAAAGTGATTTTGCACATTCTCAGTAAAAACATCTTTAACCAATTGCTTTTTAAAAGTCTATTAACTGAACCTCTGTCTTTATTAGTCTTTGTAACGAGTCTCATGTCTCAATATAAAATTATTTTCTTTGAAAACAAGGGTAGTTATTACAGCGTAATTGATCTTATTACAGAACCTATTAGGCTGATAGTTGCTTGGCAAGGAACATAGGAGAAATTTAGGAATTTTATGAGACAATAAGCTGGTATGTTGCGTGTGAATTTCGCATCGTAAAAGTGTGTGGTGTTAGCAGTCTTAATGAGGCGCGGGGTTTTGCGTAAGTCATTCAATTTCTCTACGACTTTCGTTTCGGGTCTATTAAAATGTTCAGTTAGTGTGGACTGGTTTAAAACATCTCATAAATCATGGTCTTATAAAATTTTCAGAGTAAATTTTTTCTACTGAATGTTAACTAGTTTTTAAGGTTTAATAAGCAAAAAATGTATCCGTGTCTGCTGTTTTATTTAAGCCACTGGTCGACGTGCAAGAAGTGATCAACTTTAAAACCGAGGTTTTAGAATCGAACGCTAACCTCTTTTGCAGTTCCTTTTCTTTTAGAACGGCCGTGTTCAGTGCTATAGCGTTGCGTGAAATTGATATTTTTATTATATTTGAAAGAATTATCTTATTCATTATTCACGCAACAATTTAGTACTGGACACGGCTATTTAAAAGAAAAGGTAAACTGTGGGAGAAAAAATCGTCAAATGTAACGTCAAAAAGTTGTCAATTTTAAAACCACGGTTATAAAGTTGAAGACTTTTTACTTCGATCAGAAGATCATTAGAGACCGATTGCCTTTTAACCTTTTCGCCATGTAAGAGGCCTTCAGGCGGTGTTACCAGGGCTACACCACCGGTTGATAATTCAAATGGGCCAAATGCTGGTAAGCACTACTAGTATTTCAAAGTAAATGTCTAAACTGAAAACACTCGTGTGTCTCTGTCTGTCTCATTAATAAAATATTCATGTTCCTCATATTTTATTTCCATAGCGAACATTGTAGGTTTTAGGCATCGTAAAGAAGCTTAGGGCTTAGACTTTTTAGTGCTTCTCGTGGAATAAAACGGATGGCTCAGATTTAATGCTGGAGTAAAAGCCTACATTTTCTGCTCTCTAATGCCTGCGTACTTTAAATGAAGCCTGACTTAGTACTAAAAATCTAGATGTTATGATGCCTCAAACTTGGTTTACGAGGGTTCGTAGACTAGAGACAGGGCAATCCGAGGCTACATGAAAACGTTCTGTGAAAAGGATATTTGCGATTTTGATATTTTGCAAAAGTGTTATTTCGCGAAGCTGACTTTTTCAGAAAGAACGTAATAATAGGCTTGATGACAAAAAAAATAAGTGCGTCGGATAGATCATCAAAAATATTTGACATGTTTTTTTTTTAATGTCAATATTATTAATATTAATAATGAATTAAAAAATATGAAGATATACCACATTCAAATTCCACGTAACGTCACCGCTAGACTACAAACGTAAAGATAGACTTTTGAAAAAGAAGTGACGCCGAGAGCCCTCACTCAACTTTGGCAAAGTTTATCTTTGCCATTTAATTTGATTGACAAAAAAAAGATGTGTCCAATATTTTTTTTAATAATATGACTAACGGACTTATTAGTTTAGCGAAATAACACTTGTGTAAGAGGGATGCGGAAAACTATCTCAAAAAAAAATATATTGTAGATCGCCAAAAAGACACTTGTTTGCGCCAGACCTTACTTTCTAACTTGTTTTTATTAAGTCACGGTAATTTAAAACTAAATTAAATAAGTTAGCCTGAGCTTGTTTTAGTTAAATAAGTTAAAGTGAAATATGTTTTAGAAGTACAGATTGAAATTACTTGGAAAAATTTGAGTAATGTCGATCAGAAATGCTCGGAGTATTTACTGTCTGCAAAGTTTTGGTAAATATTTTAGTTTAAGTAGTAAATTAACTAAAAAGCATTTTGCACATTATTGCTGTAAGTTACTTAGGGTTTTTTATTATATTAAATAAAACTTTTTGATAATTTTAGATTCGATTGAACGTCGTGACGTGCGGATAATCAGGGATAGTAAGCTTGTCGCTTCCAAACAGAAAAGCCTGGAACACAGGCGTAAAGTAGCGTGATTGGCAATTTTCTATAGGCTCCATTTCGGCGAGTGCGCGTTCGAACTTCACGACCTGATATCTTTATCTCCTTTTCACAACAGGAGAAGCCGGAAGTCGTTTAAATACCATCCCTACATAGTCGACGTACCACCTACTCGTACTAAGCGATTTGCTTTTTCCTTCATAATGCGGACCGCCAAGGATTGGAATGCCCTGCCTCCGTTATTGTTTCCTGACAGTTACAATTTGGATGTCTTTAAGTCAAGAGTGAATAGGTATCTTCTAGGTCTACATACTCCATCTTCGGCTACAACTTCGCTTTTCATCAGGCGAGTTGGCGGCAAAACGTAGACCTATTCTACATTAAAAAAAAACCGGACAAGTGCGAGTCAGGCTTGCACATCGAGGGTTCCGTACAAACACGTTGTTAAAATTATTAAAAACTTGTTTTAGCATGCGCTAATGCAGTTCTTTTATATGATACCTTACATGATACGATTTACTCAGTTTGAATTTTGAACCCATATTTTGTGAAATTTGAGGCCCTATTTTTTGTGATTTAAATAAAAATGTACAGTTTTCAGATTTATTCCTATACGTGTAATCTAAAACAATGCTTCTCTCCAAATTTCATAGTTCTATGTCAACGGGAAGTACCCTGTAGGTTTTGATTTTTGTGAGGTCGAAATATGCGATTTTTTTCGACATAAACGGCTCTTAACTTTTTTAAACGATGACTGAGAAAATTTTCTTTTACACAACTGCAAGAAACTATACATATACGTATACAGTTTAAATTTCAACTTTATATCTTTACGCGTTACCGAGATAAAGAGTCTTGACATACACACAGACGGACAGACAGACAACGAAGTGATCCTATGAGGGTTCCGTTTTTTTCCGTTTGAGGTATGGAATCCTAAAAAAAACAGAAATAATCTGAGCAATGAGTTAACGTGTACACGTTAAATTTAACTTCAGACCTATATCTTTCTTTGACCGACGAATTGAGGAAGTACTATATTCTACGCGTATATACGAGTTCATATAAGTATTTTATAACTTTTTAGATGGTAGTCCGATATCAATAATTGTTTTTATTAGAAAGAGTATACTTGGTCCTTACTAAGGTTCTATTTACATTTTATCGAAATCGGCTCTGCCATTACACCGTGTACATAATTCGGTTAGGCCATTATTTACGATACCTACGTTTCATCTTGTGGGCTTTAATCACATACTCGTAGCTTAATTATGTGGCACGTAGTATGGAGACCACGTACAAAAATAGCAGCGTAGGACGTCCGCCCACAAGGCGGATAGATGGCCTTATCAACATCGCAGGATAGCGCTGGATACAAGCCGCTTCCAACCGGTCTTATTGGTAATAATGTTCAGAAATGAACGTCCCATGGCTGCAATTATAACTCTACATATATTGGGGTCTGTTACTCTTTTATTTTATTATAATATACAATACTACTTTACATGCTAAAACTACCTACACTACTACTACATAGAAAGCCAAGCTCAAGCCCACTGCCAAATGGCAGCGTGCCCAGCATGCTGGCTGCATTGCCACGCTGAATGGCAATGCTTATGTGCTGAGCCAAATAAACACCTGTATTTTGGTCACGCGTCGCGTCCACCAGACGCTCCAAAAGACTTTTGAAAACAAGATGAGCTCCCGGCCCCCACAGACGCAAAGTCTCAACTCCAAATGGATCAAATATGTAACCTCTACCGAGGTTAGCATATTTGCGCCGCTTGTGCTGCTCCGCCGAGTTGGCGGCCGCTCCAGCCCTACTCTGAGTCTCGGAAAGATGTGATGGTGCCAAAGCCACTGAAACTGAATAAATTAATCAAGCATCGACGCAAGTTGCGTCCCATACTAAGGGCTGTCCACACTTCCATGGGACCAGCGTCATACCGTCAGGCCTTTTGCCATCACCACGCGCGAGCCCACTCGGTTCGAGTACGGCTGCAATATTGGCGGTGACAAAAGCCCTGCGTATGACATCGTTAAGGCTGGCGTGGCGGCCAATCCGATCAGTGATTCTTGAGCAAGAGAGACCGTGGTGACCGTGCTGGTCAACTGCAGTACCACACTGACAGCAATGGGCCTCACAACACCTTGCACCCAAGCGTAAGCTGACAGCTAGACAAAATGCAGTTGGGTCTAAAAGGTTACCAGTTTTGAAAGAGGGCAATGCTTGCAGCCAAAGACCGGACTTCCATACAAAGACTGCAAGGATACGAGCGCGAACCGCGACGCTAGGACACGTATCTAGAAGAGATTTCCGTGCTAGTTCACAGATCGGCCGATCCCACAGAATCTTTGGAAGCTCGGTATTTGGGAAAGCGACCATCCAAGCATTCGTTGCCTCATTCAAATGAGCTACATCTACGCCAGAATGGCCTAAAGAAGGTGCGAGGTCTGTAACTTATACCATGTAATTACAACTTAGTTTAAAACATTTGACAACAAGAAGAAAATTATACAGAAAAAGTTTATATTCATATCGATCTAAACCTTCATATTTTAGTTATTTTTTTCGTAAATTTGCTATCAAACAAATTATACAATCAAATTAATTACCACTTCACAAACAACAAAATTAAAACAAAAAACCAACCAAAACCCGTCACCTTACAGCACTCCTAAATAGGCAGTCGTGTAAAATATGATAGTAATCATTTAATTAGTTACAAAAATAAAATAATAAGCAACAGCAAGAGTAATGGACGCCTAAGCAAATATAATTTCGTGTTGTGTTGTGAATAACATTATTCGGCCATCATGGGACAATCATGGCCCACAATCGCGCCGTACTAATATTAAAATCATAAATTCCTTTTATGTCCCCAAAAAAAGGTTAACGAGCCCTTCATAATAGAGGCTTTAGGGCGGACGCCCACTTCAGCGATATGAAAATTCTGAGATTACATTTTTGATGTTACAATATTATTAGAAGTACTTATGTGTTTGAAAAGGAAGGAGACGAAATGTTCATTTAATTCGATTTTTAGAGTATCTAAATTTTTCTGCATTTCCTTATACCCATTTGGATTTCTCATCTTTCTTAGACTTGCGTTTCATAACAACAAACAACAAAAAAACCGCGACAAACTTGCTATAGTTTTGCGGCACCTAATTATTTATTAAGAAATTAAAATTGTAAATGGAAATAAATAAAAAAAAAATAACAAAATAGTGCATAATAAAAACGTCTCTAAATTATGACGTTTGTCTGTTTTGGCCTCAGTTTCGCCTCATTATACTACGTGCCGCATCTGCAATTTCCTTACTTCTACGTTGTCATTTCTACACATATTTTCGTATTTACCAAATGTTTGTCTTAATGCTCGGGTTACATACGCGGCCGAAAGGTAAAATAAAAGCTTTCAGTGGCCGATTTGCTTTCTCGACTTAAGGTGATTCTTCACTTGTCACCTGTAATATAACAAATAAAGATAAATTTGATAAAATTATTTATTTTTTGGACGTGGCCATCTTATGCAGATTTACTGATAACTTGATAACTTTACTTCCCCTTTGGCCACCAATTTCGTGTGCTATGATAGATACCTATCCTACCTGCTGATATTTCAATTTACCAATCCGCTGAACTATGATATTCTCAAGATATGCGTACCTAGATATAGAGGTAGCTCGAGACCGCATTGATGTTGAATGGATGAATGAATGTGAATGTTGATGAATGAAAGCCGCTTCTAACGATCCTCATATTGGAAATAGCGTAGTTCGACTAAGTGTTCCTTAGCGATCACCGAAGTTAAGCAACGTTCAGCACGGCCCGTCTTTGGATGGGTGACCGCGGATGCCGTTTACAATTTGACGTAGTTTAGTAGAAAGGACTCAACCCACACGGCTGTCCAAAATCAAAACGTAGCAAGTGTTTTGCGATGTAAAGACGCTTGTTACGTTTTGATTTTGGACAGCCGTGTAAGTTGAGTTCTTTCTGCTAAACAACGCCCAATTACACGTTAAATTGTAGACCCGTTTGTTTTAACCGTTAAGGGATTTTTCTTCGGGTAGACCTATATCCAACAGTAGACTTCTATAGGATCGGTAAGAATGGTGAGAAACAAAGGAGGCCTATACCCAGCAGTGTGTGGATACAGGCTGATTAGACAGATAATACAGGGTTATTTCTAATCAATTAGCATCTTTCTAGGGGCTTATTCTGTACATCAAAACTAACTACTTTTGTTCTGTGACTTTTGTCAGAACTCAAAAAAAAATGTTGTTCCATAGAAAAATATCGTGATGGAACAGCTGACTTTTTTCGAGTTTTGTAAAAAGTTGTAAAACAAAAGTTGTTAGTTTTGATGTACAGAATAAGCCCCTAAAAGGATGCTAATTGATTAGAAATAACCCTGTATATCTAACAGTGGTCCACTTACTACTCATGGTGATATTGAGTACCCTGAAGCAGTACCTACTGCAACTAAAATAGATCGTAATATTAAGAACATTTTCGTACTATTTTCATAATAGCGTGGCACACAAATAGAATAGTTTAGGCGCGAAGTGTTATTGCCGCAACCATTATTCACGCAGGCGGACGGACCGCCCACCGGCTTACTTCCGTGTTTCTTGTGTTTTAGTTATTTATATACATTTTTATACTAAAGTCTATATTATCGACATCTTTAGAACTAAAATAAAGTTAGGTTGGTACCTCACGAAGTCAGCAAGGGTCAGTCGAGAGGTTAATAAGCCAGCTGCGCGCCACTCTGTCAAATATAGAACCGGATATTCATTCAATGATTGGAATAAAATTTAAACTTGGACCATTTGAACCACCAAACAATAAAACTTATTTCTTAAACTGATCAATCACTCATTTTTGGGCAATAGTACCCCTGGTTACCATATTATCTCTAGACGACGGGCATATTCCTGCATAGCTTTAAGGCATTATGAAAAAGCCTGCAGCCCAAGACACAGATCACCCCAGTGTGAGTTGCAGTGCGCATAGTAGATATATTGTATGTGAATCTAGGATATATTTACTTGTATATTTCGCTCTTAACCAATATGTGCATAAGTTTTTGGAAATAAACAATTATCATGATCGAATATTACTATAAGACCAACGTTGACATCGATCAGATAATCCACACACTTTAGTGATTTTTTGGCACAAATTAGTTTATTTCTTTGCCCATAGTAAATCAAATCACAATCGTTACAATTTTAAGTTGATATAACTTAAATATAAATTATGATCTAGATTGTAATTCAAATACATGTGTACACGGAAAAAGTAATTACATGAGAAGCCATTGAGTGGAATACGCACTCAGTGAGCGATGTGCCGGAGATGTGCGCACTCAGCGATCTTATTATCTGATGTATTTTTGATACCAGAAGTTGACAAGATGATATTTATCTCTTCATCATCATCATTATCAGCCGTAGGACGTCCACTGCTGGACATAGCCTCCTCTATGGATTTCCAATAAGCCCGGTTGGAAGCGGCCTGCATCTAGCGAGTTCCTGCGGTCTTAATAATATCGCCGGTGCGTAGTCTTTATTCGAGAACTTTACTGCCCGATCGGCCAACAGTTCTCCGAGCTACGTGCCGTGCCCATTGCTATTTCAACTTGCCAATCCGTTCGGCTATGTCGGTCTTTGGTTCTTCTATACGGATTTCCTCATTTCTCATTCGATCTCACAGTGAGACTCCAAGCATAGCCCTCTCCATAGCTCGTTGGGCTACTAGAAGCTTATTAAAAAAGGCCCATACTAAGAGCCATTTCAACATATCCTGCCTACAAACCGCTTCGCTGTTTGGCAGTACTTTTAATTGTAACTATATAATATGTTGTATTCAGGACAAATAAATAAAAAAAAATACTTACTAATCCCTTTCACTTGTTTAATGTAAAATGTACATTTTGAAAGAAATAAATCAATCAGTCATAATAACTACCTACTTTGATATCTTAAAATATGTACATCGAGCAGAAATAAACCCCAGATAACTTGTGTGACCGTAAACAATGCGACAAACTACCGCAGCTGGTGACCGACATTCCCATATGTATTCAGTCCGTTTCCTCGAATGGATGTAATGCCGATCTAATGCCCGGGATCCTGTAATCGCGCAATTCTGCGGAAACTCGCTACTCGCTGTACTTTCCTAGCGGTCCCCGGTGCAGGACGCGAGTGAAGATTAAGAAAAAGCAGATTGCTAACCACTGACATCGTTGCATCACTCTCACAATCCTAAAGTAAGTTCGTATAGGTCGGAAGGCTGGCCTAGGCCTAGAACCTAAAGGTCTCTGACATGGCTAAATGGTTAAAAAATCAATTTTATAGAGGGTTGTCCAGAACTGGTGTACTAAGCCGAAAAGAGATGGTTCTGACCCACCATTAAGACCGATTTTTGCTATAAGGCCAAACCGAAATGCGAAAAAAAAATCACCTATGTCATACAATTGTCGATTCAGAGTTACAGTTCTGTGTGAAACAGATGATTTTATTTCTCATTTTGGGTTATAATAAAATAAAATAAAAAAAATATAAAAAAAAGCTTTTAATTTCCTTAAAACATAAACAATTTACATAAACACAACATTAATTAAACTATAGTATAAGGACCGCCAGTAGGGTTGTCCAGAACTGGTGTACTAAGCCGAAAAGAGATGGTTCTGACCCACCATTAAGACCGATTTTTGCTATAAGGCCAAACCGAAATGCGAAAAAAAAATCACCTATGTCATACAATTGTCGATTCAGAGTTACAGTTCTGTGTGAAACAGATGATTTTATTTCTCATTTTGGGTTATAATAAAATAAAATAAAAAAAATATAAAAAAAAGCTTTTAATTTCCTTAAAACATAAACAATTTACATAATTACAACATTAATTAAACTATAGTATAAGACCGCCAGTAGCGGTAAAAGCCTCCACCAACAGCTTCCATTCCTCTCTCATCCGCGCAATTCTGGACCACAGCTTCCCAGCAACTTTGACATTGTCGTCATGCCATCTTTGGTGCGGTCCTCCTGTCTTCCGTTTCATGCCTCTAGGGACCCAGTTTGTGATGATTTGTGCCCAACTTTTTGGCTCAAGTCTTTGTATATGATCATAATCATAATCATAATCAATCTATTGATAACGTTAGTTACAAGTCGGTATATATCGTAGGTACATAGGTAGTATTAATAATATACTTATATTGTACTTAAGTACTAAATTACACAATGACATTGTTGCATCACTTACAAATTTACAAAGAAATAATAATCAAAC
Source organism: Hypomecis punctinalis (assembly GCA_949316475.1). Taxonomy (NCBI): domain Eukaryota; kingdom Metazoa; phylum Arthropoda; class Insecta; order Lepidoptera; family Geometridae; genus Hypomecis; species Hypomecis punctinalis. The sequence continues at coordinate 5,957,890 of OX438804.1, read as the reverse complement.
ATAATAATGTCAATATTCAAATAAATTTCATAATTTTAATGCTATAAATTCGTCGTAGCTGTAGAACGTGTGTTCGACAAGCCAGCGTTTGAGCCGTGACTTAAAACTGCCCATAGAGGGCGCGGTGGTAATATGCTCTGGTAACTTATTGAAGACAGTCGGTCCCATTATGTGTGTTGACTTAGCCGACCTTTCCAGCGTGCGTGGAAGCTCTGCTAACTTGCCTTTGAAACGAGCACTCTTGCGCAATTTATAAGAGACCTGGTTCAATCTCACATATACCGCGACTTGGAAAATGAAGAGTGCCGGCAATGTCAATATCCCAAACCTCTTAAAATATGGGCGTGCGGAAACGTCCTGCGGAATTCTGGCAATGGCGCGGACGGCGCGTTTTTGCAAGATGAAAATACGTTCCCAGTCCGCGGCCCTGCCGAACAATTCCGTGCCGTATTGCAGCAAAGAATGCACCGTGGCGAAGTAACAACTTCTCACCGCCTCAGCAGGCACCAGTTTGGCGACTCGGCCCAGAGCAAAGCATGCGCTCCCCAGCTTGCCGCACAACTTGTCAACATGGGCTTCCCACGTTAGACTCCGGTCGATCTCGAAACCGAGAAAGGTCGTGGTCCTCAACTGTTCTATCCATTTTCCTTCCACTTCTACTTTTAGCGACCGTGTCTGATGGCCGGATAAGCAGAAGTGGGTCTTGGATAGGTTAAGGGCCAAGCCGTTCACCTCGAACCACTGCGCCAATTGGGATGTCGTCTCGTTCAATCTCTGCTCAAGCAGATCCACGTTAGATGCCGTGACGACCGCAGCGACATCGTCCGCATACATAAATATCTCAGCTGAAGTCACGGCATCCGGAAGATCGTTCAGGAGCAGAGAGAAGCTTATGTTGGAGACAGAAGATCCCTGTGCCACACCCATGGTTGAGGTCAGCGGCTCGGACCTTTCGAGGCCACCGCACGCGACCACAGTCTGAGACCTGTTCCTCATGAGGTCCGCCAGCAAGCTGTGCGCCGCACCTCTCAGCCCGTAGTGCTGCATTTTAACCCCAAGCACGGCATGGTTGGCTACGTCGAACGCTTTCGACAAATCGCAGCACAGCAATGCAACTTGCTGTTTCTTCTCCCGAGCCTGCAGGACTCTGCTCACCACCTCGCGGGTCAACGACGTCGTGGAGCGCCCCACACGGTAGGCGTATTGTCGGTCGGAGAAGGCATCAGTCGCCGCCAGGAATTCCACCAGGCGAGTACACAGCCCGTTTTCAAACACCTTCGCCACAGCGGGTATGATAGATACTGGCCGGTAATTATCTATAATTTCCCGTTTGCCTTTCCCTTTATAGATCGGGGATATTTTGCTGGTTTTCATCGCAGAGGGGTAGGATCCCTCTCTGATGCAACGGTTAAAACACTCGGCTAGAATGGGGGCTAATGATATTATTGCTGTTCTCAGTAATTTCATGGAAATACCATAGATGTCTCTCGATGATTTAGCTGGTATTCGAGCTGTTACGATGTGATAAACTTCGTCGACAGTGAACGGCGACAACCGCAGCGAGCGGTCGGCCGGTGCGCGGTACGAGCTCAGTATCTCGCTGGCGCGAAGCACGGCAGCGCTCGGCGCTCCGGACGCCGCCGCTGCATTAAGAAAACGCTCGTTCATCGAGTTTAACGCACCTTTTTTCGTCTGAAAAACAGTTCCGTCGGGTTTTTTTACTACGTCTGTAAAATCAACAAAATTACTATTATTTTTACCTCGTTCTTTATTCACGATTGACCACATATTTTTTGACGTATTTGTAAGGTTAAGTAATGTGTGGCTATAGTGGATAGATTTACTATTTCTGATTAGTATGTCGTAATGATCTTTCATTTCAGATATTAATGTCAGCATAGAATTGTTATCTGGGCTTAATTTTGCAATTTCAATAATATCAAATAATAATAATTTATAATTCTTAACATCGGGAGTTACCCACGATGAGTCATAGTTTTTATTGTTGCACAATTTTGTCAAAGGAAAACATATTTCATATTTGTTTTTAATTATATTAATCGTCGTGGTCAATAGGGTAGAAGCAGACGAGTTCCGTGATATAACTTCTGCCCAGTCTACACTATCCACCGCTAATACGAAGTTGGTATGATTAGCCTGCGAGTAGTTTCTACCGTAGCGAGGGCCTCGCGGTTGGTCCCGCCCTATGCAAACCTCGGCCCTGACAGCGACGTGGTCGCTGAGGTTGGTGACGACCGGCGCCGTCCTCACCGCGCCCGCCGGCAGGTTGGAATACACATGGTCCAGGCTGGTGGAACTAGTTTCAGTTGTGCGCGTGGGGAAATCTACCTCGTTTACCATGTTGTAGTCATTCAACAGCTTTTTGAGCCTTTTCGAACCGCTATTAGATTCGCAGATCGTGTCCAAATTCGTGTCGCCTACAACTATGCAATCGATACTCAACTCACTAATTTTGTCGAACAGACGTTCTACGTTGTCAAGAAATGCTGATGCACTAATTAAGTTCGTTCTATACACACAAACAACAGTCAAATCATAATTAATTAGGTCAATGGCCGATATTTCACAATATTGTTCGCATGAAAGTGAAGTAAGTATTTGATTTTCTACACAGTTTGTGCTGTTGTTTATGTATATGCACGACCCACCATGTTTTACTTGTTTTCTACAGTAGCTTGATGCTAACGAGAAACCGTCAATATGAACACATTTTAATCTATCAGCAGTGAGCCAATGCTCAGAAAGCGCTAAAACATCACATTTAATGTCTTTCTGTAATAAAACTTCTAATTTTCTGGTTTTATTATCTGTAGATATGGATCTTATGTTTTGATGACATATCACAATAGGTTTCTTCGTACATACTTCGTTCGTACGCAGCCGTACGGGAACACATACGTTTTGCAGGGAGGTCCTGTCACACGGTGAACTGCGCTGTGGAACATTCCGAGTCTTCATTGAGTCAGGTGCATCGCGCGGCGATGCTACTGCGACTGGCCGCTCACAGCCGAGGCCCGTGCACGAAAAACCCAACTGCTCACACGAACGCCCGCGGGCCACGAACTTGCCGCGCTTATCCGCTCATACAGACTTTCAGGGACGCCTATTATAAAACAAGCATGCCAAGTGGATTTCGTTAGTCTCTTTTCTACATAGTATTTGTCGCATTGTGTAAGTTTGTTTAAATAACCAAGTACATTTTTTTCAGTAGTGTCTGGTTTGAACTGCCAGGCCTGTAAATATTTTAGCCGCTCCACGGTCTGTAGGTCGTCGTCTAATTTGGCAGTGCCATTTATTACTTGTCGTCGTTTTGAAGACTTTTTGACTACTTTCGTCCAATGGTCACTTGAAGACTCTGCAGTGTCGTCATTATGCCCAGCCCATTTCCATTTCAATTTCATTATTTCTTTTATGACATCTCTAGCTTTGGTTTTTTTCCTAATCGTGGTGGCCTTTACTCTATCCCTGAGTTTAAGGTTCATAAAACTTCTTTCTATGCTTCTCTGACAGACTCTGAGTTTTTCCATTTGCTTCTTGGTGAGTGGCCAGGTTTGACAAACATAGGTAAGGCACGGTAATAGGCATGTGTTCATTGCTTTTGATTTTAGTTTTGTTGGTAGAGTTCCTTTAAAAATTTCTTTCATTGCCCAGTACTTATTCCATTAACGTTCCAGTACGTATTTTTTATTCTTCTGTTTACCTCTTTTTCTGTACATGATTTAAATGAAATAAGATGGCCTAAATAAATGTAGTCTTCTACGTACTCTAGCGGTAGATAATTAACTTTAATTGGTATTTCGATGTTGTTTGTCATAACTTTCGTTTTTTCTTGATTTTTTTCCAGGCCTATAATTTTGCTCTGATGACTGAGGGACTCTACCATTACTTGTAGTTCTTCTGGTTTTCCCGATACTAATACTAATAATCATCGGCGAATCTTAAGAGGGTAAGATATGATCCGTCGATCTTTAATCCCATATTTGTCCATTTCAATTGCCTGAACACATACTCTAGAATAATTAGAAATTTTTTTGGAGACAATGGATCACCCTGCTTGACTCCACGTTGTATCTGAAAGGTTTCTCCTGCTCTATCTAGTCGAACTCTAGCTGTACTGTTCTTGTATATCTCTTTGATTATCTATTTATTTATTTTATTTATTCATTTATTTGCAAGATCACATACATTAAGTTACAATTAAATCTTAATATAAGACTAATTAACTTAGGTACATGTCACCCTGTTTCATAGGGCATAGCAAAGTTTTAGCTAAATATTTATGCTAAACGGTGTAAAAACTTGGAAAGAAAAAAAAAACTTATCTCTAAATATTCATCATTTACCCCCTGTTCTGCTATGGACTTCCATATTGCTTTATGTGATATAGAGTCATTTTGGGTTAGCTTATCGTAAAATTGTTCAAATCGATGGTCTTAATTACTTTCTTTTGGCATAATACAGGGTAAGTAGATACCCGTATTATAAATCCGGGGTATTTATGGTTACTCTTTTAAGCAACAACAGAGCGGTATCGACGGAATTTTGGCGGCATTGCCGGCTTGCAGCTTTATTGAAGCAATTTTTGTCAGTTTTATATCTGTGTTTATGTAATCTGTATCAAGCTTTATACGATCAGCTAATGCTCCACTTAGTTTTATGCATCGAAGGCATTGCCGGCTTGCAGCTTTATTGAAGCGATTCTTGTCAGTTTTACATCTGTGTTTCTGTAATCTGTATCAAGCTTTATACGATCAGCTAATGCTCCACTTAGTTTTATGCATCGAAGGCATTGCCGGCTTGCAGCTTTATTGAAGCAATTCTTGTCAGTTATTGCGGGGCCTGCTTTATCTTACTCGCTAGATTCACTCTCTTTTTGTCTTATTTTTGTTGTATTTGCGCTTTCATGTATGAAACGATGCATGATTGTAGTATTAGTAGTGTTTTAGGTATTTCTGAAATCTACTTTTAGACTTAAAACGATTCGTGTATAATTAGAAATTCTATGTAGATTTATTGTACTGTACTGTACTGTACCAGCCTTTTTAATAGTCCACTGCAGGACGTAAGGCCTACCCACGAAGGGTGTCTGGGCCATATCCACCACTGGCCCAGTGCGAGTTGGTGGATTCACATACGCCATCGAATTTCTTCTACGGACGTATGCAGGTTGCCTCACGATGGTTTCCTTCACCGAAAAGCCAGTGGTGTGAAATTCCGTCCATAAATTCCAAAGAACTCATTGGTACGGGACCGGGGATTTGAACCCTCAACCTCACGATTATAAGGCGGGTGTCACTACCTCTAGACCACCACGGCACCACATACATTTATTGGTACCATTTATTTGTGATCATAAAAAGTAGCGGAAAATTTCTTGCGATTTTTACACTCGTTTTATTTTGAGTAAGTTCATATGTCTACATTTTTTCTTAGGTACGTATACTTTTTAATGAGGTGCTATAGGTATTTTTGAACTCATCCAACAGCTTTTCCAAGGTTGAGTTTCAGCGCCCGTATTTCTTTCTATTGCAAGTGTATCTATTATATCCTATCCTACTAATATTAAAAACGTGAAAGTTTGTGAGGATGGATGGATGGATGGATGGATGGATGTATGGATGTTTGTTACTCTTTCACGCAAAAACTACTGAACGGATTGAGATGAAACTTTTCAATAATATAGCTTATATATCAGAATAACACAAAGGCTATAAATTATAATGAAATATTGCGTATGCGGGCGAAGCCGCGGGTAAAAACTAGTATTATATATTAGTTAAAATGCACTATTCACTGCTTGCTTACTTGCTTAAATCGTTTGACATACTCAAAATAAAGCTTTAAACCAAAATGAAATACCTATAATTGTAAGCCAATGCTATAATTGTAAGGCAGTTATATACAAACATATTAATTATCTCTAAAAACAATAAAACCAGCATAACTTTACGACTCTCTCATCTAATAAGTTGAAACTGCGCATTTCCTCATACTCGTAAACCTAACCGTCAAGCAAACAAATATCATTACAAAAACGTTTACAAAGCATTACGATCGCTTTTAATATCCGCCGCGAAACGCTAATATAACTCCCAAGGGAAATATAAAGTATTCTACAAGGGAGGAAAGTACAAATACACTTTCCGCACTCTGATTGTCTCGTAATTTTTCAGTTTTAAAGTTAACTTTGGTAAAGTTCAACATTCGTGGTTTTAAATGGATATGGTGGGGTTGTAATACATACTGTAAATACTGAATACTGTACCAGACTTCTTAATAGTCCACGGCAGGACGTACACCTACCCACCAGGGGTGATTGGGCTGTATAGGCCACGCTGGTAAGTGTGGATAGGTGGATTCACATACGCCATCGATTTTTTTATTCTACGGTCGTATGCAAATTGCCACACGATATTTTCCTTCACCTAAAAGTCATTGGTGTGAAGTTCTGACATTTAGATAGATAGATAAACTCTTTATTGCACACCAAGAAATAAACAAAAAGAAGAAACAAAGATACATAAATAGTGTAACAACGGCCATATTGCTGATACCGATCTCTGCCAGGCAGACATATAATATTATGATTCGATCAAGACATCTATGTGTCTATCTAGGATGTGAAATTTAAATGGAAGACCGTGTCTTACAGTAAACTTTCTACGGCTGTCTGTATGACGACGGTAATAACTGAAGACAGTTTTTCTCTATCCTTAAAATTCTAATAAGCCGTGGTAAAAGAGAGAACGCTGATATTCAGGATTGCAAGAGCGTTGCGTTGGTTTAGATCATGATTCAGTAGCAAAATGTTCTTTGAAATTTATTTAGTAGATAGGTATAGTATTTTACTATCACTAGTGAAGGAAAATATTTTGACTAATTCAATGTGCGCCTGAAAAGATTTTATGATTTAGTAATTTTGCAAACATGTAACCACAGAGAAATGACGCAAAAGTAGCTAAACGTGACAAATATCCTAATAATATCCGTTCTTAAATGTCATAAATAAAACAAATTTTGACATGTAACAAGCGACAGACAAGTAGACATCCAAATGACGATTATTAATAAGGATTCTCAAGTAGGCGTACTTAACGCTCAAACAAAACTCATAACTCAGAGCAACTGCGCCTGTTTACGGACTGTTCTAAAGACAATTACAAGTTCGTCGCTCATTTGCCGCACTTACCCGCTCCTCCCCTCTGCCTACCAGATCAACGCGGATATTTTATAATCGGAGATACTTCGTGATTTAGCCCAAAATAGGCACGATGACTTAAAAATATAATAAGTCCGTTAGTTATACTTTCAAAAAATATTAGACACCTAATTTTTCTTTTGTGAATTAATCACAAATTGATGAAAATGTAGTTCGTCGAAGTTCCGCATGACGTCACATCCATCCATCAGCCGAAGGACGTCCACTGCTGGACATAGGCGTCTTCTATGGATCTCCAATAAGACCGGTTGGAAGCGGCTTGCATCCAGCGCAATCCTGCGGTCTTTATGAGGTCATCCGTCCACCTTGTGGGTGGACGTCCTACGCTGCGCATGCCGGTACGTGGTCTCCATTCGAGAAATTTTCGACCCCAACGGTCATCAGCCCTCCGCGCTATGTGCCCTGCCCATTGCCATTTCAACTTGCCAATCCGTTGGGCTATGTCGGTAACTTTGGTTCTTCTACGGATCTCCTCATTTCTGATTCGATCTCGCAGAGAGACTCCAAGCATAGCCCTCTATGCACAACCTACTCTATGCAAGACCACAACAAACTCTATGCAAGACCTTGTCTATATGCGAGGGAAACAGAAAAAAAAAAAAAAAAAAAAAAAAAAGCATAGCCCTCTCCATAGCTCGTTGGGCTACTTGGAGCTTACTAATAAGGCCCATAGTGAGAAACAACGTTTCTGTGCCATAAGTCATCACTGGCAATACTGACACTGGTCGAAAACTTTCGACTTGAGGCACTGCGGTATGTCGGACGAGAAGACGCTACGCAATTTTCCGAACGCTGCCCAGCCGAGTTGGATTCGATGATTGGCCTCTTTCTAGAAGTCGGACCTACCTAACTGGACTACTTGTCCTAGGTAGACGTACGAGTCAACGACTTCAAGAACTGACGTCACAAGTGCCATACAAATAGAGACTTCTGTGAGAGAGTTGACGCCGTGACTCTCACTCCCAAACAAGGTTTGTCTTTGTCATTTGTTGTTTAGTTAACAAAAAAATACATGTCCAATATTTTTTAATAATCTAACTCACGGATTAATAATAATGATTTTTTGACCCAGTCATCATGTCTATTATAATGTGATTGCTTGTCTAGATAATGTGCCATAGGTCGTCCTACTAGGACGACTTACTAGCTAGATATTGATCTGTTAACGTGATTGAGAGCACATGTGCAAACAAGATGAAAACCCTCAAAGAGTTATCTTTGTGATAAGCATTTCAAAAATATGAAGCGAACGCAAGATTCGAACCTTGCCCCCTCGGATCACTAGCCCGACGCTCTAACCACTGAGCTAGCTCGCCTCCTACGCAAGCTTCAAATTTCTGAAGTGCTTACATTTCCCAACTTATAGCGTTGGTGGCGCCACCTGTGATGCCCGTATTAGACAGGTTATCACTCAACTAGAAGTTATTAGAACTTCTAAAGATTGATGAGAGATGACACACTGCTTAATCAATGTTATGATGTTTATTTTAAGTGCTTTCCACACTAGATTTTTATCTCAAAGAGTTATCTTTGTGATAAGCATTTCAAAAATATGAAGCGAACGCAGGATCCTGCATTCATTATCCTGCGTTCGCTTCATATTTTTGAAATGCTTATCACAAAGATAACTCTTTGAGATAAAAATCTAGTGTGGAAAGCACTTAAAATAAACAAGATGAAAACCGCACTTAAAATATTAGTAGGTATACAAAATATTGAAGCTACGGATTTTGAAAAGGTACTATGAAGAAATTTAAATACATAATTTAATATAATATACATGAAACATTAATAATGATTCAGGTATATTATAATCTATTTTGATTATTATAATATATGATTTAGTAAATCATTACTGAAAAAATACAACGTAATAAATACTCTTAGATTATTCAAGTAAATAATCAAAGTAAATACTAGAAGCAACTAAGCGGACTGTGCAAGAGCAAAGAAGATATAATAATACTACGTATAGAACGGTCACTCGTTACCCCCCACCCGTTTGAGTCTTCCTCACTTCCACCCCGCGTTTCACGCACCGATCGTGTATCCTGCGCGCGGGCTGCACTGGCCGGTAGATTTTGTTATAAAAAATACCTAGACTGTGACAATAGGGAAGAATTGTGCTGTGTATGGTTGAATATCAATAATACGTAATAAACAAGACATTTTAATATTTATCTAAGGATAAGTAAAAGGAACTTATTTTACATTATTTGGTAACTTACTCTTCATATTTTCTTTCAAATAAAGTAGATCGGTTACTTATTGCTAAAATGCTTCCAAATTAAGTAATTGTTATACTTTTATAAGCACTAGATTTATATTCATTTTTGCAAAATTGAATACGCAACTGTCTCACTCACGCGGCATGTCGTCACGTCGTTCCGCACACAAATGCACGTGTAGCGTTCGTTTCGTTCGTATACTTGTGTGTTGTCTGTGAGTAAGTACTGTGTAGTGTGCGTGCAGCAGATTTTGTACGAAAAATCGCGGAGTGTCCGAGCTGTGGCTAGAGATAACTAAGACAATTATTATTACAAGTTCGTCGTTCATTTGCTGCACTTACCCGCTCCTTCCCGCCGCCTGGCAATTAGACACAAAATTATTCCAAAACATCTTAGTTTTATGTGTAGTCATTTCAAATCATCAATCAGCCAAAGGACTGCTAGACATATGTCTCTCTAATGAACTTCCCATTTTAATGTATCTTGCTATGTAGAATCATCGCCTCGAGCGGTATTAAGCCTCTTGCGGCTTCGCGGCGAGCCTGCGGTGAATTAATATTAAGCCTGCTCGTTATTTACCTTCTGTTAGACATCATGTTATACTTACACAGTATTCGACGAGTCGCATTTTAATCGGGTACAAAGTAAATCATTTTCGTCTTCATCGTGTTTATTCCTAAATACTACAGGAGTTAGCGCGCACTAAAACCACGAGACAAATAAATGCTTCATTATTCCGACGTTTCGACCGAGTTGCGATAGCCATGGTGGTCTTTTTTTTTTTTTTTTTTTACGAGGGGAAATCTTCCCAAAGATGCCCGACCGCTTTGGGGTGCAGTCGGGTTATGTGGGATTGTACCCACTAAAACCCCCTCGGTGGCCAGCCTATGTGCCTTCTTGGGAGCCCCGGGATCTCCAAAAGGAACGCACTGGTGCTCCCGGCACTTCGTGTGTCTACTCGCCTGGTAGTAGACCAGGCTTGTGCGGTCCTGTACGACAGCGTTGCCACAACGCTGCCGTCCTTCTCGGGCCCGCTTGAGTGGATGGCCAGAGCCCCAACTCTAACCACCCACGAGCCCAGGGGTCCCCTTTTAGTAGGCTCTTACTACAGGCAGGGGATACCGATGCCGTATTCTAGTGCCCCGGCATCAGGGCAAAGCCGTGGTGGTCTAGTAGTAGTGACACCCGCCTTATAATCGTGAAGTCGTGAGTTAAAATCCCGATCCCGTACCAATGAGTTTTTCGGAATTTAAATACGGTATTTTAGCACCACTGGCTTTTCGGTGAAGGAAAACATCGTGAGGCAATCTGCATAATTATGTCCGTAGAAGAAATTCGATAGCGTATGTGAATCCACCAACCCGCACTGGGCCAGCGTGGTGGATATGGTCCATCACACTATGTGGGTAGGCCTACGCCCTGCAGTGGACTATTAAAAGGCTGACAGGCTAAGGCTACAGGCTACAGTACAGACTGAGTTGCATTGATCGGAGTTACGGAAAATATAATTATATAATATGGGTAGACGGTCTACCCGTGACCACGATCGATCGTGAATAATGAGTTCAAATCGCGAACTTTTAAAAACAACATTCATCGTAACTGCTGAACATAAGCCTACATTAGAAGAACTATGCGTGTACGTATACCTACTTATTGTACTGTACGTTTTGTAGTAGTCTACTGCTCATAGGCCTCCCTCTAACGAACTTCAATAAAACCGATTGAAAGCTGCTTACGTCCAGTGCAATCTTGCGGTCTTGATAAAGTTATTTGTCGACTTCGTGGGTGGACGTTCTACGCTACGCTACTACTCTTTACAGCGATACTTAGTCTCTATTTGAAAACTTTCCAACCCCATCAATCATCAGTCTGCCACTGGCCACTGCTATTTCAACTTGCCAATTCGCTAGGCTATATTGATAACTGGTTCTTCTAAGGATTTCCTAATTTCTCACACTACGAAAACTTACTACAAAAACAAAATGTAGGTACCAAATATTAAACTGATCAAACTCATGAAGGGTTCACAAAGTATCGTAAATGTCAAGTACCTCTAAAGAGCTGAGTACTGAGAGGTTTTTCGAAAAAGTATGATGTTTTGAAAGCAGCTATAGAGTAATTTGTGGAACAAAAGCAATATTCCGGCGGACGGTGGCCACCTGCCGCCCACCTGGCGTGTTGTTCGGATCGCTGTACTGCACTGTACTAGTGTATAAGAGTAATAAGTGGGGGATAAAGGCTTTGCAACACAGCACACAGACCGCAGGCAAAATAACAAATTCTGCCTTTGGGACAGTTCATCAGTCAGCCACTGTCCTCGGAGTCTACTCATCTACTGCCTTCTATAACCTAAAAAGCCGTTAAGCCTCAAAACCAAATTTTTGGGTATCAGCGAAAAACGCGGGACTAGACAGATAAAGTACTTTAACTATGATTTGAATGATGTTTTCAAATAATTATGGGATCATAGCGGTATGAATTAATTGAGTATTAAATGTCAATAGCGGTGTTTTCACAATTTCTATCTTCTAAACTATAAACGATATAAGAATAATTCTTACAGTGACCGATAGATAATTTTAAACTCTTTAAGAATGTGTTTAAATGTGAAAAATGACCACCTGTGGCTTAACGGTGTTACAGCTTGGGGACGGAGTCTAGTCTTGTCTAGTATATTAGGTATGTAGGTACTTCTAGACACTAAGTAGTTGCGTATTAAGTATTGTACCTACTTGCTATTAGGATTTTTTTTAAATTATTATAGTTCAAATTTCAATACATGTGAAAATAATCAAGCTTCATTGCTTTTAATCAGACAAATGGCAATTTGAAAAATTACATATTGGAAAATACTTTAAATGTGCAAAATATTAAAGAGTTTAAAATGTAATTCTGGTAATCAGTGCTTCAGTGAAAAGTGCACTAAACGCAGTTTCTCCTTAATTAAGCTTAATAAGGTTAGAAAATCTCGAAACAACTATTTACGCTGCTGCCAAAAAATGAGTGAAATAATATTAAATATACCTACCTAGTACCTAGTCGTTATACTCGTACCCTTATTTGACTCCACAGCTCATGGGCTTATTGTTTATATAGATATTTACGTAAATAAGCATACTACAATTAGTTCCTTTAGTATAGAGCAAAACCGCTATTTTTTTGAGTCTGTCTGCGTAATAAATGCGCTTATATCTTCCAAAGTAGATAACATATTGCAATGCTGTTTTGACTATATTTTAGAATATTTCTTATGAAAGGTTTATAACTATAACTCATCCGTAACCAGGCGAAGCCAGGACGGGCAGCTAGTCCAAAGTAAAGAAGTCTAAAGTTTCTTAGAGTACTTGGCTCCAAATAATCGTTTCAAAGCTGCCAAATTACGTTCATACTTTGCAAAACTGACGTACAAACTAAAAAAAACGCAAAATACACAAAAGTATACTCATTTAGAAGACAAGTTTGTTTACAGGGTGCTCCAAACTAAATTAAAAGAACTTTCATCAGGGAGCGTCGGGGCACGAAGAAGTTTTACAAAAAGTTATCGCAGATGCTTTTAGCGGTGATAAAAACTACATTGTCCACAAACCACTTACTACTATCTCTAGGTGTAGCAGCTGGCACCGTGCCCGCAGTTTGCAGGGCTTTAAATGATAGTCTTGCTGGCACTCGGCACTATACTGCACTGCGTTGGTTACAATTGCATAGTAAAAGGTGTGGTATCACAGATTTCGAGAATTGAAGGAAGTTTTGTCAATTTATGGCCTCGTTTACAGAGACGCGGGGCGTCGCGCGTCACGTGCAGCGGCGCGGCCTGCACTTAATTCAAACATATGACGTTTTAAAAGTGCGTTCACGGAGAAGCAATTTTTAACGCGTTTGTTTGTGTTTTGTGGCGGAGTTCGCGGAAGGCAACAACGCGTCGCACGCTGCGCTTATCGCTGCGGCGCACGCAGCAACAATTTTTAATGAAGAAAATGTTATGTTAAAAGTATGCACCACAGCGATGCCCTTCGAGTGCTTCGCTGCACGCTTGAGAAGTCGCCGCGAAAGCTTAGAAATTCTGCTACAAAAATGACTCTCAGAAAAAGGTACAACAAGAAGAAAATATTCATAGCAGGAGACTTTAATATAAATACACTTGAAGAAAATAATAAAACCAAAACAAACAATCCCGAGAAAGCGCGAGCGGAGCGAGCGAGATTTTTTTTTTTATCAGAAATTTCAAAAATACATCCCACGCGCCGCGAGAAGCGCGCCGCACGCGTCGCGCGACGCCCCGCGTCTCCGTAAAAGAGGCCAAACAGGGACTTGTTGCACAAAATTACTTGCTTATGGTAACATTTCGTTCGTGTAACAGCAATAAATTGGGCTATTATTATTCACAAAGGACAACAAATTAAGTGATTTGGGTCAAATTATTATGCTCTTACAGAACTTTGCATGTATGTATGTTTACATACTTAGCAAACCTACACGTACAATTTGGCGTTTACAACATACAACGGTCTAGCGCGCTAGGGAGAAAAAAAATAGGAAAAGGCTTTCTAGATTTTTAGGTGTGGTATATACATTAGTAGGCCGTGCATTGAAAATGAATATTTTCAAATCCATAGAAAGTAAGCAGACTTAGAAGTTAGTTATTTCTTAGAAGCGTCGATATTCACCCACGCTTTTGACAAACTTCTTATTTCTCTGTAGTAGAATTTACAATGTACTACAGATAAACAAAAGGTGTTCATCATTGTTTATAATTTTACTTAATTAAGCAACGTAAATATAATGGATTAAGAAATGACTTGGCTATTCATGATACAAGGAATGAGGAAAGTCAGTCTTCTCCTCGATTTTAGTATAGTACAACTTTGTCATTAGTGGAAACCGTATTATTATATTACTATTCGAAATAGAAAACCTATATTTTTTTTTATTTCAAATAGGCTTTATCTGACCGCATACTGCCTGATGTTCAGCAAATATGTAGAAATATGTATATGATAATGAGTACAATTACTTTATTGCGATTCAGCATAATAAAAACTGTTTAATACGGCTTCCATTAATGACAAAGTTGCACAATACACCTTGCAAGTGACATTAACTCTTAATTCCCTTTCGCCCGCTCTTCAAAGGAAGATAAAAGAAAAGTTTAGGTTTTCAGAGAGTGCAATCCAGTAACTTGTTTCAGCGACTAGCTTCAGCTACTGGGGTTCTATAATTGAATCATGAGAACAGCTGAAGGTATACGTAAATAGTCACGTGATCGAGTGAAATCGGGAGCGAGCATTGAAAAACAGTGCTTGTTCAAGTGGGAAAGCTTACTGTGCGATCCTTTGCAAATGTTAGAAATGATTATGACGTTTTAATAGTTTGGCTCCTGGGGCATCATTTTTGACTTTCGGCTAGGTACGTATGATAATTTTTATGGGTGAATATGTGTTAATGGTTTCTTTTAAAATTGCCGTGTCCAAGTACTTAAAAGTCTGCATAAAATAGATACATTTGAATGCATAGACTGCTAAATTGCAAAACGCAAAATGGAAAGTTAAGTGAAAAAAACCGGACAAGTGTGAGTCCGGCTCGCACATCGAGGGTTCCGTACAAACACATTGTTAAAATAATTAAAACCTGTTTTAGCATGTGCTAATGAAGTTCTTTTATATGATTCCTTAAATGATACGATTTGCTCACTTTGAATTTCGAACCCATATTTTGTGGATTTTGAGGCCCTATAAAAAATAGGGCCTCAAAATTCACATGTGATTTAAATAAAAATGTACAGTTTTCAGATTTATTCCTATATGTGTACTCTGAGACAATGCTTTTCGCCAAATTTCATAGTTCTATGTCAACGGGAAGTACCCGGTAGGTTTTGATTTTTGTGAGCGTTGAAATATGCGTTTTTTACGACATAAACGGCTCTAACTTTTTTATACGGTAACTGAAAAGCTTTTCTTTTACACAACTGCAAGAATTTATAGATTTACGTACATAGTTTAAATTTCAACTCAATATCTTTACGCGTTCCCGAGATAAAGAGTCTTGACATACACACAGACGGACAGACGGACAGACGGACAGCAAAATGATCCTATAAGGGTTCCGTTTTTTCTTTTTGAGGTACGGAACCCTAAAAAGAAACAGAATGGCTATTGAGCTGTCACTGTAATAGTTCCGTATACGTCCCTAGCCGTTCGGAGTTCAAAAATAGAGCCCCTGGCTTCCAACCAAGACGTCTACAGTACTCGTATGAGAACTCTTTCCAGAGTTTTGAACAACGATTTTGTTTCAAAGTTAATTTGGGATATGTACTTTGTTGCGGGTTTTTCCTTGAGCTTCAGGCATTGTAGAATAAAATGGAATAAGTTGTTTTTAATACATTATCAAATCTGTAACGGAGCTTAGTAAAATTAGTAAGAAAAACAAATAGGTGCTTTAACGGAAATCAGAAATATGAGTATTATTAAATCTTCAGTTCATATTTTAAAAGGGTTACCATCTCAGAGCAAATACAAAAATCAAGAGAGAATGTTGTGAACAAACAAGTGAAGCCAACCAAAACTACGCCTCGCCTTGTACAGACAATTACACACACATCCAGGTAACTATGAAACTACGCCTTGGCTTGTCACTCAAACTATGGCGGCGCATCAGCGACGCACTCACATATGTATAAAAAACCGGCTTCACTTGACTGTTCAACGACGTTCCCCCTGGATATTTTTATTTGCTCTGAGGGTTACCATCCCTAAAATTTAGCAACTAGAACAAGTCGAGTGAAAACCCCAGATTTTAGAGTTTAGAACCCGAACATGTGTATGAGTCATGATTTTTTTAACCGTGGCAACTGCAGGTGATGGGGGGTGCATGGTAAATTTCTCAGAAGAATTACAAGTAATAGAAGTATTGCTAAATTTTACTCAAATAAAAACTACGGTACAGCTGTCTTAATTCATATCTGGTTACCTATACAGCATACGCGAGAAACAATAAAAAATGTCTGTCGCATACGGCAAAATCACCAGTTGGAATGTCAAAATGGTTAAAAATTAGGTTAAACTTGGTATTTTGTCTGTTTCGGAAATTTGAACCCTTCCAGAAAGAAGGTTCAAATCTCTAATCATTTTACCTTTTTGAATTTGGACAGCCGAGATAGCTCAATGCTAGTTTGTGAAACCCTTCGAAATTACGTAAGTTCGGGTGTATGTGCATCTTTTTCTAACACCTTATAAATTTCATATTTAAAATGGGCCTAAGTGATGTATATTTCTTGCTATTTCTTTTTTTTATTTTATTTTATTTATTTCTTGTAATCAACAGAGTTACATAATAATTATCTTTCATTTAAAAAAAAACACAAATAAAGCTAAAAACAGATTACAATAATTTAGCATACAAATAAATTATAATCCTACTAACAACATCCCTATGGAATCCCAATCAAAATGCATATGTGTGTGGGGGGGGGGGTTTAAGTAGTTTAGAAATATACAATTTGCTGTTTAATTTTATTTAAGTAAATTACTAGCTTTTGCCCAAAACTTCGCCCGCGTAATATTTCAATGTGCTATGCGATAAATAGGAACTATTTATATATCAAGGTAAAAAGTAGCCTATAATTATTTATCTCCGAATATTAAACGATCTTCATGGAAAAAAAAATCAACACAATCCTTCAGTCTGTTGCTGCGTGAAAGAATAACGTACAAACTAACAAAAACACTTTCGAATTTGAAATATTTGTAAAAATTTCACAAATATAATATTATTATATTACTAGCTTTTGCCCGCGGCTCCGCCCTCGTGTTATTTAACTTTGTGCTATCTCACAGGAACCTTTTATTTTTTCAGGATAAAAAGTAGCCTATGTCACTTTCTAGCCCTTAAACTATATCCTTGCCAAAAATCAAGTCAATCCGTTGCTCCGTTGCTGCGTGAAAGAGGAACAAACTAACAAACATCATACCACTGCTTTTAATATAATTGATATAAATTCTATTCAAATTGGAATATAAATCATATTTAAATATTAGAGAAGCAAACCCGATTAGTATAAGCCAAATCCCTGGCGAATAATTCCAACAAAACCTATTTATTTGTTCATCAAAAACAGAAAGAGTAAAAAAAAGTTCTTACCGATATTTAACATCGTTAACTTATTAAATGGAAATGAAATTATAAACTCAAATCTTGTGTTGCTTACCAGTACTATCATTTTTACTAATATTCCATCCGAAAGTTGCTTAAAAGTTAAAGCTTTGGCGATAAGGTCTGCACCTGGTCTGTTGAACTTGATATTTATAAAATTAAAATATTATTTAGTGCATTGTGGGACAATTACCTAAGTTAATTTAGATTTATTGTTAATTTAATTTAATGTTAGAGTTGCATTTCTTTTGAATGTTATAATATTGCAGAGCCAAATTAGGATTGCCATAACGCTGGTCCTATGGAAGTGTGTACGGCCCTTAGTATGGGACGCAACTTGCGTCGTTACTTTGGCACCGTCACATCTTTGAGACTAAGAGTAGGGCTGGAGCGGCGGCCAATTCGGCGGAGCAGCATAAGCGGCTCAAATATGCTAACCTTGGTAGTGGTTACATATTTGAGCCATTTGGAGTTGAGACTTTGGGTCCGTAAGGGCCGGGAGCTCATCTTGTTTTCAAAAGTCTTTCTGAGCGTCTGGTCACGCGTCCGTGACCAGAATGCTGGAGTTTATTTGACTCAATGTATAAGCATTGCCATTCAGCGTGGCATTCAGCGTTGAAAACAAGATACGTACATATTGTACAAGTTAAAAAAGATTTGCATTAAATAAATCCGACGAACATTAAATGATACCTTTAATTCAACTAACAAGCGAAAACATTGAATACAAGAACTCACAAAATGGATATAAAGGGAACGAAATTGGACATAATTTTATTACTTTAGAACTGGGGCTTGAGGCGGCAAGTTTTCATATTATATTACGCCATTTTATCGCAGCTTGTATTTATTATGCCTGCATCTTTAATTACTGACGACGCGTCTTGTATAATATATATATATCGACGCTTGAAAGGCAAAAATTACCAAGCGACAGTTTGGGCGATATTGAGTTATATATATCACTGAAATCAGAAAAAAAAACTGCGTCGATTGGTCTTACTCTCACGGCGCTAGGACGAAGTTTGTTGTCGTTTGGTAACTTAAAAAAAGACACATTTTCACAGTTTTCGGCGTCCAAGCGACTAAAATTTTAATGATTTATGAATATTTTTCACATAGTAAGGATTAGATTTTTATAATTTACACTAAGTAATTTTTGCCTCGACTTTAAATAATGCATCTAAACATAAAGTATTTTCTGCCTTGCGAGTACCCAGCATTACTTAAGAATTTTTACCTGATTGTTGTTTTTCTCTCTCGTAATTTAAGACTTTTTAACACACCTTCAATAGACTTTCTTTGTCATTTAGTACTTTTTAGCTAAATATAATTTATTCAAAAATGTGAAGTAGTGAATATCTACCTGCCTGAAACAGGATATATTTTGTCGTTAAGTAATTTTCTACCCGCCGATTTTTTTAAAGTTTATGTTACTTAGATAACTATTTCTGATATGAGATTTCTCTAAAAGTGACCTTATCCATGCAGCACCTTTTTTGTTTTGTCACTTATCCGCACTGTAAATCAGATTCTAAGTGGCTGTTGGTAACAAAATAACGCATTAACTTTCGCTTAGACAACACGCATGCGTGCGCGCATGGTGCAAAGTACTTAATCTCGTAGCTTGTTTGTGTACTCGGTAACTGCATTATTAAGATTTTATGACTTTATATTTATAGATTTTCAGATATGACATTATATTAGATTATTAAATTTATATTTTACATTAATTTAAATCTATTGTTAAAAGTACATAAAAATCGAAAAAAAGCGAGTAGATTGGAGCGAGATAGAAGCTTGGTAATTTGGTGTGTTTCAGTGTGTTTAGCATATGTGGACTTTGAGATAGCCATTGATTCGGTCAAGACATGGGCTGTGCTTGAGTCTATCCAGCGATGCCGCAAATAGTCCAGCCGGTCTGGAGACAGGGCAGTTCCTAAATTTACGGAAGACGAATAGGTTAGTCCTTCTGAGGAAAGATGGGCGCCCTGCGGACTCTCCCTCCGCGTACCGCCCTATAGTGCTGCTGGATGAGGTGGACAAGCTGTTCGAATGCGTGATAGCTGCTTGCCTCATCCAGTATCTTGATAGGATTGGTCCTCACTTGTCCGACGAGCAATTTGGTTTCCGGGCGGGCCGGTCTACAATCGACGCTGTTAAACGTGTCAAAGCCCTCTTGGACGAGGGGGTGGCTCATGGTCAAGTGTTGGTGGCATGTCTCTAGACATTTAATACACTGCCATGGGTTTGTGTAGAGAACCTACGAAGAGGCTGCCAGTCTTGCGATGGCAACGGTGCAGGTGGTGGCGAGAAGGATAGTGAAACTGGGACTCCAAGTAGCGCTGAATAAGTCAGAGGCCCTGGTATTCCATGGCCCATTCTAAATCTTGGGGAACCAGTTGCCGCTAGTCGTCTTTTATATCTTGGAGTGGTGTGGTCAATGGCCTTGTGCGGGGTGCTTATATGGGCGGACGCCCTAAACCGAGAAACGGACGCTTTTCTGAAGTGACCAACCACAACGCGCAATGGTCATCGGGGTAGTCAGAGGTTATCGCACTATTTCGTGTGACGCGACATGCCTTTTGGCTGGGTCACCTCAATGGGATTTAAAAGTGGAGGTAAATAAATAAATAATTTTATTTTCAGACAGCACAGTAAATCGTTAAAATCAGTAAACACAAGGCACATGCGAACATACCCGTGGCGCACGGAGCTCCGCCAACGCGGGCAGAATCCGGCACTCGCATGCATGCTCGAGGAGTGGAAGGGGGAGCTGGCCAAGCATCCAGCTGGCAGCTGGACCGTCGAAGCTATACAGCCCGTCCTCGTTGACTGGCTGGACAGGGCGCATAGGTAGCTTACCTTCGACCCCGTAACAGGTGGCTTGGGCAACGAATTCAAGGGAGTTCGTTGCCTGAAAAGCATAGCCCGAGGGCTACGCTAGGAAGAGCGTGCGGTATTTCCCCGCGCCACTTAAGGAAAGAAGGGTGAAAATCCACCCTTAAATAGGGCAAGGTCCTAGGAGCCGCGAACGAGTGCGAACGCGTCCTCGCAGCTCCAGCTCATAGGCAGCAACATCCCCGGGGTTTGTAGTGGGTACACCGATCAGTGGAACTCCCACATAACCACCCTGCTCCCTCGGCGGGGTGGTATCCATAAAATATTTCTTTGGAAAAAAGAAGGACAAGTAGTCCAGCTAGGTAAATTCAACTTCAAGAAGGAGGTCAATCGCTGAATCCAACTCGGCTAGGCAGCGTTCGGAAAACCAAATGACGTCTTTTCATCCGATAAACCTCAGTGCCTCGAGACGAGAGTTGCAACAGTTGTGTGTTCCCGAAACGTGATCGTTTACTGTGGGCCTAATCGCAGCGTAGTCTTGATATCTAGATTATGGGTCCACCTCCGAGATGAACGGAAGATCTCATCAAGACCGCAGCATCGTGCTGGAAGCAAGCCGTTTCCAGCCGGTCTTATTAGAAATCTATAGGGGAGGCCTTAGTCCAGCTGTGCAATGTCTGCAAAGACAACGACGACGACAAATTAATAGAAACAATAATTAACAATGAAATAGGTAATGATTTGACATGGTTGATTTTTATTATAAATATTTAGATAGGTTTTTCAGAAACCGATGTCAACTTTATAGTTTTAATTTTAAGTAGTTTTTATTGTGACAATATTTTTGATAGCATTTTTTTTCATTCATCATCAGATGAGGTTCATACTCAGTAGAGAGTGATTGTAGATGACTACAAGGGTTGTTTAAGAATTGGTGATGACGATATCCGTTGAAAACTTTCGCAAAAGTTTCTAATGTAGTGTACAAACCTGAATTTTTGTTAGGTTGTTCCTTTTTGGAAGGTAAGTGTAGGACTTTTTTTCCTACACTTAGCTTATTTAAATAGGACTATGGTTGAAATTGTCTGGCAGTAAAGTGGTTTATCTTTTTATTTCGATCATTTTACCTATGTGTTAAACATCTGTTTATTCTGGATGCATCATTTTGCTTCAAATATAATCATAAAATATTGGAGTTTAGTTAATTTTACATGTTTTATGATAAAAATTTGTTTTTGGTTAGTAATTTTTACCTGTTTGTGATTTTGATCAAAATTTTACTAACCGACACTATCTCTTAAATTATTGAGAAAAATCATATTTTTTAAATGACAGTTCATAAAGCTTTTAAATTTCTTTGACGTCAAGATCAATATCAAGATCAATAACCTTCCAAAAAGGAACAACCTAACAAAAATTCAGGTTAGTACACTACATTAGAAACAAAAGGCATGTCGCGTCACACGAAATAGTGCGATAACCTCTGACTACCCCGATGGCCATTGCGCGTTGTGGTCACTTTAGAAAAGCGACCGTTTCTCGGTTTAGGGCGTCCTCGAACAAGGCCATCGACCACACCACTCCAAGATAAAAAAACGACTAGCGGCAATTGGTTCCCCAAGATTAGGAAGAAGGCGTTTAAGTGACCCAGCCGCACCCATTATTCGAGGAACTAACTGGGCGAAATGCTCCCAAAAGTTCCACTTTTCATCGAGGTGTAGGCCTAGATACTTCATCGTAGGCTTCACCTTAATCGATTCTCTCCCTAGTGATTCCGGCGCTCGTCGAGGGCCATGGAATACCAGGGCCTCCGACTTGTTCAGCGCTACTTGGAGTCCCAGATTCACTATCCTTCTAGCCACCACCTGCACCGTTGCCATCGTAAGACTGGCAGCCTCTTCGTAGGTTCTCTACAGAAACCCACGGCAGTGTATTAAATGCGTTGGCGATGTCTAGAGACACGCCACCAACACTTGACCATGAGCCACCGCCTCGTCCGAGAGGGCTTTGACACGTTTAACAGCGTCGATTGTAGACCGGCCCGTCCGGAAACCAAATTGCTCGTCGGACAAGTGTGGACCAATCCTATCAAAATACTGGATGAGGCAAGCAGCTATCACGCATTCGAACAGCTTGTCCACCTCATCCAGCAGTACTATAGGGCGGTACGCGGAGGGAGAGTCCGCAGGGCGCCCGTCTATCCTCAGAAGGACTAACCTATCCGTCTTCCGTAAATTTAGGAACTGACCTGTCTCCAGACAGGCTGGACTACTTGCGGCATCGCTGAATAGACTCAAGCACAGCCCATGTCTTGACCGAATCAATGGCTATTTCAAAGTCCACATATGCTAAACACACTGAAACACACCAAATTACCAAGCATCTTTCTCGCTTCAATCTACTCGCTTTTTTCGATTTTTATGTACTTTTAACAATATATTTAAATCAATGTAAAATATAAATTTAATAATCTAAGATAAAGTCATATCTGAAAATCAATAAATATAAAGTCATAAAATCTTAATAATGCACTTACCGAGTACACAAACAAGCTACGAGATTAAGCACTTTGCACCATGCGCGCACGCATGCGTGTTGTCTAAGCGACAGTTCGGTGAAGACGTAATCGTTATTTTGTTACCAACAGCCACTTAGAATCTGATTTACAGTGCGGATAAGTGACAAAACAAAAAAGGTGCTGTATGGGTAAGGTCACTTTTAGAGAAATCTCATATCAGAAATAGTTATCTAAGTAACATAAACTTTAAAAAAATCGGCGGGTAGAAAATTACTTAACGACAAAATATATCCTGTTTTAGGCAGGTAGATATTCACTACTTCAGATTTTTTAATAAATTATATTCAGGTAAAAAGTACTAAATGACAAAGAATGTTTATTGAAGGTGTGTTAAAAAGTCTTAAATTACGAGAGAGAAAAACAACAATCAGGTAAAAATTCTTAAGTAATGCTAATTCCTGAGTACTCGCAAGGCAGAAAATACTTTATGTTTAGATGCATTATTTAGAGTCGAGGCAAAAATTACTTAGTGTAAATTATAAAAATCTAATCCTTACTATGTGAAAAAATTTCATAAATCATTAAAATTTTAGTCGCTTGGACGCCGAAAACTGTGAAAATGTGTCATTTTTTAAATTACCAAACGACAACAAACTTCGTCCTAGCGCCGTGAGAGTAAGACCAATCGACGCAGTTTTTTTTTCTGATTTCAGTGATATATATAACTCAATATCGCCCAAACTGTCGCTTGGTAATTTTTGCCTTTCAAGCGTCGATTTATAATCTATTAGAACCGAGTAGAAATGAGTAATAGAAAATTTTATATGATTTTTTTTCCAAAAAATAAAACTTTAAAATGCTCTGGTGTAAAGTTGCCAATATGTCGCTTGGTAATTATTGCCTTTCAACCGTCGATATGTACTTCGTAAGTAAGTGCAATAATTACTTTTCTTCATCATCACCATCATAATTCGCTGGGTTATTTATCTTCTTGTTGGGTAGAGGTCTCTCTCTTATTGTTCCATCTGCCATGGTTCTGTGCCAATCGTGTCCAGCTAGCTTAGTATACGACGATGTAAAGAGTTTTGTCGTCGTGTGAAAAAGTAGGTAAGTAAGTTCGTACAGGCCGGGTGGACAGCCCTGGTGTCAGTGTTTTAAGCAGCCTGAAGTCTTCTGTTATGACTAAATGGTTACAACATACGAGACCCATGAGAAACTTTTATTAGTTAGCCATCTACCGGCAACTCGATGAAAAAACTATATCACATACAAAACTACATCTTTTATCTATACATCAGCCATAAGACGTCCACTGCTGAACTTATGCTTCCCCTATGGATATCCAATAAGACCGCTTGGAAACGGCTTGCATCCAGCGATGCAAACGATCCCGTGGTCTTAATGAGGTCAACCGTTCACCTTGTGGGTGGACGTCCTACGCTGCGCATGCCGTACGAGGTCTCCACTCGAGAACTTTTCGACCCCATCGGCCATCAGTTCTCCGCGATATGTGCCCTGCCCACTACCATTTCAACTTGCCAATCCGTTGGGCTATGTCTGTCTTTGGTTCTTCTATGCGGATCTCATTTCTCATTCGATCTCACAGTGAGACTCCAAGCATAGCCCTCTCCATAGCTCGTTGGGCTATTTGAAGCTTATTAAGAAAGGCCCATAGTAAGAGACTACGTTTCAGTGCCTTAAGTCATCACTGGTAAGACACACTGATCGAACATTTTTGACTTGAGACACTGCACACTGCAAATTGCATCTCAAAATTGCCAAAATATATGAAACATCTGATTCGCAAAAGCTGTATTGGCTTCATAGTATGTTCATTACGAATATTACGATGGTCTGAATCACTATTTTTCAGCTTAATACACCCCTTTTTAATAAAACAGTATAATTTAGGTACTAAACAAAACATCGTAAGTCAGACTCCACCTACACATTTTTCTTCAACTTTACAGCGACAAAAATCTCAGGATCCAAATGTAGATATTCTCACACAGAATACATAAATTCTATTCTAACTCGCATAACTTTTTCATGTTACTCTTTCTTTTCCCAAAGGTAGAAAAAAGCCTTGAATATTCTTTGAAAATTGAAGTTTCTCGAGTGGAGCGTGTCTGTATTGTTTGAGATGTGGCCATTAAACGGAAGAATAACGAGTTTAAGTATTTAAATTATTTTATGACAATATGTAGGAATTATTTCTATATATTGCAGTGCCTAAGCCAAAACGCTTTAACAAGTATGTATTGGGAGTTTTGGTTCATTGATAACTTATCAAACTGAAACGTAGTGCTCTACGGGCCTTATAAGCAAATAAGCAAGCTCAAAGTAGCTCAACGAGCTATGATATATCTCTATATCTCTACTCAGATTCTCGGAGCTGTTTTGCGAAGTAGAATCAGAAATGAGGAGCCCAAAGCGAAGAGAACTGATGTCCGATGGGACTACCGAGTCCTCGAATAGAGACCACGTGCCGCCAAGCGCTGCGTAAGACGTTCACTGTCCAATACCAATATTATGTAAAATTTATAGATTTAATACGCTGAAAAATAATCGAAATCTGAGACTTTGAGGTCTACTGGCAGAACACTGCTTTAGCAAAGAGAAACCCATGTCAACTTTCTAGTATATTATCTAGGATATATTATAATCGTTGATTAATTTGATTAGTAATAGCAAGATGTAATCGTATGCTAGATAAAACGCTCTGATAATGAGTTAAAATTTTTATCTGCAAATGAAAATCAAAAACTTTTGGCCACAAGAGTTACCTTCAACTTTATAGCCCCAATAGAAAATTATTTCCGGATGAACTAAGTCATAAAAATTGTTACAACTTTCATGAAACTTGTCTTGCTGCATAATTGTGCAGAATTTATATTCCAAAGGCTCTCTTGTCGACTTATCTGATAAAACGTACAATTTGTACCGACAAGGTGTGACAACCATTTAAGTAAGCATCAGAAATCTGGATGCAAGCCGCATCCAACCGGTTTATTGGAAACAAAGAAAAGGTTTATTTTGTTTTTTTTTTAAGTATTTATTTATTCATCAATATCTATTTTGTCCCCTGCAAAGTAATCCACCACAGATATAATGCACTTATGCCAGCGCTTCTTCCAATCCTCGAAGCACTTCTGAAATGCACTTTTCGGTAGGTATAGCCATCAGCTCGTTCTTCGATTCTGACTTTATCTCATCAATTGTGGCAAAACCCTTTCCTTTTATTGGTTTCTTCAGTTTTGGGACTAGGAAAAAGTCGCAGAGAGCCAATTCTAGTAAATACGGTGGTTGAAGCATGATCACGGTGTTGTTTTTGGCCAAAAAATCGCGAACAAGCACTGATGTGTGAGCTGACGCTTTTGCTCAAAATGTAGCAATTTTGGAACATACTTCGCTGCCACACGTTTCATGCCCAAAACATTAAAGAATATTGCTTGGCATGAGCCGATTGATATGGCAACATCCTCTGCAACTTCCTTAATAGTGATTCGACGATTTTCCATAACATTTTTTTCACTCTTTCGATGTTTTCTTCGCTTGTTGACGTGGTTGCTACTCCAGGTCGCTTCTGTAAAGCGCTTGTACCACTTATAAACACTTTTTTGAGATAAAGTGGACTCGCTGAATGCCACAATCAACATTTCAAGTGCCTTGGAGCACTGTATTTCATTTTTAACGCACATATTAATTCATATTCTTTAGTTATTTTTTTTAAATTCAAAAGTCGAAGAACACACAAAAACGTAACTGACCTTTAGTTATCAAGAACAAATTACTGATCCGAATTAGCTGATAATGCCAACATAGAATATGTACACAGCCTGCGAAAAAATATTACTAAGAAACTGTTATTATTATTAAAACTATTTTTCATAATTCACTTGTTCTTTTAAACAGACCTCGTATATAGGGGAGGTTTTTGTCTAGTACAGTCCCAGCTGATAATGATGACGATTATGACTTGTAAAGGTGACGCAATTTACAGTTATTGTAGTCCATCGGCTTGCATCCAGCGCGTTCCTGCGATCTTAATTATATCGTCAGTTCACCTAGTCGGTGAACGTCCTACGCTACGCTTGGTGGTACGTGGTCTCCAATCAAGAACTTTACAGCCCCATCGGCAATTTCATAGTAGCCAACAAAAACCTAGTATATTTACTGTAATTTTCACTAGCAGTGAGTTTAGAATTATTTTGATGAAATATAGCAACTGTCAATAACATTAAACCAAAGGATATTGGAACAATACGAAAAGTTGGAAATCTGAATAATGATAAAAGGAGGAAATTTCAAAGCAAACAGAGCTTTGAAATTTTAAGTAGTAACTTGGTGAAATCATTATTTTCCTCTATTTCGTTGCCTACGGTTTTACTCGTACAATGGCTCGGATGACACTTTCAATCATGGTTCGCGGTGGTTTTAATCGTTTAGACATATCAGAGGTCTTCAGACAGCTTACAAACTCTGACGCCAGGTCTGAGACCCAGACTTTATATTTACCAACTCATTTTCTGGTTTACCTACCTAGAAATTTCTATGGTTTATAGTTTTCGATGACAATCTCTTGATAATTTTCAGTTTTCTTACCTAAGTATTTAAGGAGTTGCTTCTTACATCATACCACATAAAACAGATTAAGCTGTGTTGTAAATATTAGTTTTTATAGAAGTTTTTTTAGCCAATTAATGATTATTTTTATATTACTATTTACACTATTAATATTTACAGAATATTAACCAATAATATTACTATAGAAGTTATTGTAATCAGAATCGATAACTATAATAAATGATTTAATTTGATTTTAAACGGGGACACAGAAAAAATCTTCGAGCAAATATCTCTAGAGTCACAATCGTGCAAAAAAGTGTCCGAGCCAAAACTCTGCCCAATCTACATAGTGGGCAGACTCTTTAGTTAGTCGTAAGGCGATTGCAAGCTAACTACAACGCCGTGCGATGCCAAAGTGCTCGGTTACAAGCACTAAAATTAGGTGACAGAACGTCGAGATTTAAGGCCGATTTACACATACGGCGGGTGCGGGTCGGGCGCGGTGCGGAGCGGGAGTACGGCGTGTCTATAGTACCAGTTTCAATGGACGATAACACAAAGAACCCGTGCGCTGATCGGGCGCGGGGCGGGCGCGTTGTGCGTGTTGTCGTCCAATGAAACAGGTACTAAAAGACACGCCGTACTCACGCCCCGCACCACGCCCGCCGTATGTGTGAATCGACCTTAAAGAAAATGGGTCATTGTGAATTTTTTAATGTAAATATCTAAGTCGGTATGTATGAAGGCAATCGGACATTTTTTTACAACCTTCACTTAGGGACTGTGACTCTGTAGATAATTATCTAATTTTCCCTGACAGCTCTCTACTAGAGTTTGTGCTAAAAGAACTGTCGTGGCGTTACCGTGAACTAACAATCAGATTTTAATCAGCAGCCAAGATACTGACTACTTGGTAGACGCGAGTCTACTGATGAAAACCGAATTGGTGTCTACCAAGTATCAAACACTTTTAGTGGCACTAGAAATGACAGAGCAGTGTTGACAGCGTAACAAAATTAGTAAAATGGCACACGGGAGACCTCATCTACGACGCTTCTCTCTTTGCATAAACTCTACCCTTCGTTTCTATAAAGGCGTGAAACGAACAATTGGAACAAGAGGGTAGCACCAACCCTTGCACTCCACTTTGCATTAGGGTTGCGTTACGCATTCACCGACTTACCTGAATGGATAAACGAAGACACCACTATCGTATTTTTCAAGCAAAGCCGATAGTCGGGTATAGAAATGTTTAGTACCATAATATTGCCATTTCTATAAATAATGTGGTTATTGTGGAAAAACCTGCACAGAGGGGAAATAAAAATGGCTCGAGGAAT
Organism: Hypomecis punctinalis; assembly: GCA_949316475.1. Taxonomy (NCBI): domain Eukaryota; kingdom Metazoa; phylum Arthropoda; class Insecta; order Lepidoptera; family Geometridae; genus Hypomecis; species Hypomecis punctinalis. Next base: position 5,929,006 of record OX438804.1, on the reverse strand, counting down.
CTAGACTTAAAATAGAAAATGCGGTTCTGAGAGAAAATAAAAGCTAAAGTAATGCTATTTTTTCCGAGTTTTTAATAAAAATGAAAGATATTCTGGAGTGATGATAAATTGCGATTGTTGAAGTATAGTAAGTACATAAATTGCGATTGCTGAAGTAAGTACATAAGTGGTTTTTCATTTTGAGGTCACGATATGTCAGCATAGTTGCATGAAAATTATTTGAACCTTAAAAAAAACAACATATTGCAATGATATGTGATATCTAGTTTTAAAATTGTCAGAGACCAAAATAGCTTTTTAAAAGGTAAAAAAACCTGTTCTTATGTCTAAATGTTTGAATATGAACATTGAAAAATAATGATTTTTTTCCTTTAAAAAAAATAAAAATATTTGCATTTAAATATAAGGATTTCAATAATATAATATAAGGCCCATCGCTGTCAGTGTGGTACTGCAGTTGACCAGCTCGGTCACCACGGTCTCTCTTGCTCAAGAAGCGCTGGTCGGATTGGACGCTACGCCTGCCTTAACGATGTCATACGCAGGGCTTTTGTCACCACCAATATCGCAGCCGTACTCGAAACGAGTGGGTTGGCGCGTGGTGATAAGCAAAAGGCCTGACGGCATGACGCTGGTCCCATGGAAGTGTGGACGGCCCTTAGTATGGGACGCAACTTGTGTCGATACTTTGGCACCGTCACATCTTCCTGAGACTCAGAGTGGGTCTGGAGCGGCGGCCTATTCGGTTGAGCAGCACAAGCGGCGCAAATATGCTAACCTCGGTAGTGGTTACATATTTGAGCCATTTGGAGTTGAGACTTTGGGTCCGTGGGGACCGGGAGCTCATCTCGTTTTCAAAAGTCTTTCTGAGCGTCTGGTGGACGCGACGCGTAACCAAAATGCTGGTGTTTATTTGGCTCAACGTATAAGCATTGCCATTCAGCGTGGCAATGCTGCCAACTGGCAGTGGGCTTGAGCACTTGGATTATCTTTAGACCTTCAAGGGTCTGTGGATGATCCAATTGCTTTCATGGGTCGTAGCGCTCGTAGCTTAGTTTGACTAGGTGATTGTCAGCGATCACCGAAATTAAGCAACGTTGCGCACGGTCATTATTTGGATGGGTGACCGCGGTGGCATTTTCCAACTGAGCGCTACCGTGGCTCGGATGACACGTTAAATTGTAGGTCCCGGTTGTTTTAACCGTTCAGCCATGTCAGAGGCCTTCAGGCGGCCTAAAAACTCTGACACCAGGGCTAGCCACCCGGCCTATACGAACTTACTTACTTACTTAATTGCTTTCTTTGTAGTAGTAGTGTAGTATTGTCATTATAATATAAATAAACAATATATATTTATATATATATATATAAGTACCTAATTAAATAACGTGTATTATATGATGGGAGTCGAAAAATTGTCAAGTGGAGACCACGTACTGCAATTATCATAGTAAGGACGTCCACCCTTATTACGGACGACCTCATGATGATCGTACTGGATCCAAACTACTTCCAGCCTCTTAGGAGATCTCCAGGGGACGTCTATGTCCATCAGTAGACGTGATGTGGCAGAAAAGAACTAGTATTTTAAAGGATGTAAAAATGCAACTCCTAAACGAAACATCCACTCATTTTTGAAATGTTCACATTTTATTAAACCACAAACAGACCAAAGGCTCAGAGTTGAAAGCCCGATAATATCCTTTAGAAGCGAGTTCCCGCACAAAGCAACAAGTGACAAAGAGCTGAAAGGTATTGAATAACAGTTGAGTTTGTCTGTTTGTGTGAAACTGTGACGGAAACGCGTTGGCTTAGTTCTTACATGGATGGTATACGATTGGTCTATGTTAAGAGATGCAGGAAATATTATGTTTCTCTATATTGGACTGTAATACGGAATACTTTATTTTGACCAAACTTAAAAAACATTTCATAAACTATAACTATTAAAATTAATCTACTTAAAATAAAAACTAATACTAAATACTAAAACTTATATTACTAAAATAAAACTAATCTAAAAGACCTGGGGCAGAGGGTAACGAGGCCAGAATGCTGGTGGCGTTGCCTCGTTGAATTGATATACTTATTTTTTGACCAAAATAGATGCCAGCATTCTGGTCACGTGTCACCTCTACCAGTCGCCTAGCTAGATCCTTATATAAAAGGTGAGCGTCCGGCCCCTACGGACCTAAAGTCTCAACCCCAAACGGCACAAAATGGTACTTTTGTCCAACGACTCATATTTGTGCCGTTTGAGGTTTTCAGCTTTAGCTGCTGCAGCGCCAACTTTCTCTGTTCTGCAAGGAAGATGGGACAACGCCAATGTGTCAACACATGTAGCGTCCCACACTAAAGGTCGTCCCATCTTCCATGGCACCAATGTCATTCCGTCGGACCTCTTACCGTCGTCCCGCGACAGTCTATTAGGCTCTAAGATTGACGGGACGCCGGCACTGACAAAGGCCCGGCGGATAACATCGTTCAGGCTGGCGTGTCGCGAAAAGCGTCCTGCACTTTTTGCGCAAAATTACTGTAATTATGTACCTAAGTATTGCTTCGTAAAGCGGTAGATTTTTAGAGGTAGATATGTACCTAATACTCATCATTATGAATAACTTTAACGATGAGAACAATCTCAAAATTTCCAAAACCCCTTAAAGGCAGCAGTTAGCGTAGACAAAAATAATGTTACATCACCTTGACAGTGTTGTGTACCTAATTTCTGCTTCAGCTATTTCAAAAGTCTTCGAGTGATTTATCGAAATCGACATCGAAGGTTAAGCTTATATAAAATTGTCTTTTTATCTTCCTTAAACAGTGGACTAAAAATGTTTCAATCCACTTGTAAATTAAGCCTCATCAGAAGGAATAGCAACATCCTGCAGTCGCGGCCATCGCTTTGTCGTTTACTGGCTCGCTCGACGCTTTTCCAACAATAGGTAGGTATTTATTTGTTCTCAACAGATAGCTTGACTTTCATTCGGTAACAATGTTGGCTCCATACTGGCTAGCTTGCCAGGCGAGTTGGCTTAGAGCAACGGTTTTTATTTTTTCGTTGCGTCATCGTGTTACACAAGGTCACTTTTAAAACACCGCTGAACTAAACTTCAACCGTTTTTGAGCCTGGAAAATATCAATATACAAAAGATGAAAAATAAATAAATATAACGGGACTTGGGGTCCATCATCATCATCGTCATTAGCTTAATGCGCATACGCGCGTGGGTTATTTTGTGGGCGAGGACATATAACTGCTAGTAACACTATGTCACGGCCTGTTTTAGTCTCAAATCACTTTCCTGTTCAAAGTCCTTAGTAATAACACTATCACATTATGACAATCCGAAACTGTAATGCGTAAGCGATCCGCCGAGCACGAGATGCCCTTTTCGGGACCCGCTCCACTGTACGTGGATACAAGTCCGCCCGTGGTTCTCGTAACACTGCTGGCTGGGCGTTCCGCTAGAGTGGTTCATCACTCTCAATACACTAGATGGCGCTATAGTCAATACCCCGATAAATAAAATAATAAAGAGTAAGAAAGTAAGCAAATATGGAATAGTATCCCTAATGTGGACACTTATTTCGAATACACACCAGTACACATGGACAGTAATGATGATCCACATCTTTTCATCACAAACAAAAAAATGTAGCAATTTTCACATTATTGTTGATTTATCAAAAATTCCTCAGCTGATTTCGATAAAATTAAAATGGAACCAATTTCCAAGTCTTACATTTTTTATCGGACCTAAATTTACATTTTTTAAATTTAGGTCCGGTAAAAAATGAAATATTGAAATCGTATCACTCTGCAAAAAGGTATACTAATTTTTTTCCCGTAATCCTACGGGAAATTCTTGCCCGTGGTCCTACTAGTAATACATCTGGTAGGACCACCAACAAACGAAAAGTTTACGCGTTGACTTGAGTACCTCCTTCCTTTCTTCGTCGATCAAAAATTTAGTATTTTTGTTAAGCAGGTGATAGCGGTTGCGGTGCGGGGATCAGGCGCGTGCTAGTACTCCAATCTTGAAAAAGATCGCTAAATGCGGTCTAACCCATAGTAGACTGAAGATCCACTGATTAAAGCTTGTGCTACCTCTGTTATATTTTAATTTTAAATCTAAACAGAATTATTGTCCAGGAAAACAGGTTATAAATAATAATTTTCCAGTGTATGAGAATTGAAATTCAGGAGGAAGTAGCGGTGCAGTCTCGGGGGCCGGCATAATGAATACACGGCTACAATGACAGCTTTCATGAATAATAAACAGAGATAACATTATTCTCCGTGAAATAATATACTTGCATAGCGGTAACAAGGTTTGAATAAACAGGCAAGTGCGGGTTGACGGCGCTCGGGGTTTTGTAAAAGATAGGTAGGTAATATAAGTTCATGTTTTTGTATACAGGGTTATTTCTAATCAATTAGCATCCTTCTAGGAGCTTATTCTGTCCATCAAAACTAACAACTTTTGTTCTACGACTTTCGTCAAAACTCAAAAAAAAAATTGTTGTTCCATAGACAAAATTTAGTTCACCCGAGACAACATTTTGTCTCGGGTGAACTAAATTATATAGAATATGGAACAGCTGATTTATTTTTTGAGTTTTGACCAAAGTCGCAGAACAAAAGTTGTTAGTTTTGATGTCCAAAATAAGCCCCTGAAAGGATGCTAATTGATTAGGAATAACCCTGTATAAGATCAGATTGAACCATATTGATGATAAGCCTAAAAATGAATCGAAAAAAAGTTCAACTAAATAATTTATTGCAAAATGTTCCGTAGTATTATTTACATGCAGTTCTTAAGTAGCATAATTTGTACAGTTACATAAATTTAAGTCTATACCCAGCATTTGGCATAGCTTTTACTTTGTACTCGTATATACTTAATTTTATGTTACTACACAAAGCTGATGATAATGGCATTTTTAGAGATTTCATAATAATATTATCATATAATATTAAAATAAAATATCAACGTGCTCTGCAAACAATGTTTAACATTTATCTTATTTCCAAAAAAAAACTTTAATATCAATTTGAAACTGTAATATATTTTTTTTTAAATCACACTCTATTTCTTATCCAAGCGATTGACACCAAAAACATAACAATTTGTTACAATTTAAGGGGTGGGAAGAGTTTTCTCCCGGAAAGTACATTTTATTAAAAATATATTTATAATTTTCTCGATGTTCTACAGAAAACGCAAAAACACTGATCGATTCACGATCCTCTTAATACTTTTCATATCAAGTCATAAAAGCATAGCTGCAATATAACACTTATTAATTACCTACTTTTTAGATTCAGGTATACTATTAATAAATATTTACAAGTACTAGCGTTAAGTTTCTAATAATATGCAATATCTGAGCCATAAAGCAAATACCTATCTCAACGCGATTTCATTTTACATCGATAAACAAAAGAGTGGTTTTAAATCCAATATGCAGAGCAAAAGTAATCAAATATACGGTTATTGCGTCAATATATTGGTGTAATTATCGTCTCATATTAATAAAATAATATAATAAGAGTTTGTTTGTTTGAACGCAAATAATTGGTGCTAAATCACATTTTACACAAGTGCTCAAAAAGAGTCGATGATATCAAACAAGCAGTAAGGTGCAAATGAATGCAGCCAAAAGACAGTGAATAACATAAATTAAAGGAGGCCTACGTTCATCAATCTGGTATCACTGGCTGATGATATCCTGCTATGTGCCTATAAAATCAGACTATAATACAATAAAAATATATAATACTAGCTAACCCAGCGAACACTATAATACAATAAAAATATACAATACCATCTGACCTAGCGAAAACTATAATACATTAAAAATATACAATGCTAGCTGACCCAGTGAACACTATAATACAATAAAAATATACAATACTAGCTGACTCAGCGAACACTATAATACAATAAAAATATATAATACTAGCTAACCCAGCGAACACTATAATACAATAAAAATATACAATACTAGCTGACCCAGCGAACACTATAATACAATAAAAATATATAATACTAGCTGACCCAGCGGACACTATAATGCAATAAAAATATACAATACTAGCTGACCCAGCGAACACTATAATACAATAAAAATATACAATACTAGCTGACTCAGCGAACACTATAATACAATAAAAATATATAATACTAGCTAACCCAGCGAACACTATAATACAATAAAAATATACAATACTAGCTAACCCAGCGAATACTATAATACAATAAAAATATATAATACTAGCTAACCCAGCGAACACTATAATACAATAAAAATATACAATACTAGCTGACCCAGCGAACACTATAATACAATAAAAATATATAATACTAGCTGACCCAGCGAACACTATAATACAATAAAAATGTATATTACTAGCTGACCCAGCGAACTTCGTTTCGCCCGCATGATATTATGATTTTTGTGCTACCCCATGAAAACCCATTTTTATCTGGGATAATAAGTAGACTATGTCACTTTCCGTCTCTCAAACCCGAGGCCCTACCTTACCACCCTTAAGGTGAAAAATCAAAAAATAAAAATTAAACAATTTGTCGGTTGTTCGATTCGACAGTTGTTTTTTTGACATTTATTCAAGCGCACTCTAGCATAGCATAGATAGCAGATTTTTTCCTACTTACTTAACACTTATATCGTTATGTTATGGAAAATTTACGCAATATAATTATAATTTACAGCCTATGTGTTATTCTGATATATTATAAGCTATATTATTGCAAAGTTTCATCTCAATTTGTTTAGTAGTTTTTGCGTGAAAGAAGAACAAACATCCATCCATACATCCTTAAAAACTTTCGTGTTTACAATATTAGTAGTAGGATAGTAGGATTCTACGTTTGTAGATGTTTGGGGTTCCGTACTAACCCTAAAAAGAAAAAACAATAGGTAACAGTTTCTTCTAAGCAGTAAAAAAGAGAACAGGCTGAAATCTTAGAGCTTTCGCAGACTAGAGCAGCACTAGAGAATTTAGTAATTGTCTACTCTTCAGATTCCATCCACATTTCCTTCAAGCGTTGAGATTATAGTTGTTTCTTTTGTTTAATAAAGATTAGACTGTTTTTTAGCGATCACTTAAGTTGAGCAATGTTCAGCATGGTCAGTCTTCGGATAGGTGGACCTCGGGTGACGTTTAGCTTCGACTGACAGGTGTTAAGGCTCGGGTTGGTCCCGGTTTTTAGGGCTTCATACCCGAGAAATCAAAACGGGTGTCCGTCTATCTGTCTGTCTGTAAACAGGCTGTGTCTTATGAACCGTGATACCTGGACACCTGAATTTTTCATAGATGGTCTGTTGCCAACCACAAATACTAAAAACAGAATAAAATAAATATTTAAGGGTTGTTTGGTAGCGAACCATTTCTCTTCGCTGATTTTTCTAACCTTTAAGCAAAGTAAGAGACCAACAATGTATGTAATCTGGAATAAAAGAACATACTAACATAAAGGTAAACCAGAAAACGTTAAGTACAATACCAAATGGATCGTAAAAGCATACATATTTCAGAAAATAGTTTTGCTCATTCATAAAATTGTTCATTTGATATGTGCACAAGGGAAACCGTGAAGCGTGACTAGTCATATCATGCATGAAACGTTAATTTCGCATTTCTGGTGAACTGTAAATAATTGTCTCCTTTATATTTATAGTACATGAGCCACTGATTGTATAAATTACTGGTGGTTTTTGACACGTTATAATGTAGAGTTTGTGAACTTATGTAGGTATTACATGAATAAAACACGCTGCCGCTTATAAAAGATTTTCAGCTCTAGTCAACCTACTGTACAATGTTCATAATAGGCTACTTGAATATTTTTTGGAAATAGTTTTATATTATTTATTAATACATAAAAAGTACACTACATTTAATTTCCGAGAGATCTACTGTATCAACAATGACAATCAGTGTTAAAGAATAGATTTTCAAGATCCCGCCAAAACGACATTTTGTAATTGCGCTGGTCACATGACACGTGTGAGGTCACACGCTAGTAAACTATAGTTGATACTAGTAAATACGCCAGTTCACATTCAAAAATTTTACAAAAGATACTTTTGAAGTATCTTACAGATACAATAATATTACTCCGACAGAATAAAACACAAATTACACAAACATCAGTCAATCGAGAAATTCTTGCTTACTAGCATGTGACGTCACCAGAGTTGCCGCTCATCTTAGAGTGTTCACGTCACAGATAAAATAACAAAAAAAAATATCGTATTTTATTTCGTGCAACTTTCGAAAATTGTACAAATAAAGTGAAATATTTCCTTTTCAGGCTATATCTGTAAAGATTACCACAATCAGTAGTATATTTTTAACGTTGTCAAATAGCCTATTGTACACATAAGAATATTAGCTATTTATTTCAATCTTGCAAATAAAACCAACAATTACCGACGAAGATAACATAACCCGCAGAGGGTTATTATAATTTTTATTTTTAAAAAGTAAGTTCGTACAGGCCCTGATGTTAGAGTTTTTAGGCCGCCTGAAGACCTCTGAAACACCAGCACCGTGATGGCTAAACGGTTAAAACAACGGCACTTAAAATTTAACGTGTCATCCAAGCCACCGCGCTCAGTTGGAACATACCACCCGCAGTCACCAATCCAAATACTGACAGTGAGGAACGTTGCTTAATTTCGGTGATCGGTGACAATCACTTAGTCAAACTATACGCTACGTTTGTTTTCTAAGTTCGCTATTTTTTATTTACCTAAATATACAAATATACGCGTATTGAAAGTTTAATATTCAGGTAATATCAATGGACCTATATAGGACTGCACTTGCAAATATCTCGCGTGATTCTCAAAAATAAAAACTTAATCAAAAACCATGTAACCTAAATTTGCGAGTTGGTCGGTGAGATATTTTTTAAAATGAAGCAAGGGGATGATATTTCGAAATTGTGTACAAAACATCATCTTGCTTCAGTTCAGAAAATAATCTTTACTGTTTCAGATAAGTTACAAACACCGCCACGATCTCCTGAACTATGTTCTGTAAATAAAATGTCCCGATTAATTCCAATGCGGGAATGGTTTCAATTCCTGAGGGCGGATTCATTTTCCGCTTCAATTCACTTTTAATATTTCGATGGTCGTCTGAATACCGTTTGACTTCTGTTCGGATCATGGTTTTATGCGATTTGGGGACTTTTGAATAAAATTTCATGCATCGGATACAATTTTTTTCAATTATTATGAGTTGTTATATATAACTACAATCATAATTGTTACAGGCCTAATAGCTAGTGAGAAAACCTACGCTCTAGAATTGTTAGTTCCTCAAGTCAAACCGTAAAGATTTTTTTAAGGACAGATTCTTACACCAATTAGTTTAATAGCGTCAAATTAAGTTAAACAACATGTTTCCATTAATCTAAGGCCTAGACGATAAACTAGCGCAGTTAATGTGACCTAATTGCCATTCGAAGGTAACATGCAATATCTCTACTTTATATTCCACATATTGTGTTACTTCAGATAGTAATTAAATATTCAAATGACTAGAAACGCCCGTCAAGTTCCATTTCCTCAGTGCCAGCTCCGATAGAGCAGCGCTGTACTCCGAGGATCCAATATCCGCAGCTCTACATACGCGGCTCATTTCCGACGCTGGCCTACTCTACCAACTCTATCGCCTCTACGACTTAGATTTTACCAAAACGAAGTAGTGCGGTGATGGGTAAACAGTCCATGACTTTCATGAGTAGAGCTAGTGCTCTACTTTGTTTAAATCCATTGTTCGTGACTCTACATATTCTCTAGCAGGCCTGGCATATGTGGTATCAATAAATGTGTCGTTTTGTTGTGAAAATTGCTATTATATTGATTTATCGATTGTGCTAATACAATGTTGAGATTGTGTTTATCAATCTTCTATCGGATACACGACGGAAAGTGCACCCAGAAGTTGCATAATCTGGTCCCACCTGCCCCTTCTTCTATCGTACGGCTAGGCAGACGTACCGATATTGCCACCGTTTCATGGTGAACATTCCGCGCGATGGAACTAAGCATTTCAAATCTACATTCTTCATACAAACAGCCAAAATGTGGAACGCATTACCTGAGTCTGTCTTTGCGTTCAAGTACAGCGTGAGTGTCTTCAAATCCCGAGTAAATAGCTATCATATGCGTAATCGTTTTACACCCTAGACCGCATATCTGTTTAACATCATGCAGTGTGTAGTCAAATGCAAGCTTATATGGAAATTAAAAAAAGTGTCTATCACCTGCTCCTTGTACCCTGCGCTTAAAGGGCTACGAATCGCAGCGCGGAGCCTTCGCTGAATAAAACTAAAACTTCGTTGAATAGCACTCATTTAACGGGTATGTTCTGAACGAAAAAACTGAGAACCGGTTTTTATCGTTTTGATTCTGGTTAATTTCAAACCGGTTCCAGGCGCTGCGATCCGGCTAGGGACATCACCGTATTCACCGTTCCGCTCCGTTCCGTTGGAGTGGAGTCTTTACCTAACACTAGCCCGCTACGTGCGGTGACGCGATCAGAGATAAATACGTGGGTAAGTGACCCCGATAGAGGCGGATTTTGTTGAGCCAGCTTTGTGTATAAAACTATTTTTTTAAATTACTTAATGCTAGCGGCGAGCAAAATAGCGCTTATGGTATTTTTTTACTATGTACTAACTTTATTTGTGCAGTATAATCAAGTGATTGTAAATTTTAGTTAAAAAAAGGGACACACAGACCACGGGACCACAGACCCTGGAGTGTGTGGTGTTAGTAGTTTTTCGATAAAAAACTCGGACAAGTGCGAGTCAGACTTGCACATTGAGGGTTCAGTACAAACACGTTGTTAAAATAATTAAAAACCTGTTTTAGCATGTGCTAATGAAGTTCTTTTATATGATACCTTACATGATACGATTTACTCACTTTGAATTATGAGGCTCTATTTTTTTGTGATTTAAATAAAAATGTGCAGGTTTCAGATTTATTCCTATATGTATTGTGTACTCTGAGACAATGCTTCTCGCAAAATTTCATAGTTCTATGTCAACGGGAAGTACCCTGTAGGTTTTGATTTTAGTGAGTGTCGAAATATGCGGTTTTTTACGACATAAACGGCTCTAACTTTTTTAAACGATAACTGAGAAGTTTTTCTTTTACACAACTTCAAGAAACCATAGATAAACGTATACAGTTTTAATTTCAACTCGATATCTTTACGCTTTCCCGAGATAAAGAGTCTTGACATACACACCGACGGACAGACGGACGAATTGATCCTATAAGGGTTCCATTTTTTCTTAAATATTAATTATAGCCAAAGCTATTTGTAAAGTTTAGAACTAACTCGATATAAGTCGACATCGTTTCAGTCATAGAACATTTTTTATGTCCACCGCTGGACATAGGCTTCTCCTATAGATATCCAATAAGACCAGTTGGAAAGGACTTGCATCCAGCATGATCTTACGATCTGTATGAGGTCATCCGTCCTCCTTGGACTCGGTTCAACTTGGTTTTAAACAATTAGGTTGGTTTTAACAATTTTAAAACAACTGAATTTTCTCGTCTATCCCCCGTGTCTCTACTGCTTGGCTCAACTTCTATTTCACATACAGTACAATTCATTCATATGTATTAACTTTGGTTATAAAATATGTCATAATAATAAATATTCACAATTCATTCCAGTCGATTATCAATTAACTTAATAATAAATTAAGTATGAATTAATAATAACTACATATTACATATCGTTATATAAAAAGTAACAATAATCAAAAACATTTGATATCACAATTTACACATACATAATATCAATTATGTTTATTATTAAAAAATTAATTCCATCCATTCATTTTGCTATAGAAATTCATAATAGCACATCATTCAATTTAAAAAAATATTTTACGTCATAAAACCTTGTGGTCAATAGCCATGTTTTTAATTTCATCTTTAATGACATGGCGAAAGGTGCATTACGCACTTTCTCAGGAAGTCATACTCATTAAATTAAGTTTAATAATAATTTCTAAACGCATTGTGATTTTATGATATTATGCAAAGGACTTGTCCTTCACAATATTCAGTATTCACCTGATAAAACTATTGTGGGAAGTACTATCCTACTTCCTACTAATATTATAAACGCGAAAGTTTGTGAGGATGGATGGATGGATGTAGGGATGTTTGTTACTCTTTTACGCAAAATCTACTGAACGGATTGAGATGAAACTTATAATAATATAGCTTATACATCAGAATAACACTTAGGCTACAATTTATAAAGATATTTTGTGAATTGTCCAAAATATAACGATAAATGTTGAGCAAGAAGGAAAATTCCCTTCCTTCCACTCGACACCACCAAAACGACACCATCGGTGGTGTCGTATGGACTAGTGATTCCACACGACACCACCGATGGTGTCGTTTTGGTGGTGGTGTCGTATGGAATCACTAGTCCATACGACACCACCGACTAATAGTGAGGTTACCTACATACAAAGTTGTTGATATGAAAACTCCAATTAAGTTCAAGCAGTTTCATTAATGAGGTATGTCATTTGATAAAGTTTATATTTATCTGCCACTCAAATGGTCATCTTGACATTGTTCATTGCAATTTGCATATTATTGTCTTTCCGTCCGAATATTTTAATTTTTCACAATGGACATGGATACTAATACTGACGACATAATACATAAAAACTAATGGCGGAACATGAATGATGCTCAGATTGTATTAAATACAGCAAAATTGTTGGCTGAAAGTTTTTTTCGCGGAAAAGACACACTAAAAGAAAAGTTCATTAAGGCCTATTACAAGCACGTAACAACAATTGTGGACACGCTGCGAGACTAGTTTTCCGGTCCGTTCTTTAATACTTACATAACTACTTACTTCACTGAAATAAAAAAATAATATTTCATAAACTCTGTTTTATTAATTATCGTTTAACTATAGATAACTTGAAATAATAACTTTGGGGTCGGATCAATGTATGTGATGTTGTCTGATATTTATTTATTTATTTTAATGAACTGGGAGCTGTTAGTCAAAAACACGCGTTTCTGGACATCACTAGGGTGGTGTCGTATGGACTAGAGATTCCATATCCACCAAAACGACACCACGGATGGTGTCGTTTTGGTGGTGTCGAGTGGAAGGAAGGGAAAATTCTGCCATCTGCGAGCTACTCTAGCGTGCGCTGCAAGAATGTCAAAATAAACAACTGTCGATCGAATATCTGTCAAATCAATCGATGAGCAGTCCTTGGAGACATCATACTGATAATATATTATGTACCTATATATACCTATATTTAATATTATAAATCCGAAAAGTTTGTTCTTCTTTCACGCAGCAACGGAGCCAATCCATTGCTCCGTATTATTGACACTTGATATTTGGCATAGATATAGTTCGAGGGCCGGAAAGTGACGTGGGCTACTTAAATAAAAGGTTTCTGTGAGATAACATAAATGTCTAATTCCACGCGGGCGGCGCCGCGGGTAGAAGCTAGTGAAAAATAAAACAGATTCAATTCACATGATGTTGTGATTTTTTATCTGTTAAGTGGGATTTATTTAGAATTTTTGTTTTACAAATTACAAAATCATGTATTTTTCCAATTAAGAAGCACAATTGATTTCTTCAGGTCAAAACCTGTATAATAAGAGCCAGTACCTACCTACGTACAATGACTGCTGACAAATAACAATATATTTTTTTTATTACGACAATTTTGCCCTAAATTGTACTCCATTGCCAAAAACTGCTTGTTGCTCAAAAGACAAACATAGAGATTAAATAAAAAAGCTTTACAACAATTTTGGGATTGTTTCCTCTGTCGAATTGTTTCTATTTGACCGGGAAACTCCGCGAGTTTCAATGATGTTATTTCTTTTAACAAGTTTCAAACTTTGAACAGCGTTTTATGAGGTGTTTGCGAAGTAAAATGTTTTATTTATTTGTTTATTTTCAGCTTTTGGTTGATATCTTTTGATGTAAAAGAATTTTGGCTAGGTTTTACGATTGAAGCCGTGATTAAGTTTTCAAGGACCATGGCCAAGTGTTAAGCGCAATTTATATAAGCAGAAAAAGTGTGATCAATGAGATTTAGAAAGGTTTGGAAGATGATGAGTATTTGTTTTTGTTTAAAAATTCTTTATTATCAACATAATTTTTTTAACTACTAAGTACAACACAGTCTAATACTAGTAGCAACTTAAAAATATAGTTTGACTCTCAGGCTAAATAAACCTATATGGTCATTTTAAAACAATAAAATTGTTAAAAGGGTACATAAATTTTGATAACATGACGGTCTAAAAAGTATGACTATATCTACCTGCAATTGAGTTTAATTTATGAGCATTTTGTTCCAAGCTCATATTTAAAAGTTAAATTAATTGACGTTGTGTGCCCTAAAGCGATCATTACATTAATTTACGGAAACAAACATGATGTTCTATGGCTTTAAAATTTACTTAATTAGGCACCTACCTACGTAGCATTTAGAATAAGGTATTCATTTCACTTGACCACAACAATGGAAAATTTTTCAAATCATAATATATATATATATATAATAATAGATAATGAGTATGCATATAATATAGATGATGAGTATGCAATGCAACTAATACCATAAATGGGCCAAATCACACAAATCGGCAGATGTGAAGTCAACTACAAGCTGCGCAATAACCAATCAACACGCACTTTTATGTGAGCTTCGGTCAAGATTTGATATTGTGCAGCTTGTATGCTAACTTCACATCCGCCAACTTGTGTGATTCAGTCTATATGTAACTGTGACAATTTCCGCTTAGTAAAACAGGCATGACCATGTGACAGTGAACGCGCCTTAATGGTATTTAATGAATGAAAAATAAAGGACAAGGAAAAAATTATAACCAGAATTATTAAAAAATATCCAAAATAAGTGGATCTTTCATTTATCTTCCTTTCCTTATTTCAGAAATAAAGATAAGCAAATAAAATATAAGAAAAAACCTTCACAGTAAATGATCTTGCGTCGAAATATTCAACGAAAAGAAAAATCAGGACAAACGAACACATGGGAGGAATAAAACCAACAACGTTATGGGAAAACTGAAGGGAAATGATAACATTGAGAGAGCACGAGATTTTTTTAAAGACCGTGACGAAAGAAAGGAAAATGCTGTGATTTTTCAAGGTGTAACCCCATCGTGGCTATGAGTGAATATTATTAAGGTTATTTATTTTTTCGACATTGTTGATGAATCGGTAACAGTCTAGCTCCAACGAAACTTATAAAAAAATTAAATAATGTTCATAAGCTTTTCTTTAGTTTCACAATGTTTGTTGTCAAATTTTACTTCTTTTTCCGATTACCAAATGAGCTGAAATTTTGCATACATGTGTTAATCGCGTGACAATGCAATATTATGATGACATGGTGCTGATCTGATGACGGAGCTGGAAGGTGGCTAAAGGAACTTCGCAATGAAACGACACAACCTCAACAATTTTGGGCTCATTTAACCCGCCGTTTTTGAAGTCAATTTGACTTACATCGTTTGTGACCCCAGTGTCACGCACCGGGTTTTTCAAGCACAATATTTTTTTTATTTCAGTCATTTATCCCATTTTAAATGATTCGATGATGTCGAATAAAGTTTCGAGTACTGTACTGTACTGTACTGTATCAGCCTTTTTAACAGTCCACTGCAGGACGTAGGCCTACCCACGAAGGGTGATTAGGCCATATCTACCACGCTGGCCCAGTGCGGGTTGGTGGATTCACATAAGCCATCGAATTTCTTCTACTGGCGTATGCAGGTTGCCTCACGATGTTTTCCTTCACCGAAAAGCCAGTGGTCTAAAATTCCGTACATAAATTCCAAAGAAGTCATTGGTACGGGACAACTAGCGGGAATAACACAGTATAATTAATACAGTATTATTTTCGTCACGGTGAAGTTTTACCCTGACGGAAACTGGTAACGAACAGAACGACCGGGAAATCACGAACAGAAGGGAAAAACTGAACAACTCTCGAAAATGAACGAGAATAACGTGGACGGGATAACTAGAGATATTATTTTTAGCAACAGATTGGATTCATTGATTTAACTGAAATCTAGATATTAATTTCCCTTGGAGCTTTTGAATTTTGCGTTTAAATTTTTCAGTTCATTTCTTACTAGCTGACCCAGTAACGGGTGCGGGCGGTGTGTACTTATATAGGCTGGCTGCGGCCGGCACGTCACTTGCCACTCACCACCACGCCGTACCAGAAGCTTCGTTAGAAGAATCTCCTTCTCCGACGTACCAGCGGTTAGCCACAAGTTCACCGGGTCAGCTAGTAAGAAATAAACTGTATAAGCTAGTAAGAAATAAACGACACGTCCGAAGTGATCAAGGGAACTATGACTGGTCAATACATGGCGGCGTATAGCGCATCGAGTGGTTTTGTGGCTCTAAACGAACGGGAAACGGAGCAGGTGGGGAGACCAAAATATGCGACTCCACCAGATGATCCTATTGTAGTCACCACCCAGTATACCAAGATATTGCTCGATGAAAAAATCCTTGCCAAGGCAGAAACCATCGAAGCGAGTTCTTTAGATAACGAGCAATGGAATTTTGCGTTTTCAGAGTTGATCCTACAGAAAAAAGTTATTCAAAATTTGCCATATATGTCACCGCTTAAGGTTCCGACACCGGTAGACAAACACATTATATATATATATTCACATGCATGTAGTAAAATACGGTTATTTCAATATTACAAACAGACACTTCATATAGATTTGTTATCAACATTTTCATCTTGACAAACTCATAATTCTTTACTATGGAAATTTACGTGGTTTTCACACATTTTATACTATATATAACGGGACTAAACTCACGTGTAGGGATAGTCGCAATGCACTGAGCATTGCGAGACGGCTCCTTGTGCTAGCACTCGCCAACTTGAGAAAGGTCGCCGAATGCGACCGAAACTATAGTCGTTACGACTATTTCTACACGTGAGTTTAGTCCCGTTATAATAGTATAAAATGTTATTCATTCTTTCGATATACGCTGCCCTGCACACATTGAATACTAACAAAACTTTGTTCAATACCAGACTTTAAAGAAAGAAAAACTATTGATAATGATGCCGGCAGAACGGCCTTACAACGACGATACTTTATCTCACAACTCACAACAAGTCTAAAACAATTTCCACAAAACACAAATAAGATTTCGCACAAAGAAAATAATGCACCAGATATCATAGACCTTTGATTTGAGAAATATATCCAAACTAAATAAACGCTATTAAAAATTCACAAAAACTGACAATAATGAAAGAAGTCCTAAGCCTTTTTACCTTTTATTTTATCTTTGAGACGCCATTTGCGACATCGTGAAAAAGATTTTTGTTTTTCTTTCTTATTTTTTTTATTTTCGGACAGTACCGGCATAGCAAGGAGGCTGCATTTTCAAATCCACTGTTTGGGATTGACAAAGAGGTTTGAAGTAATACTAATAAGTAAGTAGTAGTAATATTGTATCTAATCATACCTACCCAAAGTAATAACATTATTTTTCTACTATCATTAATCGTATTTTCTGCTATACGACGTTCACTACGGGACCTACCCTGCAAATCTATATCTATACTAAAAAAATAAAGTGGTAAAGTTTGTGATTTGTGAGGTTGTAGGGGGTAATATCTGGATCCACTGAACAGATTTTGAAAATTCTTTTAGCAATAGAAAACCACATTATTTGCCAGTATCATAGGCTACAAAAGAAGCGCGGACAAAGTCTAGTAATTAATAAATCAATCAATCGGCGGCGTTGAAGTGTTGACGACTCTTGGATACAGATTGATTTATTATGATTTACAATGGTCTATGCATTGTAAATCATAATAATATAAATATAGTTTAAAAAAAACTGAAAAAACACGCTTAGGAGTCATTAATGTTTTTTTTTTTATAAATGCATTGTCCTCGTTCATTTGATAGGTGTGCAATGTTTAAAATAATTCTGAACGCTCAAAGTAGGTCTAAATTGAGCCCAAAGGGGTGGGTTACGAGCAAGCAATCAAACATACAGGTGAAACTAATAAAAGCGTGTTAATAAATACATCTGTATCCAAGTGTCGTCCGCACTTCAACGCCGGTCAACAAAATAAACTTTGTTCCGTCGGTAAGTAAACCCTTACTTTGTCCACTGGAATGACTGGCACAAAACAAAATGCTAGTTACTTTGTCAGCGAATCGCTTTAAAGTCTGGAACGCCGAGTTTGCCATAAATGTTTATAGAAAAGTTCGTTTCGAATTTGCGGTTGGAGCCAAAAAGGTTATTTACTAAAGTACTAGAGTTTTACTTTAAAGAACGTAATACTCTGTGTTCGCTATTATTTGTAAACAGCGAATTACGTCTTATCAAAATATTAGTTGTATGCTATTAAATTCATCACACTTGTTAGAGTAAAAAAACCGGACAAGTGCAAGTCAGGCTCGCACACCGAGGCTTCCGTACAAATCCAGAAAATTTCACAAAATTACGTTGTTAAAATCTCGATACTCATCATCATCATCGACAAAAGTTTTTTTTTTTACTTTTCTCTTCATTCATGGAAAATTGTTAAAATAATTATAAACCTGTTTTAGCATGTGCTAATGAAGCTTTTTTATATGATACCTTACATGATACGATTAACGCACTTTGAATTTTAAACCCATATTTTGTGAATTTTGAAGCCCTATTTTTTTGAGATTTAAATAAAAATGTTCAGTTTTCAGATTTATTTCTATATGTGTACTCTGAGATAACGCTTTTCGCTAAATTTCATAGTTCTATGTCAACGGGAAGTACCCTGTAGGCTTTGATTTTTGTGAGTGTCGAAGGCTCTAACTTCTTTATATGATAACTGAGAAGATTTTCCTTTACACAACTGTAAGAAATCATAGATATACGTATACTGTTTAAATTTCAACTCGAGATCTTTACGCGTTCCCGAGATAAAGAGTCTTGACATACACACAGACGGACAGACGGACAACAAAGTGATCCTATAAGGGTTCCGTTTTTTCCTTTTGAGGTACGAAACCCTCAGGTTGCCTGGAAGAAATCGCTCTAAGCGATAAGGCCGCCGGTTGTCGCACTATTCTAATTATATTGTATTCTTTTATTGTTATATTTTAAATTACGTGAACAATAAAGCGTTTTCTATTCTATTCTATTCTAACCCTAAAAACACGTTATATTACTAAAATAATATAAATGTAGTTTTAAAAAACACGCTCATTTTTTTTATTTATAAATGCATTGTCATTGGTATTTGATAGGTGTGCAAAGTTTAAAGAAAATCTGATCGCTAAAAGTAGGTCAAAACTGAGCTCAACGGGGTTAGTTACAAGCAAGTAAGCAAACGTACTGATGAAACCAATAAAAGTGTGTTAAAAACTGAAATTTCCTATCAAAATCGTAATGAATTTAGCAAAAAAACTAGTAGGTAGTTTTCCAAACAGTAGATTGGTCAGCTGTTTAACTGCACTTTACTGAACACGACAGCAATCACAAGAATTGTCCCCTCAACCAAAAATTACCGTTGAAGAAAATTCCAATTAAATAAATAATAAATAAATAAATATTTTAGGACATCTTACACTCGGCCTCTGACCCCAAACTAAGCAAAGCTTGTGATATGGCTGCCAGAGACTGATATACTACATATACATATTTTTAAATACATACTTATATAGATAGTAACTAAATAACACCCAGACACAGAGCAAATACTTATGTTCATCACATAAATATTTGCCCTGGATGGGGATCGAACCCACGCCTCTTTGATCCAGAAGTTAGGGTCACTAACCACTGAGCCACCGAGGCAGTCAAATATGTTTAAAACCCGTGTACGAAGTTTCGTCAAGATCCGTTGAAAAATGCAACTTTTAGAGTAAAACCAATATCCGGGCAGAATTAAAGAAGTGTCGATTTAAAACGG
This sequence comes from Hypomecis punctinalis, assembly GCA_949316475.1. Lineage (NCBI taxonomy): Eukaryota > Metazoa > Arthropoda > Insecta > Lepidoptera > Geometridae > Hypomecis > Hypomecis punctinalis. Next base: position 5,908,949 of record OX438804.1, on the reverse strand, counting down.
AGACCCCCTCTCTCTTCTTTCACTCGGTCAAAAAAAACGGAGACTCGTTCATAATTCATAATAATTCATTTAATGAAATGATTTTTATCGTGCTTCACACACTAGGTTTATAGAAACTTTCTTTTTGTGATTAACACTTCAAAAATTGACACACTCGCAGGATTTGTACCTGCATCCTTCTGGGGTTCCGGTCCAGATGCTTTGTCAAATCAAGCTAGAACGCTGTACTGCGAAGCCGCCAAATTAGTGAAGGGCTTATTTTACCGGATTTTTTTTGGGCCAGAAGGATGCAGGTTCAAATCCTGCGAGCGCGTCATTTTTTGAAGTTTTTATCACAAAAAGAAAATTTTTATAATTCATTAATTAAAATATACAGTTGTTATGATATAATATGTCTAGTATAATACAATAGAACATATTATACCCTGTCTTAGGGTGTGTAAATCGTATATAAGCTTAAATATAACTATACAGAGTAATGTCATCAATTGTTTATCTTATTATATTCTAAATTTCGTGAGTTTAATTGAAAAGTTTTCTTTGAAGTAATCGTGTATTCTGTGGTAGCATTTTTGAATCAGCAGCTTTTTAGGTTTGTTGGTAGATAGGTCGATATATATTTATTTGAGGAAAACAAAACACATAAGAAACAGATAACAAAAACAACGATTTATTGTGTTTTTTTTAATATTGATCTCGACTTTTAGGTCTTGACAGGTTTTTTATTTTGCATTCCATTCAGTACATGGTGAAAATACAATCCAACAAAAACATTTTCATTTGAAATATAGCCTAAACAAGACCACAGTTCGCACTTTCAAAATGTAGTCAGATTTTATGTACAACTAAGCTTCTTACTCAAGAAGTCCTTACACTACAAACTCTACAGCTTAGTCAATCAAGTTTTAGTCTTTTAGAATGAAAATTAGTGAAAATCTCATACATCTCATAGCGCTTTCATCCCTTAGCTTATGGGGATAGTCCTTATAGTTTGAAGTCATCTGGAAGTGGGTTAGGTTTTTGATCTATAAGTCAGTGATGATCTTTAAGTCAGTGAATCAGTCAATGAAACCCCGGTTTTTAAACGTTAATTTCATTAACTATTGATGCGAAATTAATGAAAATTTGTATTCTAGGCTAGCTAAAGAACTTTAATAAATAAGCTAAATTACAAATTATATTTAAGTTAAATAATTTTCGAGTTATGAAGGGGTCTAAAGTGGCTTGAAATGGTTCGTGTAATATTACACAAGTCGCGTCGCCAGTTCCTTTTTCTTTGTCTTGTCTGGACACGCTGCCGCGTCTCTAGATTTTGGGTTCAGAGTGGATTATGGAACTCGTCTCGCACAGCCTAATCAGAAGCGAAGAAGGCACCTTTCACATCACATCATTTGCTCAATCAATAATATAGCAGTAGATATTTTATCCGACCATATCAAAACGAAGAGAAGTGCTATGACTTTTGTGTTCTGAAAACGACACGTAAAATCCATTGATGTTACACCCACTTGACTTCGCTTACATCCCGCAGTAAAAGGCTTACTTTTCCTTAATAACAAGGAAAATACGTCAGATCCGAGTGTATCTCAATTCCGCCAGAAAGCTGGCACATTTCACACAAAACAAATTGTTTACGAAATATGACACCGCCACGCCACTCTGTGTAGTTATATAGAAGATAAAATAATAAGAATGAGTGAAAGTAAAGCTTTTAATGATCTTAACTAACTTAACATAACTTGACTAATGTTGTACTTATATTTAAATAGTAATAAGTAGATAGGAAAATTCTTTATTGTTCACATAATATATAGAGATGGACGACAACTCATATGACAAAAAAACTTAAAAACTAGTGTAACGTTGGGTGGATTTAATACTAACAGTAATATTGTCCATGCAGGCAACTTTAAGAACTATAGAAACGTACAAGCAAAATAAACAGCGGGGGCTTCTTTCTGTTGCTGAGAAATTTGCTCATAGAAAGTACGAGTTTAAAATGAGTATATTATGTCTTATACTATCGTTATAAATATTTACTTTAGTTTAGAGTTGAGACATTGGATCTTGGGTGGCGGGAGCTCATCTTGTTTTCAAAAGTCTCTCTGAGCGTCTGGTGGACGCGACACGTGACCAAAATTCTGGTGTTTATTTGATTCAACGTATAAGCATTACCATTTAGCATGGCAATGCCGCGAGTATGCTGGGCACGCTGCCAACTGGTAGTGAGCTTGAGCATTTGGATTATCTTTAGACCTTCAAGGGTATTTAATTTATCCAATTGCTTTGTATGTAGTAGAAGTTTAGGTATGTAGTATTAGCTTATGTAAGTAGTATTAAATAAATAAATATTAGGGGACTTCTTACACACGGTCTCTGACCCCAAGCTTGTGATATGGCAGCCAGAGACTGATAAACTACATAAACATATTTTTAAATACATACATAAATAGATAGTACCTACATAACACCCAGACACAGAGCAAACACCTATGTTCATCGCATAAATGGTTGCCTTGGGTGGGGATCGAACCCACGCCTCTTTGATCCAAAAGTCAGGGTTACTAACCACTGAGCCACCGAGGCAGTCATGACATGACATGACACATAACATGGATATATATTATAATTTGTTTTAGTAATTAATAGAGGCTTTACTACTTAATTTATTTATCTAAGCTAGAAATAACCAATGGAATAGCGTAAGTGCTATTCCATAGTATCATCTATGCATAATATCCAGCGAAGCGTTCAGTTAACAGAGAGTAAGCAATCTATCTGGGTGTGAAGTAGAACAGTTGCCGCTAGTTAACTATTTAATGATGCAAGGGTTCACTAAATACGGCTAAACAGTTTCCTACACAGTTTTAGATTGTGCTTGGAAAGATTATTTACAAAATAGTTTTCAATTTTGTAGTATTACCGTGGCAACTTTATAATATGATTAATTAATTTATACGTTTTATGCTAATAGATAGGATATTGGTATTTTTATACGGCTTTCATTTATTTAAACAACTGGTTTATGTTTTGCGGTTTCTCACATCATTCTTATTTTTTTCTTTGCTGAGAAGTAGCTTGCTTCTCTCCGACTATTGAAGTACATTCATGCCAAAAATCATGTTGAACCGTTGCTCTGTTGCTGCGTGAAAGACTAACAAACAAATCAACAGACTTACTTTTTATCATAAGAATATTAGTTAAGATTACTACAGATTCATTATTTTGTGGATTTCTAGCCCGTGTCATCGGAGCCGTAGCTTCGTAGGCAGATCTACACATTCGTAGCTACATTTGTAGCACCGTAGCCAAAGCTTCGTAGCACTTTTATACTGCAATATCGTAACGTAGTTGATTACAAACTGTACAACGCAAAGTAAATGGACCAAGTTAAATAATATCAAAATAGTCGTAATATAAATGCCACAGTGATGACTTTAACACACACATTAATATTAGAGAAATTATGATGTCCTTTGCCCCAGAATTATGTCCTTTGTCCAATGATACATTCCATATGTGAGGCACAGATTTAGTAATGAACGTATTACAGCTTGCATAATAATAATTAACTACTTTTAACTCTACGGACTGCAAATATTACGAACTAGTTTTGTATCATCTCGACTATACGTTAACGCGCCGAATTAATGCATTTTTGCGAACATTTAATGCGCTAAAGGATATTTATGAAAATCTGCTCTTTAAATTGTAATTAACTGCGCTTTGTTCGGCAGATAATAGTGATTATTTATTATAAGAGTTAATATTAAAATAATAATAAAGCTTAATTTAAAAAGTACATAACCGTAACTTGTGGTAACAAAAATTTAATTACATAAGTTGATTACTTCTATTCTACGCTTAATCATAATCATTTCTAATTATTATTAACTATTGATTCAACTATTTTACGTAATAAACAAACGATTTCTTTAAAAGTCCCAAACTTCATCCAAACGGAGCGCAGCGGAGATATTAGGGTAATCTTACTGACTCCAAACTGAGGGAAGCTTCTAATTTAGCTGCCAGAAACTGACATATTTAATAAAATATGCATATTTTTAAATACATACTATTGTAGATAATATCATCCAGACACAAAGAAAACACCTATGTTCTCCTTTAAATGGTTTTTAACCATTTTGCCATGTCACAGACATTTAGGCAAATTCTAACACCACTGGCCTGGGTGGCATATACGAGTTTACTTGCTTTTCTTGCCCTGAGTTAGAGTTTAACCCATACCCCTTTAGCCCAAGAGCCAGGGTCACTAATATCTGGGCCACAGATGCATTCAAGTCAATTTAAGAGGTGTGGAGATAGCAAATAATAGAAATAAAAATGTCTGAAGATGATAATGCACTGTTTGAGTCTGTTAGTCCACTAAATAAATGTCATATTTGCTTACTGAGAAACATAACAACATTATCACATTTCGAATGATGTTTTCTGTGGTGGACTAGTGGTAATGACACCTGTCTTACAATCGTGAGGTGATGGGTTCAAATCCAGGTTCCGTACCGATTCCTTAGAATTTATGTACGGAATTTTACTCCATTGGCTTTTTGGTGAAAAAAAACATCGTAAGACAACGTGCATACGTCCGTAGAAGAAATTCGATAGCGTACGTGAATCCACCAACCAGCACTGGGCCAGGGTGGTGGATATGGCCCTATCAGTGGGCCTACGTCCTGCAGTGAACTATTAAGAGGCTGTTACAGTACAGTAAATGATGTGGAATTGAGCAGATGCAGCTAAGCAAGTAAGTCGGATTTACCTCGGATAGCTAGACGCTAGAGTCAGATTTTCTAAGCCACGAAGTTCAAAAACATGCCTAAATATTAAAAAAAACTAAAAGCCAAGAAATCTTATCATCCAAGCCACGGTAGCGCTCCGCAACACCGCAACATTAAGTTGGCAGCAGTTAACCCCGCAGCCGGGACGAGAAACCGTGAAATATGCCGACGAATGTATTTTTTCCGCAACACGAAATTGTAAATAAGTCACGTTAGAGCGGTGACACAGCTGAATAAGTTAGCAGTGTGGCTGTTACAGCTCGGATTCTTACAACGTATATACAAATATGAATAAATTTCAGTGAAAATAGGAAGAATATGGAGCGGTTTACAGCTTTTTAACCGACTTCCAAAGAGGAGGAGGTACTATGTATGTATATACTATATAAATGTATTTTTTTTGTGTATGTTCAACGATTTTTTTTTTAAAGCTATATTTCCGATGTGGACCATTTAATTTTATTGAAATCGGCTGAGCCGTTTTTGATAAATGAATATAATGTACACGGATGTCACACCGTTTAGTGCAAACTTTTCGAATTCTGTACACGGTGAAAGTCGGTAGGTACCTATCGAGATATTTTGGAAACAATAATTATTACCTATCAGAAATATTGGTTTTCCGAACAAGCCTCTACAATGTTACTAGCCTATGTCTTAAGCGCCAGTTATGGTTTTACTGTAGAAAAGCACGAAAATTTGTCCCAAAAAATTTTAGTAATTTTAAAACTAATATTAAAAAAACAATAGGTAATTTTAGAAAACCACCATTTGTCTTGTATGACAAATGCCAAACTTTTGACAATTCAACACTTTATTGAGACCATAAAAAGGAACAAAGTAAAAGAAGAAAGGAAATCAGCCATTTATTTGGTATATTTTTATTCCATAAATAGGAGGGCACAGAAGGCGGTCTTATCGCTAATAACGATTCCAGACAACAGCTTTGTCTAACCATCCATCGTTCCCACATACATACATACATTTGTCTAGTACAATAAATCAGGCATGTTATTCTCGCAGCGTTATTCTGTAGTTGCGTCGCGCGTTTCATCTCGCAAACCGACTTATGTGCATTTACATAATAGCTGCAATTTGGGCCAGGCCGTCGCCTTCTCCTTTATTTTTCATGAAAAGGCAATTTCTTATCATCCCGCTTGTTTTATCGAAGGAAGTTAGAAAATGCAGTAGTCCTTGCAGCGAGTAATAATAAAGAGTTATGTACTCCTGGTATAGACCGGATCAATGGTCTGTGGAGGTAGTAAGCTGCGCAAATCTCTACACCTTCCCGCTGCTGACATATTAATTTGCGACATTCAGTGTCGTGACACGACATAAACACACACACACACACACACACACACACACACACACACCACACTCACACACACACATGTGTAGTAAGAGATGGATGATGTATGAACACAAATACTCATTAGGCGTATGTATATTGTCATGAAAAACTAGGTTTATTTTAAATAAAGCAGACAATTTTCAAAAACAATACACACTAAATTACAGTCAAATTATGAACTATTATAACAAACTTCCATTTTCCAAAATAGTCAATGCCCACAATAAAAATCTTATTACACACATAATTCAAAGTTAAACAATTAATAATTCAAAAGGTTTGAATCGCGAACGCCCCCAAAATAAACGTAACAAAACAATACAAACCCTTTCAAACTGTAATTAAATCGAAAAGATCGCGTTAAAAACCACAAGACGTCTACAAACAATGGGATTAAGCGCGCTGGAAACCTCGAAACAAAGAATCAAAAGGCATTAATTCTCATGATTGCATTCATTCGACAAAAAGGACAGCCGGGAACAAAATCCTTATTAATTAAAAACAGCGGTCGATCGTACATACGTATATTCGTATTTCTCCCGTTGTTATTGCCTCTTTTTGGAGCGGTTTTCAATTGCTTTGCTTTAAAATGATTAAGTGCGCATTGGTTTTTAATTTGATTCCATTTAACTCGATGTTTTTGATGGAAATGTCTTTGCTAGTTTGTTGTCGCGTCGATGAACTGAAACTTATTTTTGCGAGAATTTAGTCAAATTTCACAAAATGGTTTGGGCACTGGGCATCGAGCAAGTATCTATAGAGTCACAATCGTGCAAAAAAGTGTCCGAGCCAAAACTTTGCCCAAGCTACATAGTAGGCATGGTTTTTAGTTAGTCGTAAGGCGATAGCAAGCCGACTACGCTACCGCGCGATGCCAAAGTGCACTAATTAAATGACATAACGTCGAGATTCGAATCAGTGGGTAATTGTGAATTACTTAATGTATATATCGAAGTATGTACATATGTATGACGGCGCTCGAACATTTTTTTACTACTTTGGCTCTGTGGCTCTGTAGATATTTGCTCGAAGGCATTAGACTAAACGCTTATGCCGATCATGCTTCTCTATCACTTATTCCGCGCTCTCACTTGCACGCTCGGTTAAGGTGGAACGTGACAAATTCATGTTATTTCGTGTGTGCAGCCGACGTTCATCCTTACTATATTATATTATATATTATTATAAATGCGAAAGTAACTCTGTCTATCTGTCTGTCTGTCGCGCTTTCACGCCAAAACGAATGAACCTATCTCAACGAAATTTGGTACACAGATAGTCTAGAGCCTGAGAAAGGACATAGGCTACATTTTATCCCGAAAGTTGCATAATTCCCGTAGGATAGGACAAAATCTTGCGTTAGCGAAACTGTCACCTATCACAACGACGCTAAAAGGCCCAATTTTGAAGACACCATCGTAATTATAACAGTTAATTAGACTTTTTCTGTTTCTTTTTCACTTTCGGCATCCGATAGAGAGATCACTTTTTACGTTGCTATTAAATTTACGATGGCGCGTTCATAATTGGGTTGCATGGATTCACAAAACGTAATTAGATGACAGGTGACATTGACTGCAGACTTTTATAAATGTCTCGCTTAGCATAGCAAAGAGACAAATTTTCTTTCCACCATTACAGCTCCTCGAAGAGGAAATAAAGTATGAATTGACAATTATTATTTATTTATTTTTTTATTATTTTTATTTATTTATTTACAGTAAAATATAGCTTTACAGATTACACAAAATCCAATACGCTACATTTTATACTTTACCTAAGAAACTATATACATAACAGGTACTTTTAAATTATTCTAAAAAATATAGGAACACAAGATAATCAACAATTCAAAACATATTTCTAATAATCAGTCTAAACAATTGCATATAACTCTTATGAATAAACCTTAACCTTAATTTTATTATATTAGTTATTACTTATTAATTTTTTGGCCGTAAGCAGAGCAGCATCTTTCTATGACGGTCCAATTATCCGCGAATAAGTCCAATTGAGGATACGCTGTCATGATCCGGTTCAGGTGTTTTTGAACCCGGAAAATTGGAGATTGTTGTCGCGCAGCTGTTCGCGCCGGGATGGGCGCGAATAGCGGCACACTTCCATCTCGAAATCTAGAACGCTGCTCAGGCACACATAGGCGACTTGCCTCACATATAATGTCAGGGCAGTCAATGTATCCCCGCAAAGTTTTCAACACCATTGAGATCTGTTCACATGTTCTTCGGGACTCTAGTGAATTAAATCCAAGCATGCCAAGGAGAAATTTGGTGGGGTACAGAAACGGGTAATAGCCATATATCACTTCACTATCACTTCTGTACCTTTTCCAAAATTAATATGTAAGTCGCCTCATGTGGGCTCCACACGCAAGCACTTGCCTCTAACTTAGATCGTACCAGGGCTGTGTACAAAAGTTTAATAGCTTTGGTATTTTGGAAATCCTTGCAGTTTCTGGTAACAAACCCTAATTTTTGGAAACAGTCGGTAGCGAGTGCCATCATATGATCATGGAAGGTAAGCTTATGGTCAAAAAGGATTCCTAGATCTTTCACCGCTAGGCGTCTCGAGATGATTTCACCACCCAATTGGTATTGAGAAATTATAGGATTGGAGGAACGGGTAAAACTCATAACTTGACATTTAGATATGTTCATGGATAGTTTGTTACGCTTGCACCATACCAATACTTTATTTAAGTTAGTTTGGAGGATATTGCAGTCTTGAGATGACTTTACTGGCATAAAGATTTTCAGGTCATCTGCATAGAGCAAACATTTAGCTTCCAGCAAGCATTCAGGTAAATCGTTAATCATTATTGCGAATTCTGTTGGACCTATAGATGAACCCTGACTGACTCCGGACCGTGTGTGATATGGGTCAGAATCATAACATCCCAGTCGTACAAACTGAGTACGATTTTGATGACTGCTAGCAAATAGTTTAATTAACTTGGGAGCAAATCCTATATCTGCCATTTTAGAGAGAAGGATATCATTATCAACGTGGTCAAACGCTTTTTTAAAGTCCAGATAAATTACATCAACTTGTGTGCCTTCATCTAAGTTTTTTGAAACAAAATCGACTAAGCAAAGAAGGTTTGTATTTACTGATCTACGTTTACGAAAGGCGTGCTTTGCGTCATTGAGATACGGTTCAAACTGTTTGTAAATTTCATCATGCAGCGCACTTTCGAAAATTTTAGCAAAGCTTGATAAAATTGCAATAGGTCTATAGTTTTCAGCAGAGGACTTGTCACCTGTTTTGGGAATCGGCGTTACTCGTGATTTTTTCCATTGTTCGGGGTAAACTCCAGTGCTTATTGATAGGTTGAATATATAAGTCAGTGGAGTAACTAGTTCTACCTGAAAAGCTTTGATGATGTATGCAGGAACATTATCCGGGCCGGGTGCACTTCTGCTCTTTAGTTTTTTGATGAAATGATTGATTTTGTAGGAGGGAAATTCAGTGATGTTAATAAGTTTTTGGTCACTTGTAGAAGATGTCACTTGAGATGGATCTAGCGTAGGTGTGTTGGGAAGAAAAACGCTACTAAAATAATTAGCAAAAGCAGTAGCGGCAGCCTGACCAGTGTGTTCCTGCCCTTCATACTGAATACTGGGATTAAAGCCTCCTTTTGTTTTTAGACAATGACAACTGACATTAAAATTGGACAAAATAGTATTCCTTTTGCCATGCTACATACTACAATGACGTTGAATACTGGGCCGTCATTTCGTCTGACATTAAAAATATTTTTAAATATACGAGGGTCAAACTGAAAGTTCTTAGAACTGGCCACTTATAAACAATATAATAAAAAAATAATTCTATAATTTGAAAATAGAACTCTTTGCCAATATTACTGAGTATATACTTCATTCATTTGTCATTTGTTTTACGATTTGGCGGCAAATTGAAAATTGTCTGTGTCACGTCAACATGAATTTAACACGAGAAAATTTTCGTGCAATGATTTTTTATGACTTTCGATGTCATTTAAGTCAACAAGAAAGTTATGATAGACTACGATTGGCCTTTCACGATGAAGCCCCATCTCGTGCGACTGTTTACAACTGGTTTAATGAGTTTAAACGTGGTCGCACTAATCTCACTGATGATTTACGTGAGGGACGGCCTTCTACGGCGACGACTGAAGATAACATCTGTGTTGTGCGGCGTATGATAGAGACTGACAAAAGAGTGACCTATCAGCAGATTCGGACAAGCTTAGGCATCGGTATGAGTCAAGTGCACAAAATCCTACACGAACATTTAGCGGTCAGGAAGCTTTGCGCCCGGTGGATACCTCATAATTTGACTGAGGCTCAAAAACTCCATCGTGTGGATTGGTGCCGTAAAATGATTGAAAGATTTAACGGAGGTGACTCAAATGCTGTGTTCGACATACTAACAGGTGACGAAAGCTGGATTTACTGTTATGATCCTGAAACCAAAAGACAATCTGCTCAGTGGGTGTTTCCTTTCGAGGAGTTGCCAACTAAAGTGAAGAGAGATCGAAGTGCGGGGAAAAAAATGGTGGCCTCGTTCTTTGGAAGGATAGGTCATTTCGCGACAATTGTGTTAGAGGATCAAAAAACAGTTTCTGCAGAATGGTACACTACCAATTGTTTGCCACTTGTCTTGGAAAAAGTTCGAGAGAAACGACCTCGCAGTAGGATCCTCCTTCACCACGACAACGCCTCATCGCACACCGCCAAGCGAACGATCGACTATTTGGCGACATCAAACGTTGAATTACTGGGTCACCCGCCGTATAGCCCCGACCTCGCGCCTTGTGATTTTTATTTATTTTCAAAAATTAAAGAAAAACTTAAAGGAAAGCGGTTTATGAATGCTGAAGAAGCGGTGGCTGCGTATCGCGATGCCATTGAAGAGACCCCTAAGGACGAGTGGGCAAAGTGCTTTTCCCAGTGGTTCCATCGCATGCAGCGGTGTATTGACGTGAATGGACAATATTTTGAAAAGATATAATAAAACTAATAACTGGCTAATGTAATCAGTTTTTGATTTTCTAAGAACTTTCAGTTTGACCCTCGTACCACCATTAGAGGTTAAACATATTTCTTTATTCTAACTTTATGGTATAGAATCCATGCTAATATACAAAGAAATGGATCGACTTGATTTTTTAAAGTAGTATGGCATGAGTATGAATATCTTGACACTAAGGTTATTAACCTTGATTCTGAGTTGTGACCTTGACACGAACATAAATTTCTGTTGGTTTGGTTAGGATTGAACAGTGATAAAAGTGCAGCCCGGCTCAGTTGCGGCACTCCTCATGAGGCACGCAAGTTAGTTAGTAAGTTCTCCTGCCACAACAACTCTCTAACCTTATCTTAATCAACAGAAGCATTTATAAGTATAAGGTATTTTGATATCGGGTTAGGTTTGAACAGTGAAAACAATGTGCAAGGTACTTGATTTTTTTAAAGAGCAAGTGCCTTTATTAACTACCACTAAATACAGACTTATGATGTAAAACTTCATAAACTACTACTACATAACAAGCAATTGGATCATCCACAAACCCTTGAAGGTCTAAAGATATTCTAAATGCTCAAGCCCACTGCCAGTTAGCAGCGTGCCCAACATGCTGGCAGCATTGCCAATCAGCTTGGCAATGCTGCTTATACGTTGAGCCAAACAAACACCACCATTTTGGTCACGCGGCGGGTACACCAGACGCTCAGAAAGACTTTTGAAAACAAGATGAGCTCCCGACCAACACGCGCACAATGTCTCAATTTCAAACGCCTCACATATGTAACCACTGCCGAGGTTAGCATATTTGCGCCGTTTGTGCTGCTCTGCTGACGGCGCCAAAGTATCGACGCAAGTCGCGTCCCATACTAAGGGCCGTCTACACTTCCATGGGACCAGCTTCATACCGTCAGGCCTTTTCCCATCACCACGCGCAAACCCATTCGGTTCGAGTACGGCTGCGATATTGACGGTCGCAAAAGCTCTGCGTATGACATCGTTCCCAATGGCGTGGCATCCAATTCGACCAGCGTTTCTTGACTAAGAAAGATGGTGGTAACCAAGCTGGTCAACTAGGGTACTTGAATAGGTGAGAGCGCTCAGCTATGTGCGGCGCAGTAGCAAGGTGGGTCGACTATCTCGACGATATCATCAATACCGCCGGTCGAGCCTGGTCACGACCGGCAAAGAGTCGAGGCAGATGGCACTGCAAGAGAGAGGCCTATACCCAACAGTAGGTCAAAGAAAGCTGCGTATGATAACGATGACGAAACAAATTAGTTGAAATTGGCTGTTTTTTGGGTTTGAAATAATTATTTGCTACAATATTTGTGTACCGTTTCACATTGAATTGGGGCTAATATTTTGTGGCGCACTTACTGTTTTAGTTACCATATTTTTGACAAGATAAACATAAATTAAATTATATCGCGGGTGAAGCCGCGGGTAAAAGCTAGTCTATTTATAAAACACCACTAGCTTTCCCTTCTTGACCCACGGCTTCGCCCGCGTGGTATTTTGATTTTTGTGCTATCCCATGGGAACCCTTTATATATCCCAGTTAAAAAGTAGACTATGTCACTTTCCGTCTTTCAAACCCAAGTCTCTACTTTACCACTCTTAATAAAGGAGGTGGAAAATAAAAAAATAATAATGATTTGACGGTTGTTCGATTCGACAGTTGGGATACTTTACAGATATCTGTGGACATTTCTTGAAGCGCACTCTAGAATAGCTCGCAGATAGCAGAATTTTTTCTACTTACCTAACATTTATCGTTATATTATGGAAAATTTACGCAATATTATTATAATATATAGCCTATGTGTTATTCTGATATATAAACTATATTATTGCAAAGTTTAATCTCAATCTGTTCAGAAGTTTTTGCGTGAAAGAGTAACAAACATCCATCCGTACAAACTTTCGCGTTTATAATATTAAGTAGGATTATCACGTCAAAATACATTTCCATAATATTAAATTTAAACGCTTTCCTTAGCGGAACAAGATAATAATTTGCTCAAACAAGCATATCAAACAAACCATTTGCTAATTGATCAATATTACAGATTCGATTAATTTTCCTTTTATATCCGAAGAAGAAATTAATAAAGACATTTTGTATAAAAAAATGTAGAGATCCAATAACGTCTTCAGCAAATATTTAGGCCCACATTTTAGGTCCTAGTTGGAGTTTTTTGCGCACCCTTGGGAAGATTGCTTTCCTAGCAGGTCGTTATTTATTCGCAACTGTTGGAGGGTTATAAATTATGAGGTTTTTGCTGATAATTCATTTCTCTGCCCGTCCGCTGGACACTGGGCGAACCGGGTAAATACTAGTGTATTTTCTATTGTATTTCCATGCAGAATACTCAAATAAACGGAAACGATCATGTAGTTTCTATAATGTTCCCGTTTATTCGTGTATTTTATGTACAAACGAAAATATGTATAAGTAATAGTTAATACACCTCAAAAATCGTTATTTTTAAACTTTCGCGATTTGAACACATTATCTCAAGTTTTATTGCGCGATAAGTCCCGTGTCATCATAGTAGGATAATACCTCAATAATCGTCCTACAAGCTATCTATTTTCATATATCTTAAAGGTTAAATTATAAGAATCTATCGTCATCCATCTATTAGTAGTAGATGTTCCACTGCTGGCCATAGGAGACCTATGGTTTTCTAACAAGCCCGATAGAAAGCGGCTTGCATTCTGTCTACCCAGTCGGTGGACATCCTACGCTGCGCTTGCCGGTATGTGGTCTCTATTCGAAAATTTTATAGACCCATCAACCATCACCCATGACCGGTTCTTCAAACCATGTGCCCTGTCTATTGCCATTTCAACTTGCTAATCCACTCGGCTATGTTTATTATTATGTTCTCTAGATTATCGGTAAAAAATTCGTCTAATGTGTAATGGCATTTCGTTAAAAGGATTATTTTTAGTTGTTTTATGAAACAGTTTTCTCTTTCGATATCTTTTAGATTATTTGGCAATATATTGAATATTTTTATAGCCATAGAATTTGGGCTAGAACTGTGCATTACTAAGTTAGACTTTGGTTCTACTAGTTTATGTCTATATTGTAATCTAATTTTGTGCGATTTATTAGACGTTTTGTTGAAATAGTCAGGGTGCTTTATGACAAATTTGCATATTTCAAATATATAAATAGATACCAGGGACATAATTTTAAGTTTTATAAAGTATGGTTTATGGAATTTTGGTTTGGTAATATTGGGAGTTTTTATATTTGCGAGAATATGAATACATTTTTTTGTATTATGAATACTTCATGCGCGTTTACACCATGCCCCCATAAAATAATAGCCATAGTTCGTCGCTCCGTTACTGCGATTAACACAAACATATCAATTTTCAGATTCATTATATTAGTGAAAATACGTTGTTATTATTCAATGTGTGAAAAACCGTAACTGAAATAAAATCTAACCTTATATTTAAAAATTTGGTGTCACGTTGTTTGTCCGCGATGAACTTCTCAAATACTGAACCGATTTCAACCGAATTTTGCACACTGTTCGCAGTTTGACCCATATACCATATACCCATATGCCACTTTGTACCATTTATATTTTTACCATCATGTACTTTGGTACATGGAAGCAGAATAAATGAATTATGACCTAACTTGAGAGGTAGGATAGTTTATAGCTCAATTTATAATCGCAATATTTTTGTTTTATGGTAAAACAACGTTTTGTCGGGTCACCTGGTTTTATAGAAAATACTTTGAATAACAACAATAACAACTAGTTATGTATCAAAGGGTATCATTTATAAAAATAAGGGCAAAAACGTCTCAAATAACAAAGCACCCAAATTATTCCGAGTCAACTACTTCCTCCCTACCTACATCTCTATGACAAGCTATTTGCAAACGAAACAAAGAAAGTGTAAAAACAAACGCTTATAGATGCTGGCTACTTCCGGTTATACGGGGTGTATCTACTATTTCAATGACAGATGTATTATCATCATCAGCCTGTGTCGACCCACTACTGGGTATAGGCCTCCTCTCTCGTGCCATTGTTCCTTATCTTGGGCTAATCTCATCCACGCATGACCTGCGATAGGTCTGATGTAGTTGACCCATCGGGCTGGTGGTCTGCATAAAGAACGCTTACCTGCTAATAGGAGTCAATCAGGGATCTACTCCACTGTCGTCACCACGCCTAGTCACGTGTCCTGCCCGTAGTATTATAAGATATCATTAAGAACTTTACTTAACTTTTACTTGGAACCGAGCGGCCAATCGCAACTACCAACAGTGCGTATAGCGGCTGATATAAACTAGTGGAGTAGCTGCAGCTGTTTTAATTTATTTTGGTCACAGCTCCACTACTAGTTTGGATTAACCACTGCATGTGCTGCACACGTGTGCACTAAACTTTAATGTAAGATTATTCTGTCATGAAACTATGATCTTTTTGGTATTTCAAATAGGAAACACAATGTATATCAAATAACACTTTCATAAACTAAACTTTAGCAACATTATTATGTCATTAGTTTAGTAACTAAACTTACGATACCTACAGCAAAAGTTGGTAAGTATTTTTTTGAATTCATGTTAGGATTGCAATTGATACACACATCTTGCTATTGATACAAAAAATGATCTGAAAGGTAGTACGCTTTCCTGGAAAATACCCGGTCACCTTAGATTCTAAGAGAGACGCCTATGTCTAGCAGTAGCCGTCTTATGGCTGAAACGACCACCCTGGATTTGAAGACAGTTATGAATACAATGATATACTAGAATATGATCTTGTCTGCTATGTAACTTCATAAATAATTGACAAGGCTCTTGACTAAGTTGCAGCTATAAAGTCTTTAGCATCGATTGGCGTATATATCAGTCTTCTATTGGATACACTTCAGGGAGTGCGTCCAGCAGTTGCACAATGTGTTCCCACCTGCCCCTTTCTTCTATTGTACGGCTAGACAGACGCGACCAAAGCGCCCCCTTTTTGTGGTGGACATTCCACTCATTAGAACCAAGCGTTTCGAATCCACTTCATACGAACAGTCTATCATCCCGCTAAAGTACAACGTGGGTGTCTTCAAACCCCGAGTAAATAGATACCTGCTAGGTGAGCGTGCTACAACCTGGACCATTTCTGCATCTACTTAACATCAGGCAGTGTGTAGTCAAACCCAAACCTATACCGAAGAAAAGAAAATTTAGCATTGTATGGTCAGATTGTATTGGTAGCTAGAGTTGGCTGCCAACTTTACACCGGTTCGTTTCTAGAAACATCCTGTACAGAATCAGTTCCCGGACTAATGACCGTCCGCGGACAATATTGCAGCTTTCAGCGCGAAACCTTCGGTAAAGGCTTATAGGGCAAGTGACCTACTTCCTGCTAGCTTTTTATCGGGTCTTCATATTTTCGAGGCTCGGCACAGATTGCGGGGAAAGATGATAGAGCATTTTTTCGATACGGAAATTTTCTAACTTTTTATAACCTAATATTGGAACAAAAATGTACTTATACGTATTTTGCCACCTATTTTATTCTCACTTTTGTGATACAGCGTATTACAGAATATTAAATTATGTTTAAAGTATTCGACTATATAGTATAGGACTTAAGTCTCAAAAAAGTAAATAAATTTTGATCTGTATACAAAATGGTAACTTATAATGTATCTGATTCATTAATTCAAATATTAAATAGCTTGACCGTTACTGGAAGCTTTTATAATGAGAGTGCGTATCCCTTTCCGTCGATTAGCTATCGTTTTCAGTCCCTTTAAGCGTTGTAACCGGAAGCCTCCAGGTGGCGCCCTTGTTGGCGATTGCGCGCCATTTTATTTTCTAGGAAAAATAGCGTGCCTTTTGGCCGCATTGGCGTTGAATTTTTCGTCGAAGCAACAGCTCCGGGCAGCTCTAGCTAGCTCCCGGCCTGTTGCACAGTTTTATTTTATAAAATTATTAACTATATTATAACTAATATAAAGATTAAACTCAGTGAATACGTGGTGGTGCTCATCATCGAAATTAACACGTTATTTCCAAGAAATAACGGAGCTAAGTATACCTGCGCAGTAAGTGCCCACATATTTCATCTATTTCTCTAGAAAATGGATTAAAACAAATTTACTGTGTCCAAGGTTTGACAACCAGTGTAGCATAGCAATTTGTTAATAAATTAATTTTTAACGGCTTTTGCCGTTCGTTTACAAATATTTCCAACAGAGCCTAAAGGTGTTTAACCAAAAGTGCTTAAAATAGGGCAATCGGACGCCCTGTACCATTGTTTTCATCCCTGTTAAATATATTCCTTTAAAAAATAGATGAACGCGACTGCTTCAAGAAGTCGTGTGATGTCAGCTAAGCAGAGCTACTTTTTCGGCAGCGGGTAAGCGTGCTGAACGTTTCCAACCAGATGTAGAAATCTATCGATGAAAATGGGTGAGCGAAATTTGAATTTTTGGTAAAATTAAGCTTATATTGCAGTAGCCGTTTAACACTGCAGTGTTCGGCACCTTGAGATATGCCTATAATATACTGTTATACCTGGATTTTTAGTAAAAGAAATAATGCAAAAATTTATCATCCTCAGTTAAAGAAGTTTCTTATTTTCGGATGTTACAATATTTTGATATTGCTTGTAAAATATGTCTGCCTGATGACCACCTTGAACAAAAATCAAATTAGAAAATATGAAATACCATTCAAATTAAGCATCAAATGCGGGGCAGGTATTTTAATATTAAATCTTATTTAGTAAATGAGCTACTGTACATAGTCGAGTCATTGTAAGAACTTCTTTAAGCTTACATTGCAGCAGAATTTTGTTTTACTGCAGTTTAATACTGCAGTGTTGAGATATTCGGCACCGTAAGATTTACCTAGGTTTCCTAAACCTAGTATCAAGCAACTTGGGAAAAATATACTGCACCTTACGATAGCCGATAACTACACCCACTTTACGACATTAATTTTACTTACGAGTTTCTAAATTGATCAGGACTTTAGCTCAGTTAATAAAATTTAGTGCAAAGTTATATTTAATTTGATGTGCTTAGATTTAATTTTCTTTGTTAGAAAATTTGCAAATGATTCCAACACGTGTTGGAAAATAAAGAGTTAATGATTGGTTGTTTCGTTGTTACTATCGAGCTTGCTGATTAGCTAAGCATCTCCTTGCGAGGAACTTTTGTTGTCACGACTCGAAATATACGTGATATTACATTTTTTCTGCCGTTTTAGGGTAAATGTAGTTTTCAATAACTACCTACCTTCTGATTATTTTTAGCAAATTGTTTGACAAAACCATATAGAACAGTATGGAAGAAGCAACACTACTATGCATCAATGCATGAGAACCACCCTTGTGGGGTCGGTATTTTTAACGCCCTCTTATGAACGGAACAAGCTACCATAATATCAGTGGCGTGTGCTTAATATGAACATGTTTTTACCGATCGAAAATCGATAAGATTATAATACGAACAGGTTAGCGCACCTATCGGATTAACTACCCTCAGGGAATCAGTGCTTTTTGTGAAATTCTCTACTTGGGAAGTGAGTGATACAGTGTACAATGCACTTTTACATCATATCAGTTAACTGCCGTCATGGGGTCAGTGCTTATTGTGATACATGTCACTCCCGCGGAGTGAATTCTACACGATTTATGCAAATAATTTAAAATTGAATGCAAATGTACTTCTACAAATCATATTATGTTAGCGTAACAGGATTAAAGACTGAATGTAAATGTGTTTTACACATATTTATAATATGCTATCCTCGCAGCTCCTTGTGATATTGTGATGTAATATTAGCGTTGTCCAACTTAATAAGCTGCGAGTACTGTTTTATTCGATATTTTAAGAGCAGAATTAAAAGCGCGATTTACTATATATTAGCTACAAGACCAGTTGCTTCATTGAATAAATTGAATAAAAATAATTCATGTGATCCTAACTTCAATAATTGCAATCCTGACGTAGTGAAATTATGTCAGTAACTATCAAGCATTCAAAAGCTTGTAATAAATCACTGAAAACGTAGTGATTTTCTTCCTGCTGGCAGTAATCTCAAACCAAAGCAATAAGCTGTCTTATTTGTAGCATACCCAAAAATAATAAAATAAGTAAGGGTTTGTGTAAAATGGGGCTATATCATTAAAATACATTAATAAAATATGCCATAAGAAAAATCATACTTTTCCTTGTAGGAAGTTTGTAAATGGTAACAACATAAAGAAATAGCTAAACAGCTCGTATCTATTTAAGCTCTATTAAGTCTGTTCACATTTTCGGGACAGAAAACCATCCAAGATGCAATCATGCAAGAACCCTGTTAAGGTGATAGCAAGACTTGCTTCAGCAGTACTATGTTGTGTTTCTACTAAAATCGAAACTATTTGGAGAAAATTAGTATGTCTTATCCGCAAGGATAGCTATCGTAAACAGTTTCCTCCTACCGTTAAGGAAAAACATAAATGATAGATATACGTCACTAAAAAGTGAGTTACATTCTCTCTTTGTTTTTTGCTTTTAATAAAAATCGTTTAAAAAAGATTTTTAAATTATCGTTGCGACATTTTTACTTTATCTGTACCCTCTTTTTCTACTATGTTAGCATTGTTTAAGTTAACCATAAAATGAACGTCATTTTATAGGATGTAGATATTATTGGGGTTCATTATAACTGACGTTATAACGGCATAACAAAATGCATAGCTACTAAAGGCCCAGCAACATATCAACCTACCTACTTTATATTATGAAATGGATTGAAACAAAAATGCGCGTCAGATAACCCTGGCTAGTCTAGTCTAAATAACAAAACTTTTTTGGTGTGGAGGGTAGGTCTACTACCTTGTTTTTCATAAAATGTTATGAATATTTCTGGCAAGTACATAGGTAACGGCGAACTTTACGGCGCCTACGCAGTCAATAAAAATAATGAGATTACTTAATTTTTGATAATGTTGTGATCGAACATATTATCATTATAAAAATCAGCCTAACTGATTTTGAGATATTTAAATTAAATAAATATAATTAAAATCACTTGATTTACATAAAACTAATCGTTAAGTCCAGATCAATCCTACATTCGCAACTTGACAGTCGTGCCGGGAGGTATTAAAATTCAAAGGGTTAATTTTGCCAGTGGTGTTTTTTGTGAGTTATTTCTTAGTTTTTGTTTTCTTTTGCTATTTATTAAAATTCCTTAAGTGAGTTTGTCCAACCTAGCATTGGAACGAACTAAAGCAATCTATTTCTCGTACATTATTAGTAGCAGTTAAAACAACTCTTAAGTCGCTGCACTATTGCTTCACATGACAATCTGTAGTCACAACTCCAAAGACCATTAAATCTATAGAGATTTAATAACAGGTGTATCTGTTAGTATATGTATGTATTCTGTAAGTATAAGTACGAGACAAATAGCTGTACCGTGACAGCTGATTGCATAATTACTTTGATTTTATTTTGGCTGCCATTTATGGTTTGACCATTATTTTTTTTTTTTTAGTGGGTCAGTGACATTTTGTATTTCACATTTTAATATTTTCTTATAATTTGATATGGACTTAATTGGCTTCTACATTGCTAATTTGGGGTCAAAATCTGAAGTACATCAATTTTATTTATTTTTTGTTACTTATTTACAAAGTCGAAATTTATTGCCAAATTATCGACTCATGTGTCGAACTGCACAAGCTAAGCAAGCCATCTACCACCCCTCGCGGGGGAAAGGTACACTAAATGTAACAGTTCCATCGCGTGGGACTCCCTGCTTTAGTAATGACGCAAAACATTAATGCATAACGCATTCCTGTAATAATGGCATAGGCTAAGCAAACCATCCACCGCCGCTCAGGAGGGAGAAGTACTTGAATAGTAACAGTTCCACCGCGTGGGACTCCCTGTTTTAGCAATGACGCAAAATATGAATGCATAACGCATCCTTGAAATAATGGCAAAGGCTAAGCAAGCCATCCACCGCTCCTCACGAGTAACAGTTGCATCGCGTGGAACTCCCTGCTTTAGTAATGACTCAAAACATACATAAATGCATAACGCATCCCTGTAAAAACCATCCACCGCCCCTCACGAGGGAGAGGTACTTGAAAAGTAACAGTTCCATCGCGTGGGACTCCCTGCTTGAGCAATGACGCAAAATATGAATGCATAACGCATCACTGCAATAATGGCACAGGCTAAGCAAGCCTTCCACCGCTACTCAAGAGGAAGAAGTACTCTAAAAGTAACAGTTCCATCGCGTGGGACTCCCTGTTTAGTAATGACGCAGAATATAAATGCATATCGCATTCCTGCAATAATTTTGGGTAAATATCATTGCCGAACAAATCCTTTTCAATAGGATCTATTATACGTTGTCAGATTCTTTCTAGTGGCTTAGAAACCCTCACTTTTGGGTAAGCCGCCCAGCCTAACCGTAAGTATATACATGTTGATATGCGATGAACACAACGAAATCGCGTTGGTTGTAGAATCCGTTTTTGGATTATGTACATAGTAAAGCTTTAAGTACATATGTCGTTAATTATTTGTACGTTAACACTTAAATAACTGTTTAAATTTTATTTTTCAAATTAAAAGTAATCTTGCCTATTTAAGGTCATGTTAATTAAAGATAGTGGTCTTTGAAGTGACCGGAAGATTCTTGATGTCTGTTTTCCTTTGAGATTTGAGTTAAAAATATATATTCAGGACATTTTTCACTATAAATATAGCTTAATTTATTTGAAATCATTAATAATTAATAAACTAAATTGTCACCAGAGCTATATATCTCACATTGGCGTAATCACATTGGCGTAATACATAATCATAAGTTATCACATTGGCGTAATACACAATTATAAGTTATAATTAAAAGCCCCACTCCAGGTGACGCCACCAGGCGATAACAAACAGAATCTCATTATAAAAGCTTCCAGTAACGGTCAAGCTATTTAATAGCAGCGTTTTACCTGAAATAAAACGCATATTAAATACTTACCTTACTGGAAGCTTTACTTTTGATTTCTGCCTGGTGGAAATTACAAAAATTAACGCAATGAGGCCAAAAGGCACGCTATTTTTCCTAGAAAATAAAATGGCGCGCAATCGCCAACAAGGGCGCCACCTGGAGGCTTCCGGTTACAACGCTTAAAGGGACTGAAAACGATAGCTAATCGACGGAAAGGGATACGCACTCTCATTATAAAAGCTTCCAGTAAGGTAAGTATTTAATATGCGTTTTATTTCAGGTAAAACGCTGCTATTATAACATCAAAATAAAAACCATCAAGTGTTGGGTTTGATAGAAAAACTGCATATTTTAAATAATGTGCCGTTTTTGAACGGATACGAAAGTTTCACAAGTTATCGAAAGCGGTAGTCAACCATAGACTTTTATAAAAATAAATGCTTCCGGAAACGAGCTGTTGTTGGCTATTGTGGGGATATGGAAAAAAAATAATAAGCTCATGGTCGGCTACATGAGGAATTTTTATGATTATTCTGGAACCAGACGTCAAGCTGAGAACAAGTAATTGTACCTGCGCTAAGCTGTAGAAGACTGAAAATGGAAGAAATATTGTAGTTGAAGAATAAAGTTAACGCAATTGTCATATTGGTGTATAATTTCGTCCAAGTCTTGGGTCGCCTCAATTGGACGGCAAAATTCTGCTCATGCAATATGGCTGCCAGTTGCAACACTTTTAATTTTAATAATCATGTTTTAGGTTTTAACCCTGTGGCAATAAAGAATGTAACTATTTCAAGACAGTTCCAAGATAGCAAACAATAAAATTTCACACATATTTACATATCTACAAAAAGCAGTCTATCCAGAAAATAAATTGGACAAAAAAGAAATAAATAATTCTGTAGAAAATATTAAAATGGAGGCGAAGACGTGTTTATAAGGTCACCGTGTGCAACGATACCTACATCTTTCACTAATTCTTAGGACCGAAATGAACTCATAGCTGAACCGTTGAATCGCGTATTTAAAAATATAATTTTCGTGTAAATATGGCATAGAAATTTACGGATATATTCCAGCCTATTCAATCATGATAAGTTTTTATAGGGAATCGAAGTGGCGCTCTGGATATCTCGTGAAAAACATTCCATCCGCGTGCTCGGGGACTTGATAAATTTCCTCTAACACAAGGAGAGCTTTTTTACGAGGTAAAAACATCAATCCCGCGTTTTATGTGTAAAAAGGGGCTTATATGATCCGATGCGATATCGCGGGAATCTTAGATGTTGGACTTCTGCAGGGTTTATTTGGATTTTATGTGCGGTGAAGTCTGAATTATGGTTCGTTTGATAAATGTGTGTGTAACGCTTGAATACGAATTTATTTTAATGTTTTCATAAAATAATAAATATGTATTTATTTGGCTCAAATAACCAAGTACATTAACCAAAGGAGAGGTAGACTGTTTGTATCTGCTGTATATCTGAGGGCATACCCAATAATTACTTTTTTCAAAAAATAGCATGATCAACTTCACCCTTTTACAGAATTCGCGAATATTTCGCACGGATCGATCTAGTATTTTTCATATTATTGTTGATTTATCAAAAATGGCTCAGCCGATTTCGATAAAATTTAAATGGGACCAATTTCAAAGTATACTCATTCGAAAAAAAAGAACTATTGAAATCCGATTACTGCGAAAAAAAGTTATGCGTAGCTATACGTAATTATATATATGTATATAAAATGTATATGTATATAATATGTATAGCCAAGCCACGCATAACTTTTTTTCGCAGGCATCGGATTTCAATAGTTCTTTTTTTTTTCGA
Organism: Hypomecis punctinalis; assembly: GCA_949316475.1. Lineage (NCBI taxonomy): Eukaryota > Metazoa > Arthropoda > Insecta > Lepidoptera > Geometridae > Hypomecis > Hypomecis punctinalis. Next base: position 5,884,931 of record OX438804.1, on the reverse strand, counting down.
ATGAGTATACTTTGAAATTGGTCCCATTTAAATTTATATATATATTTATATATACGAACCGGATATATATAACTTTTCAAAATGGGTCCGGTGGTTCGTCGGTCATAAAAGGAGAAGTAATCCTAAACTTTGACAGATGTGTCAACACATATTTGTCTGTCTGTTTGTCTTGAAAACGGGTTGCATCTAGCGTGATTCTGCAGTTCTAATCAAATTGTCTGTCTGTCCACTTGTACCATTAAATACATTTTACTTACGGGCTAGACCCCAAACTATGCAATTCTTGTTATATAATTATGTTGTGTAACATACGCTGTTGTCGTATTTCGTTACCCGGAAGACACTATTTTCTTTATTTATTAACAAAATATTTCCCCAAGCTCCCGGTAATTAAGTAGACCTGCGGCTTTCCATTACGCGTATTTTTGCTCCACAAATTCACTCCATTTTCCTTACAATGTTCTCACGAAAACAAGTGATAAATGTAACGTAGACATGGACGGATCCAGGTCATAGTTTTGGGGAGAACATAAGGGATTAACCCTCAATCTGTTTTCTATTTAGCAGCACAAGAAATAATTTTAAAAATCATTTCTGTTCTTGAATTAAAATTAAAATAAACTTTAGCTAACTTTAAAGCCTGCTTTCATCATCACTGCTGAACGTAGACCTTCTCTAGGTATTTCCAAAAAAGCATTTGCATTCAATTCAGTATGTTCTTGCGGTTTTGATTAAGCTTTGGATCCACCTTATCGGTAGAAACAAAAGCGCAGCAAGCATCCTTGCACAAATTCTAAATGACTAATTAGTACGAGATTCTATCCCACGACCAAACGATTGTAAGGCGAATGCTAATTTTGTAAGACACCATGGCTTATTTATCAGTCTCTGGATTCGTGTCCTAATGCTGGGAAAAGGCCTCTTACATTTTTTTCCACGCATCGCGGTGTTCCGCCAAGGCAGTCCAATTGGTCACGAAAAGAGCCGTCAAGGCTTTATACTTTTACTTTACCCGGGAACTAAGCGCAAAACATGCAACTACTTTCAAAAAGCTGATTTTTTGGTTTTACGTTGTCATGGTGGTGTTACCAGCGTAGCGTTTGGTGGGGATACCAGATAAAAATAATGAGGCTTTTTTTCCAAAAAAAAAGAAATAGTTTCACAAAACTTAGTAAGTGGCGTAATAGTCACATAAATTGATCTATCATTATCAACTGGAATAGGGTGTGAGAGAAAAACCTATATTTAAATCTCCAATACTTCACTGAGGTATGACTTGGACTACGTTTGGACTTGACCGCGACTTTATTAGACTATGCCGTGACTATTTTGATAAAATATTACTAAAAATTCAATCAATTCAATCTTAATACTTGATATTGACAAATGCACAACAATGCGACGCCAAAACATAAAAAAGAAGAAAAAGGCATCTTGACAATGACAGTACGATTTCCATAGTCAAAGGATCGATGATTTTAAACTAATGTCGCCATTTATTGGATACTTTTATCGTGCTTTTATCACAAATTTTTTTTTTTTTAGAAAACGCCTCATTAGCTGTGGTAATTTTTTTTTTAAATTATTTTGCTACTTGTGTACCAATTTTCAGCTTTTAGAAGTTGCACGATACTCATTTACTTGGAAAAAAAAATAATCCCAGGCGATTACTCGTTCTTTCTACTGATGTAATCGACGTGTCCAAGTGCTCCTATGTGTACTTTTAGAAATAAATGTTTATGAATATGACTATGTTTAAATGATTCTAAGCCCCCTGGCTACGTCCATGATCGCAGAAGTCTTGAAAAATGAACGTAGGTTGAAGTCGAACCTTGAACTGGGCTGATCCTGGCTATTCCGTGAAATATAGCCGGATTATCCGGCGATTTGTTGTTGTTTGGATAAGTTGTTCGGATAAATCGGGAGGCGACGTCTCTCTGAGATTTTTATCCATGGTCGGTCGTTATCGCATTTGGTTGCCATATTGTTATGACATTTTCTGTTTAGTTTTAGCTTTACTTTAGTTTTTTGTCTTTTTATTATTTATAATATTAACATATTGATGGAAGCAAATATTTTATTAATATACATTGTACACATCTGTTATGTAATACTAATAGTATTTATTTTATACATTATTTATTAATAGTAATTTTAATAAGGTTATGTTTGACGTTGAAATCCCAATTATTTTTTTATATCTGACATCTTAATTTTAATAACAATATGTATTGTATTTACTCGTATGATTTATTTTAATACAAGCGACCCGCTTCGGCTAAGCACAGGTTTATTATACGAGTACATATAAACCTTCCCCTTGAATAACTATTTATTTAAAAAAACCGCATCAAAATCCGCCGCGTAGTTTTAAAAATATAAGCAAACATGGGGACAGACAGCGGGAAGCGACTTTGTTTTATACTATGTAGTGATAGTGATTGTGCCTTATAATTTTACTAAGTACCTATTTTAAATTTTGATTTCGTGGGTTTTGACAGCGATAATTGTGCATTATTGTATTTAGTATTTGAGAAATTAATGAACTTGAACCAAATAGATTGTCTTCAAACTTCAAATCAGACGAGGCTTGAACCATGATTACTTTCCAAACCATAACAGCATCTTAATTATTCAAGCACTTTAACTTAAACGTTGCGCAGTATCGTAAAAACACTTTGAAAAACTTTATTCGTTAAAAACTCCGTTCCGACCACAAGCGTTACTTTTAACAATATTTCTTTCTTAAGCCATTTTACCTTTTCCGAATTTAAGGCGGTTGTCCAAAGTCTTATTTTTACATATTTTTAGCTTAACAGTTGCCAAGGTGAGTATTGTTTGTATAAGATATTATTTAACTTTAACGAATATGGTCATCTCAAAGAGTTATCTTTGTGATAAGCATTTCAAAAATCTGAAGCGAACGCAGTATTTGAACCTGCCCCTTCGGATCACTAGCCCGACGCTCTAACCAACTGAGCCAGCCCGCCTCCCACGCAAGCTTCAAATCTTTGAAGTGCTTATATTACACCAACTTATAGCGTTGGTGGCGCCACCTGTGATACCCGTATTAGACAGGTTATCACTCAACTAGAAGTTATTAGAACTTCTGAAGATTGACGAGAGATGACGCACTGCTAAATCAAAGGTTAGAGCGTTGGGCTAGTGATCCGAAGGGGCAGGTTCAAATCCTGCGTTCGCTTCAGATTTTTGAAATGCTTATCACAAAGATAACTCTTTGAGATAAAATCTAGTGTGGAAAACACTCAAAATAAAATCATAACAACGAATATGGCCATATTAATCGGCCAAGTGCGAGTTGGAATCGCGCACGAACGGTTCCTAAACATATGGAAGCTTCACTTAATATATTTTATTTTGATTTAGTTATTTATTTTGGAAAGGAATGTACAACTTAATATACTGTGAATATTTAAATTATATTTATTAAATCATTTTCACGTTGCCGGTATTAATATCGAGCAAAAAAATCTCGTTTCTGATATCGGAGCCTTCCTTGATTTATTTTATTTTAATTATTTATTTTAATGTGTGGTGTAGAATATTTAACTAAATATTTTGTGAATATTTCAAGCATTTACCCGTCGCCTTTATTAATGTTGAGGGAAGAGCGGCTAAAAATTCAGACTTGTTATATGGGAAATATGGCCCCCATAATTTTTTTTTTCCAGTTTTTAGTATTTTTGTTATAGCAGAAATAGCAATACATCATCTGTAAAAATTTCAACGTTCTAGCTATCACGATTCATAAGTCATGGTGACAGACAAAGACACAGACGGACGGACAGACGGACGGACAGCGGAGTCTTAGTAATAGGGTCCCGTTTTTACCCTTTGGGTACGGACTCCTAAAAAATAGAAACACTAAATAGTTTAATTATTTTTAGTCATTTTTGTCAGCGAACATTTATCAATTCAGAAAATACTACTATTTGCTGAATCGTGATTTTTTTTTGGTAAATTTAAATTCAATCTCATATAGATTTGTTATAGATCTCTTATACATTTGTACTCCATAATGGGCAAAATAACTATATTAAGACCTGTAAACAACTTTCTATGTTGGACACTATTAATTAATTACCTGCCATGTTTAACAAATAAATGATCTGGAATCTGTCACCGATTAATTTCAAAACCAAATATTTTCCCATTGGTGTTTTATGGTTTGTAGAAGCCAGAGTTTACTTTTTCTCACCGAAAACTCCTGAATAACGGCGGCGTATGTAGTGCAACAACCTATATGGATCAGCGTGGTGGATATGGCCAAATTGTCTTTAGAGGATAGGCTTTATTTTCGAAATAGAAGTATAAAAAAGCCCGGTAGAGTAAAGATAAAAACTTACTTACATTTGCAAATATGCCAATGAGGTAGCTGAGCTACCAAGGTCCTTAACCAAGCTTCCATCGAGATTGTTATCAGTATTTAAGTAGGCAAATACTTGGATTACAAGAGCCAGTTCATTAATGTAATACCTTTTCCAATATCAGCTGGGATGGGACGGGGCAATTTTCTCGCTCGAACTGCTACATTGTTCTAAAGATATAAAGATGAGAGCTTATTCCTTTTGTTGACTCAAACCCATATCATTATAATTTTAATTTTAATTTTAATTTTAATTTTAATTTTAATTTTAATTTTAATTTTAATTTTAATTTTAATTTTAATTTTAATTTTAATTTTAATTTTAATTTTAATTTTAATTTTAATTTTAATTTTAATTTTAATTTTAATTTTAATTTTAATTTTAATTTTAATTTTAATTTTAATTTTAATTTTAATTTTAATTTTAATTTTAATTTTAATTTTAATTTTAATTTTAATTTTAATTTTAATTTTAATTTTAATTTTAATTTTAATTTTAATTTTAATTTTAATTTTAATTTTAATTTTAATTTTAATTTTAATTTTAATTTTAATTTTAATTTTAATTTTAATTTTAATTTTAATTTTAATTTTAATTTTAATTTTAATTTTAATTTTAATTTTAATTTTAATTTTAATTTTAATTTTAATTTTAATTTTAATTTTAATTTTAATTTTAATTTTAATTTTAATTTTAATTTTAATTTTAATTTTAATTTTAATTTTAATTTTAATTTTAATTTTAATTTTAATTTTAATTTTAATTTTAATTTTAATTTTAATTTTAATTTTAATTTTAATTTTAATTTTAATTTTAATTTTAATTTTAATTTTAATTTTAATTTTAATTTTAATTTTAATTTTAATTTTAATTTTAATTTTAATTTTAATTTTAATTTTAATTTTAATTTTAATTTTAATTTTAATTTTAATTTTAATTTTAATTTTAATTTTAATTTTAATTTTAATTTTAATTTTAATTTTAATTTTTTTAACAAAAGGTTAACAATAAATAACATTAATAGACTTAGTACAACATTTAGAACCTTAGGTCCAATTACAACCGCACACAACTTAGCCAACTTAAGAAAGGTTACACAGTACACAGTTATAATGAGATAACATTTTAAAATTATATTTTGACATTTAAAATAAAGATTCAAAAGAAATTTAAAATTTAAACTTAAAAGAAATTTAAAATTTTAATTTAAAAGAGATTATTAACAGCAGATTTAAATGATGCATAGCTGCAAGAAAACATGTCTGGGGGGTTAGATATGTCGTCGTATGCACGACACATCCTAATCAAAGGACTGTTACGTGAGACGTTATTGAAAGCTAACAACAAGTTAACAACATCTTGGCCGGTATTAGCTACCTTATCGTGAAGCTTTATTCTACTTGGCACAGCGTTAGTGACTTTTTTACTCTTAGTGTAACGCCAAAAAGCCTTTAAATTATTACTTAAGTCCTCTTCAATACGTTGTATATATGTTTTGTAACAAATATCCATACTCTCTTTTACGGCGACTCTAAAAAAGCGTAAGTGTCGTAGTCGCGTGGGTTACCAAATCGCTTAAATTTTCTATGAAACTTGTCTTTTCTTTTAATTAATAGAACGAGCTCCTTAGAAAACCAGATAGGGAATCGATGGCTGCGACTTTTACCTTTAGGAGTATATCGTTCTATAGCTAAGTAAATTTTATTGTAGAAAAACTGGACAAAGTCGTCACAATTCATATCATTTGAGCAATTATTCCAATCAACAGAGTTCAATTCGCCGATGCATTTCTCGTAGTCGGTTTTGTAGTAGCAAAGTTTCTTAAATATATATATATCTAAACTGTATTTTTCATCTGTGAGACAAAGAGAGACACTTTAAAATTGCATTTAGAGCAGTAAAAAACCTTCGAAATTCAGTCCATATGTTATATGTATGTGTAATGTGTATGTAGGCGTGTATGTACGAATATATCTGCTCATTTCTTCGTTCTTTGTTCCGAAGTAATTACGAACTTGAGAAGACAAAATTAATTAAAGTTTAATCTTTGACATAACGAAAAGTTTTAATCAAAGCCAGGCAAGTGATCCTGCGAAATTCATCAAAAAGAATTGAGAAGTGGATTTGGCTCGGCAAAATTATTTATGTTAATAAATTAACAAACAGGTTTAAGAAGGGTTGTCAATTAATACAAGTCGTATAACAAGTGTATAACGCTGGCGTTGCTCGGATGATAGGTACGTATAGTCTCTAGTTCGTTTAGTCAGTCAGACGCAAGCCTATGTTTTCACGTTAGTTTTAATAGTGGTAAATTGTTTGGTATATTTATTATAATGTACCTATTCCGTTCCACTGCTGGGCAAAGGCCATTCTATTCAGTACCAGACTTTTTGACCGACATAACGGAGGAGGTACTGAATTCGATGCTTATACAGAGTTATTTTTTAATCAATTAGCATCCTTTTAGGGGCTTATTCTGTACACTAAAACTAACAACTGTTGTTCTGAAACTTTTGTCAAAACTCAAAAAAAATCAGCTGTTCCATACATTGGTCGCGGGTTAACGATATTTTTCTATAGAACACCTTTTTTTGAGTTTTGACAAAACTAGCAGAACAAACGTTGTCAGATTTAATGTACAGAATAAGTCCCTAAAAGGATGCTAATTGATTAGAAATAACCCTGCATATATTATGATTTTATTTTGAGTGCTTTTCACCAACGCTATAAGTTGGTGTAATATAAGCACTTTCAAAGATTTGACGCTTGCGTGGGAGGCGGGCTGGCTCAGTTGGTTAGAGCGTCGGGCTAGTGATCCAAAGGGGCAGGTTCAAATCCTGCATTCTCTTCAGATTTTTGAAATGCTTACCTACAAAGATAACTCTTTGAACCCTGCATATATATTTTTATCTGTAACCACTCATAACTTTTTACGTAGGTAGGAGTCCGATATACTTTAAAATTGGTATGAGTTAAATGTTATCGAAACCAGTTGAGCCATTTTTAATAAATCAACAATAATGTGAAAAATGCTGCATCGATCCGTGCGAAATATTCGCGAATTCTGTACACGGTTGAAGTCGGTCATAGCATTTTTTGCAAAACAATAATTATTAATAGTCCTCTACAGGACGGAGACCTACTCACGAAAGTATAGTAGGTATAGTACGATATTATTGTCTAGTTGTGTGAAGAAAAGATGGGTTAAGTCATTTATATTCAGAGAGATTCACAAACTTTTTAGTCATAACATAAAAATAAAATCTGCTAAAACATAACGTTTATCATTTAATCACGAGTACAAAAATCAGATCATATAATCACTTCATTTCACATAATATCTACTTCAACAGTTCAAGTGTTTCGTATTACAAATACTTAGCCTACATTTCGGAGACAATACTTCTAAAAATAAATACAAGGGGGCGACCATAAATTACGTGAGATGATTTAGGCGGGGAGGGGGTCGAGTCAAATCTCATATAATCTCACATTAGGGAGAGGGAGGGTCTCGACAAATATCACGCAATTTTTGTTCTGATTGAAACAAAAAAAAATTATACTATTTTGGTCCATTAAATCCAAATTGTATGTCATCGTAAAACGATTAAGATTATTCACTAATTCGTTCGAAAGAAAATAATTTCATTCATACTTCGACGTTATACATCTACTGAATGTCAAACCACCATATTTATTTTATACCAAATAGCTCAATTTTGTCTGAATTTACGGTACAGTGTAGCCCGTCTTGTGTTTTCGCGCCATTATTCCATATTCTTTTCTTATTATCACAGTAGTCATGATTTAAGTATTCTATTGTTAAATTTTTATTACGTTTATAACTCATCAATGTTGATTATATACTAGTCTTAACTAGTCGTAAATAAAAACACGAAGCAAATTGTTTCTTTTTTCTTTCTACAATAACAACCCAACGCGTTTACGTAAGAAACCCACATTCTGAAAAATCTCACGTAAGATTGGGGGTTGGGGGAGGGGGTTGAACAAAATTTTACGACATTTTACTAAAGGGGGGAGGGTCAGAAAATTTAAAAAAACACCTCACGTAATTTATGGACGCCCCCTAAAAAGAATTGTGACTTGAGACGCAGGTTTGAGTTTCACTAAGCGATCCCTTTTCAATTCTTTCAAATTCTAATGCTACAGAACTGATGTAGATGGGTCGTTATTTTATTTTATTCTGATATCGATATCTACCTATCTCCTACTGACCTCGACAGTGATTCGTATTTTGATTCATACAATGTTTTATTTTCAAGTACCTACCACTTACCGTAGGTATGGAATTCGTGAGTTTCAGACTTGTTTATTTTATTCGTGGGTCAAACAGGAAAATATCAGTAAAACCGTTCCGAATTAATTTTACTTGAAACACGTTTTATCGTCTGTTTTGATTATCGGGAATCATCTCACAAGGGCGAATTTGCAATAATAATATTATTTTGCGAGAGAGCCGTATCGGTGACCAGGAGCGCAATTTGGGCGCCCGGTACAAATACAACCATAGGCAGAAATGGCCGCTCCGATTTATAAGGCCGGGGCTACACGCAAACTTGGTAAAACAGTGACAGTAATGATTATTTTTCGCCGAAAATGGTGTAACTTCCACCGTGTACAGAATTTGAGTAGTTCCACGAATCGATGTGTCATCGTCAACCAATTTGGGAGTATATCTCCCAGTAGAGTATAGTACAGCTTTCGAACTAAAAAAATATTTTTTAAATCGGTTCACAATTGACAACATTTCAAATATTTTACGTATTTGTTTTTATTTTTTTTCTGAAAGAATATGGAAAATTAAGAAACACGTATTTTTTATTTTTTCGAATTTACTCATATTTTGCGCAAAATTAATTTTTGAAAAAGAGCTTATTCCTAAAGGTCGTAACTGCAAAATTCTGGATTCATAAAGAGTAATGCTGTAGCCACTTTCTAAAAAAAAAACAGGCGCATGCTTTGCTGTCACTGTCAGTAGTGTCAGTGACAATCAAAACATTCATGAATTCACAAATAAATAACATTCCTCGAAAATAACAAATTCAATCATAAATTACTACGCTATATCTTTAGCTTTTATATTGTAATAATAACTAATTAATCAGTCATCTATCTTCATCGGCTAGGCATAGAATCTAAGGCCATAGATTGGAATTTCTAGGGCACAATGGATTCTCGGCGACTAGATCCTATAACTGCGTGTTTTGTGCGTTTTCTCGCATATATTGCAGTAGCATCATGTAATCTACTTTAGGTAGATTACGGCTGTCGGCCATTGTGTAGCCGTCCGAAACTTTCATTTTGTTAACGTAAGTAACCAGGAGAGATCAAATAAAAACTTCCAAGAGAACACCAAACAATTTTAGGACGTAAATTATGAATTTAATGATAAGATTTATGTCGAGTCGAGCATACGTAGACTTGCGTATAACCTTGCTAAGCCTTGCTTGACACAATAACAAAACAAAACGTAACCGAAAGTCAGTGTCAACTGTCACTTTATATTGCTAGTGTTTTTTTTTTATCAAAGACAACTGAACATGCATTATGAATCCGTAAACGGCTTGACGGATGGTTTTTATTTAATAACTTTGTAGTTACTGCACCAATAATTTTGGAAAAATAAGCATAATCATCAGCACCGCAAAATCTCGAAATGGTTTTGGAATTTCATAGCCTTGTGAAATATGAAAACTTGTCAATTGGCGAAAATATGAACATACATAAAAATACATACAAGCGTAGTTCCGCTTCCTTTTTAGGAGACCGTAAATGCTAATCGAGTGGCTGGCTCAAAGTTTCTAAACTACCTGAACGCATTTGACATGGATTATAACTTCTGGTTTTGAAACTACTAACTACAATTTAGACCTCAGACAATGAGTCTTCTCATTGTTCTCAATAAATTTTATGTCGCTTATTTTTGTTTTTAATGGTTAAAAAGTAGTTATTAAACTTTCGCTATTTGAACACATTATTATTATATACTACGGGACTAATCGCGGACTAAAATTACGAGATAAATAAATACCTCCTCATCCCGACGTTTCGGCCGAGTTGCATCGACCGTGGTCACGGGTAGGGCAACTCAGCCGAAACGTCGGGATGAGGAGGTATTTATTTATTTCGTAATTTTAGTGCGCGATTATTCCCGTAGTATATGTTAATAATGGTTAAAAAATACTCGATATGAGACTACACACATGCAAGCAAAACGTAATCGAAGGAACTACAGCTACGTGTTATATAGATTATCTCCTCAAGACCGCAGAATCGCGCTGATTGCGAAACCGTCACTAAAATGTATAAAGAAATAAATTTTGTTCCATTATTAATATTATTATAGCTTTTTCCTGCGGTTTCGCCTGCGTAATATTTTGATTTATGTGTTATACCTTAGAAACCTTTCATTTTTTCGGAATAAAAAGAAGCATATGTCACTTTCCGTCTTTTATACTATGTATGTCTATGCCAAAAATCAAGTGAATCTGTTGCTCCGTTGTTACGTGAAAAAAAAAACAATAAACCAACAAACCGATACACCAACAAACACACTTTCGGGTTTATCAATTAAGCAAGCAATTAATATTAAGCAAGGATTTAAAAACCGTTTTTATTGGCGATCCATATCGGAGGTAGGCCCATCCAAGAATGGATGTCCTATGACTGAGGGATAAATGGATATTTTTTTCGAGAGTCAACATTAGATATTTTCATCTACAATGGAGTCTCGGCTTTACGTCCAGCGGTCGAATTCAATTCCAGTTTTCATAAGTGATTCCCTAATCCCGCGGGACTTGATTCGGACGGACGCCAATTTGAATAATCAATGTATTGGATTCCATCTACCTGTATAGACTCAATAAAGTAAATTCGTACAGAAGGTCATCATCATCATTATCAGCAGTAAGATTTATAATCTATGTGAATTCTACTAAAAACGGTTTTTTCGACTTAGGTATTTATTACTTACTAGTTTTTGCCCTGTTTTTGGGAAATTTTGACTTTGGTGATATCCCATTAGAATATTCCATGTTTTCGGAATAAACAGTAGCCGATGTCTCTCTCCGACCTTTGAACTATATCCATGAGAAAAATCTAGTTATTCTGTTACTCCGTTGCAGACTGAAGGAGGAACAAACAAACACCTTTCGGATTAATAACTGTTGTTTTTAAACTTTCGCGATTTGAACACATTATTATTATAAACCACGTGACTAATCGCGCACTAAAATTACTAAATAAATAAATACCTCCTCATCTCGACGTTTCGGCCGAGTTGCATCGACCGTGGTCACGGTCAGTGCAACTTCATATATTATAATAATTTATATTAATAATATTTAATTGATTAATAATTTATTAGCAAAATTAGCAACGATGTAAGGAGACTATTATTTATACGTCAACTACAAAACCATAAAACAATAGGTACAAACATAATCAAAATTATTTTTTTTTAAGTGCTAGAGTAAGTAAAATAATCGGCAAAGAACGAGTAGGACTCGCACTCGCAGTGTTCCCCACTGTATGGGAGCCCCCTTAAATATTTATTTTAATTTAATTTAATTATTTATTATTAAATCGTATATACAACTAAATATTCTGTGAATATTTCAATGTGTGTATGTGCATCTACCTGTTAACATTATTAATATCGAGCGAAAAACGGTTTTAAAAATTCAAGTTTGTTGTATGGGAGCTCCCCTTAAATATTAATTTTATTCTGTTTTTAGTATTTGTTGTTATAGCGGCAACAGAAATACATCACCTGTGAAAAATTTAGTTTTCTAGCTATAACAGTTTATGAGATACAGCCCGGAGACAGACAGACAGACGGATAGACGGACACCGGAGTCTTAGTAATAGGGCCCCGTTTTTACTTTTTGGGTACGGAACCCTAAAAAAAATAACTTGAGTCCTTCTTATTCATTATTTGCTGAAGATCCACGAATAAACTGTTCAAATTCATGTTGAGATAACATTTTAACCATTTCAAAGTTGAGTTTGGATTCCGAAAGATTTTTAATCATCGAGATTGGGTACCTACATTGCTAGTTTGTCAAGAACGAAGATTTAGAAACTTTAGCTGCTCATTTAGCTGGAATTTTTAATTGAAACTACTATAGTTTTCTAATGACTGCATACGTTTTTGTTAGTTCTTTCTCATTTCTTCTCAAAACGCTGTACAAAAATGCAAAGACCCACAAAGAAGCTGACTAGTTTCCGGTTACGAATAAACGCATGACTAAAAACTCTTCAGTCACCAGTGCATCCATCAGCTGCAGCACGTCCACTGCTAGACATAAGCTTCTTCTATGGATTTAAAATAAGGTCGGTTGGAAGCGGCCTGTATCTAGCACGTACCTGCGATCTTTATTAACTCCTTAGTGCTGAAAGACTCGTCTTTGTGATAAACATTTCAATTTTTTTTTTTGCGCAGGACTTGAACCTCCCGCTTTCGGATCACTAGCCCGATGATTTCCCAACTAAGCTAGTTTGCCTGTCAAGCCCTACGTTCGCGACAAAGTTTTGAACTGTTTATCACAAAAACAACTCTTTGAGATGTTTTTCTGTTGTGGAAAGCACTATAAAATTGAAATCATTCCTCAGTGCTGATTGAGAACGAAACAAATAAAAGCCAATGTCAATATTCCAAACGAGAGCAAAATATCACAATTCTCATCGCTTGTTGATGTTCTGGCGGATTCAATAGGTTCTTATCTATTCACGAGGCGGAGACGTCATCGCCGCTCGTGTACAATAGCCATTATGCTATTCCTTTCAAAATTCCTGACTTCTCATAGCACAACGTAATAATGTAGTAGGTATCAGTTTACATAAATTATAAATGAGGAAAGTGCAGTTGAACATTGAAATATTATAGTATAAATGTTTCAATGTTTCAGTAAACTTTATTACTATTTTATCTCATTATCCCGACGTTTCGACCGAGTTGCATCGGTCGTGGTCTCTTGTGGACTGACTGTAGTCTACCCGTGACCACGACCGATGCAACTCGGTCGAAACGTCGGGATGATGAGGTACGAGTATTTATTCATCTCGTAATTTGAGTGCGCGATTAGTCCCGTAGTACATATTAATAATGTGTTTAAATCGCGAAAGTTTATAAATAACATTTCAGTACACTTTCCTCATTTACTCTAGTTTATCTTTTAGGCAGTTCTCAATCATTTTCAATTAATTATATTATTACGGTACAAAACCGGCTTTTTAATCGGTCACTGCTGAATATAGGCATACCAACAAGGAGTGCTTGAGCCATATGAACCACGTTTGCTCTGTGCAGTGAGGGTTGAACAGTCTTAACATTATTTTAAACTAAAAGTTTAAACTAGCTTACTGTAACCTAAATGTTTAAACTACTATCTCTATAGTAGTCTATACTCTTATAAACATACAATAACAAAATAATCTAATACTTTTATCTTTCATCACACAGATTACATAACAAGTTTAAAATATTCATGAGCGGGTCTTGCTATGTACAGTATGGCCGTATCGGAGCTACTATTAAGGCTTGCCATAAATATTCAGGTATTGCTCTCTTGCATTCGGTAGCGGGTAACAAAATAGTGGAGCAGCACGCGAGCTCGAGGCACGTGTAACGTAATTATGGGGTTACAACTTGGAGTATGTAGATTCCAATCCTTATTTTTGGAAGAAAAATGAACTACTATTGTTTTATTTTTTATGGAGAAACAGTAGATGTTTGGACATGAGTAAAGATGTAAGTTATTAGGGTCTTGATAACAAAGAGGTGACAAACGATAATTACAACTAGGGCTTTTCTTTTTGTTTTTTTTTTTCTATTTTGTTTTTATTTGATACTAGCAACCCACCTCGGCTTCGCAGAGGTGTATTATACATATAAACCTTCCTCTTGAATCATTCTATCTATTAAAAAAAACTGCATCTAAATTCGTTGCGTAGTTTTAAGATATAAGCATACATGGGGACTGACAGCGGAAAGCGACTTTGTTTTATACTATGTAGTGATAGTGAAGTACTGAAATTAAATCGTAGAAGGTATGTCCGTGACTTTGCATAAAAATGTTTAATCCAAGTTTTTTCAAAAATACTCCCTCCCAAACGAGCTCTTTTTTCTCAACCTGTGCCCCACTACAGGTTACGAATAAAAGCTTATTTTAGTTTTTGACAGACGAACCACCGGAGGAGGTATACAATTCGACGCATATATTTTTTTTTATGTGTAACTACGCATAACTTTTTTCATAGTGGTCCGATTTCAATATTTCTTTTTTATTAGAAATAGTCGATATTTCGACATTGGTCATTTCGTCATAAATCTACTATAATGTGAAAAATACTACATCGATATTCGCGAATTCTGTACACGGGTGAAGTCGGTCATGCTAATTTTGCAAAAAATAATCTTGTCACTTTTTTGTCTTCCAAAAAATAATAAATTTGTGAAAAGAGAAAACTAATGTCTGAACCAGGGCTTGGAAAAAGTCACCGACCATCTGTAGAGTCTCATCAAATATTTATCTTTTAAAATAAAATCGAAAACGTTAGAAATCTATAAAAGTTGTTCATTTCATGTCTTCATCAAAGCTTTCAATCTTAATCGCCCACTTTCTCCATAACTCTAAGTCTAAATTCGATCAACGAATCAAATATTAACATCCCCATTCACTATTCCGTACCATTTCGTCAGCATCACGACTGCAGCGTGTACAAATTTACGGTCAATTTCTGGCACAAATTCGCCAAAAGCTCCAGTTTTTCTTTTTACCTGACAACGATAACTTTTTATCCATTCAGGTTATTTTGAACCTTCTGTGGAAGATATAAGGTTGAAGGGCAGTGACTTATTGTTGTGGTAGGTAGTGACCCGTCATAAATTGAGTGAGAATCCCCATATGTTCAGTGATAACCCGCGTAACTCTTCTCGGACGAATGGGCGGCGGCGACGTTCCAAAAATACGGGGAATTCGGCGACTGCGGCGGGAAGGTCACACTGCATCGTCTCGACATCTACGACTAAATATCCAAGTATTATACATGGTATCTTATATAAAGTACTAGCTAACCCGGCGAACTTCTTTTCACGCATTATCTTTGTGTTATTCTGATGTTTAAGCATTACTATTGCAAAGTTTCATCTCAATCCGTTCAGTGGTTTTTGCATGAAAGAGGAACAAACATCCATACATACAATCATTCGTGTTTATAATATTATTAAGAAGAAGTAAAAGAAGAAGTAGTTAAAAGTAGAAGAAGTAGTTGTTAAGTAGAAGAAGTAGTTGTAAAGTAGAAGAAGTAGTTGTGAAGTAGAAGAGGTAGTCAATCTGATGATTAGTACAAACTTTCTTTCAACTTGCAGTGCAGTCGTGCCAGTAGATTAAATTGAAGTTTAACTGAATCAATGTTTTACACGCCACTTTTCAAGATAATGCGTCTAAAGTGTAATAAATTGTTTTGCAAACACGGCCCATTAGGCCGTAATTTATTTTACTATATCATTTTATTTGATGTTGTCACTCACTTTGATGTTTTGGCGACTTGTAGTAATTTTACATCGAATATAACAAAAATATTAAATTATTTTCAAGCAGTAACAGCTACGCAAGTGCCTCAATATTATATGCTATGTAAATCATTTTGAGGCACTTGCTTTTATATTATACGCGATATCTTTTATTTTTTGCAACCATGTGATTTAGAAGCGAGGACTGACATCGATCACGATGAGGTTGGAAATTTTTTAAGTGTAAGATCGCGCTGGATGCAAGCCACTACCTGCCGATTTTATAAGAGATCTATATAAGAGGCCTATGCCCAGTAGTTGACATCCTATGTCTGATGGATAGATGAAGGGATAAACCGCGCGATTTGCGACGTGCTCTTGCTTGAAATTCTGTTCTAATTTCCATTTTAGACCGATGAAACGGCAAAGGTTCTCAATTCGACGCGTATTTTTAGGGTTCCGTACCTCAAGAGGAAAAAACGGAACCCTTTTAGGATCACTTTGTTGTCTGTCTGTCCGTCTGTGTGTATGTCAAGACTCTTTATCTCGAGAACGCGTAAAGATATCAAGTTGAAATTTAAACTGTATACGTATATCAATGAATTCTTGCTGTTGTGCAAAAGAAAAACTTCTCAGTTGTCGTTTAAAAAAGTGAGAGTCGTTTATGTCGTAAAAAACCGCATATTTCGACACTCACAAAAATCAAAACCTACAGGGTACTTCCCGTTGACATAGAACTATGAAATTTGGCGAGAAACATTGTCTCAGAGTACACATATAGTGTGCAGGACGGAGCCCTGCCACGAGTCGGATGCGTGCGTGCGCGCGTGTTATTCAGTGGACTGTATTATTAATCGTGAAACATAAGATGTTATATGACACGCACACACACACCGACAAGGGCTCACAACCTTGCTGCACTGTGCCTGGGATTGTACACAGCGAGGGCGAAATAATAAAGCGGGGCGATGATTCGGTCGGCGACGGGGCGCAGCCTCCAGTACGTAGGTGGTCGGTGGAAGGCGACTTCGTTGACTCGGCGCTGGAGTCGATCGGAGATGTGGACGGGTCGGCTGCCGCAAGACTAGTGGCGAGCCGCGCTCCCTAAACCTATATTTATCCTGACGCCTCCCGCTCGAGCGTCGTCGGCACTACGAGAAGTGCCGAACGACGCGTCCGACCAATAACAGCGCACGGCTGTGCGAGCGGGAGGGTGAGACCTCTTGCGTCTCTGTCTATAGGGAGCGCAGTTCGAATATGAGCCGGTGGCGTCAACACCTCCGTGTTTATTTACCATTTAGACGAATCTTGTAGGATTCTTGTAGGAATCCTACAAAATCCGTCTTACTACTTAAATTATACTGCCTATTGACCACCTACATACCAAAAAGACTCCACCCACGTTCCAGTTTAATTATAAAGTCTGCAATTATATTCCTTATATCTAACTTAAATAACTTAAGATATTTCAGACTTATCAAATCTTATAAATTTCAATCTTATAACTAGCTTATCGACTTTATTTACAACTTATTTACTACGCGCGACACAAATATACGTTTGTCGCGAACATCTCTCCCACCGTGCAGCGCTCCGTAGCGCTGCACTACTCGGTAGTGAGCGACGTTGGCAGGAGGACGATTTTCTTCACTGGTCGTCGAAGCACGCCGCCCTGGGTCTTGACGTCCACGACTCGGGTGATGCCGTCGGCACCTGGGTAGACGGCCTCAACTATGCCTCGCGGCCACGTGTTGCGGGGCAGGGTGGCGTCGGCGATGAGGACGGGCGCTCCGACGTTGACAGGGGGCCCGCGGCAGTGGGGCTCCCGGCGATTCTGGAGCTCGGGTAGGTACTCCCGCACCCACCGGCTCCAGAAAATGTCAGCTAGGCGTTGGGCAGCGCGCCAGTGCGCACGCCCAATGATGTCTCGTTCGGTGAATGTGCCTGGCGCAGGCGACCAGGCGGGCCCGCCCAGCAGAAAATGGTTCGGCGTGAGCGGGGCGGGGTCGTCGGGGCTCACGGAGACGTGAGTGAGTGGCCGGTTGTTGACCACAAACTCGGCCTCCGCGAGCAAGGTCACGAAGACCTCAAGCGTCGGGTGACGCGGCTGCTGTGTGGCGGCTAGGGCCGCCTTGACGGCGCGGACCATCCGCTCCCACGCTCCACCCATGAAGGGAGCGCCAGGAGGAATGAAGCGCCAGCGGATGGCGCGCCGGTTCACCTCCTCTTCTGGGCTCGCTAGGCCAAGCGGGTCGTACACCGACATCATTATCTTAAGCGCCTGTCGCTTGGTGGGCGTGGCGTTTAAAAGGCTCGCGGGAATCTTAGCTAAATCTAGGTTGAAACCTAGAACGTCGGTGTCAGTGCGCCACACGATACCTAATACTCGTTCAGCCGGTCCGGATAGCGCTACATCGGTGGGCGTGGCTTCATTAGTAAGAATGCTACGCACCTTGTTACTGTTGGAGTTCCATTTGTGTAGCTCGAAGTGCGCCTCAGCGTGAATTTCTCGTACCCGGCGTGCTGTTGTAGCGGCGACATCTTCATTTACATAACTCGCTAAGTAATCGTCCATGTAGTGGTTTTTTACGATGGCTTCTACGGCCATGGGGTCGCTGTCGCGGTACCGCTCGGCATTTTTGTTCTTAACATAGATGGCGGTCGCAGGCGAGCTCGTCGCTCCGAATATCGTAACATTCATTCGATAATGTGTCGGCTGGTCGGAGGGCTCGCGCCGCCACAGGTAACGCAGCGCGTCTTTGTCTGCTTCTCGAATGCGTACCTGCATGAACATTTCCTTTATGTCTGCCGAGACGGCGACCGCGTGTTCGCGAAAGCGCATTAGCACGCCGGGCAGAGATTGAAGTAGATCGGGACCGGTGAGTAGGTAGTCGTTCAAACATTTACCTTTGGTCTTGGCGGCCGCGTCGTGTACCACTCGTAACTTGTCGGGCTTCGCCGGGTTGAGTACGGCGAAGTGTGGTAAATACCACGTCTTGTTGGGCGTGGTGACGGCCGGCGCGATCTCTGCATATCCTTTGTTTACTAAATCGTCCATTTGCTGGGCGTAGCGGCGTGCTAAATCGGTGTTTTTACTTAGCTTTTTCTCTGTGCAGTTTAGACGTTTGAGAGCGTCGTTATAATTATCAGGCATAATGGGCTCCTTGTCGGCCCATAGTAACGACGTCTCGTAGTAACCGTCTGGGCGTCGTTCCGTAGACGCTTCTAATATATCGAGTGCGCGCTTCTCTGGATCCGCGAGAGGTAATTTTGGCGCGATAAGCAGGCCCTCCACAGAAAAGTACTGGCGCAGTTCGCTCTCCATACTCTCGCTAGCCTCATCTAAGTGGTATATATAGTTAATATTACCTTTTTTACTCTGTTTAGATGGGCCGTGTATGACCCAACCCAGTGGCGTGAGTGATGCCACGGGTTGATCTCTCCTGCCTGTTCGTGTCTCGGAGGCTGCGAGTAGGTGCCAGTTATCTTGACCTATCAGTATCTGTGGAGGACCGCACTTGAACAAATTATTGCTTACCTCTCGTAAGTGCGGGCACTCGTCTATTTCGCGGGCTTCAATTCGTTGCGGGGCGAGAGCTAAGCGCCCGATCGTGCGCAACTCAGTTTCGTGTTGTCTCGTCCCCGCGCCCGTAAGGGTCAGCTTGACCCGCCTCGACGTTGAGGCATCTATCTTCCTGTTGTTTACCATCTGGATATTGAGTGGATCCGTCGGGCCCGATGCTCCCACCTTTCTCGCTAGGCTATCATCAATTAACGAGACTGTACTGCCGTCGTCCAGCAGCGCCCACGTACGTACCTCTCCCGCCGGTCCGGAAACGGTGACCGGCGCGATTTTTAGGAAAGCCGACGCAGACAACGCCGTCGTCACCGTCTCGGACCGGTGCGCTGCTGGCGGCTCCGCTTTCTCGTGAGGCCTGTGGTGGTGGAGCAATGGGTGATGGTGAAACTTACAATCGTTCTCCGTGCACTTCTTATTCTTACAGAAGTGTTTCGCGGTACGGAGCTTTAGGCACTTGAAGCAAAGTCTCCTTTTCTTGGCCGCATCCCATCTGTCGTTCACTGTTAGAGCCTTAAATTTAGTGCAAGTATTTACCTGATGACCTTCGGCGTCGCAGTAGGTACACTTGGCTGCGCTGGTAGTGACTGTGGCGACTCTCTGTCGCTGCTGCGGCTGTCTCTTGTCTGGGACGGACTCGGGCTGTGCGAATGGGGCGCACAAGTCCGCCTCTCGCCGCAGAAAATGCGCTAATCTTACTAGATCGGGCTCGTTACTGGGATGGGCCGAGTAGTCGTACCACCGATATCTAATCGTAGGCGGCAACTTCTCGCTCGTGGACCGCGTGGCGTCGGGATTATAGAGATATTGAATTTTATCGAGCGCTCGGAGGGAGGCGACAATATTACACACTTTAGAGGCAAACACACATATGTCTCGGGGATTGTCCAGAGGCCTAGATAGATTTCTTAGGCGGTCTAACTGTAGTGAGGCTATAGCCTCTGGACGGCCAAAGCGGCTTTGTAATGTGTGAATTATCTGACCTGGTTCAGTGAAATGGATGAGTAGATCCTCCACGGCCTCGTGTGCTCTCCCCCGCAGAGCTCGACGCAGGCGCCCGACGTTCTCCAGCGGCGTGAAGTGTGGCGCTGACTCTGCATACGCGGCCCGGAACGACAGCCACTCGTGGTGGCAGCCCTCGAAGATGGGTAGGTCGACTGCATGGCGGGGACTTCTGTTGCTTCGTGCAGCCTCTGTGATGGCTGCGGCTAGTGCGGCGAGGTCCGACCGGGGCTCCGTCGTCGTCTGCATTGCAACGGCGCCCGACACGGCCGGACCATACATGTGCGCCGGAGGCGCCAGCACGCACTGTTCATAGCGCGGCGGCGGCCCCCGGTAGTAGCGCTCGGCATAGCGCTGTGGCTCTGGCTTGGGCGGCAGCGGCGGCCCATGGAGCTGCGCTGGCGGCGCGCCCTGTGGCGGCGCCGGGCCAGCGCCTGTGAGTGTCGGCGGCGGCAGCGCGCACTGGGGCGGCGCTGCGCCAACACAAGGCGGGTGCGTCGGCGGCGGCACTGCGCCGACGCTGGGCTGTAGTCTTCTCTCTTGTAACTTGGGCGGGCGTGGCGGTGGTGACGACTGCGCATGTGCAATCGTGAACGTGTTGTCGACCCACGTCGCAACGCGGTGCACCTGGTCCTCCGCCTCGCGAGAGGCGACGGACCCGGCGTCCTCGATGTCGAGCTCGGCCTGAGCTTCAGCGACGCGGGCCTCAGCCAGCTTGAGTTCGGCGGCGGCGCGCTCTTGCAGCGCCTTGGCGAGTTTCAGACTTCTCTCAGCCCGACTACTTGTTGACTTCATACTTCTCGCGGTGGTGGCGGTGGCGCGGGCAGGCGCCGTGTCCCCTGACACGGTGCCCGCGCACACGGCCGGCGACGGTGATGGCGAGTGAGGCGGCGAGAGGTGAACCGTCCAGGCAGTAGGACGGTAACCCGGTAACTCTCGCCGCTGGGTGGTGGTGTGGGCAGGCGCCGTGTCGTGAAACACGGTGTCCACACGCGGCGGTGCGCCTTGGAGGCGCGATGACGTGCCGGCGACGTCGGTGACCGGCGGGTCGTGCAGCGCGGCACTGGCTGCAACTCCGACGTGGCGCGTCATGGTCTGCCCGAGGGATAAGGACGACAGCTTCTCGGCACTGGAATACTGTTGCCTTGTCACGGCGCCCGGCGCAGACGAGACTAGAACTTGCGGCGTAGCTCCGATGGTCGCTGATGTGGTGTACGTAGGAGGTGCGCCAGAGCCCGAGGGCTCATCGGCACACTTGCCGAGTGACCTGGTCACCACCATTGCACTTATTAAAAACACCCTAACTGTGTAAGAATCCGGCTCGAAGGACCGATGTGCAGGACGGAGCCCTGCCACGAGTCGGATGCGTGCGTGCGCGCGTGTTATTCAGTGGACTGTATTATTAATCGTGAAACATAAGATGTTATATGACACGCACACACACACCGACAAGGGCTCACAACCTTGCTGCACCGTGCGCTGTTATTGGTCGGACGCGTCGTTCGGCACTTCTCGTAGTGCCGACGACGCTCGAGCGGGAGGCGTCAGGATAAATATAGGTTTAGGGAGCGCGGCTCGCCACTAGTCTTGCGGCAGCCGACCCGTCCACATCTCCGATCGACTCCAGCGCCGAGTCAACGAAGTCGCCTTCCACCGACCACCTACGTACTGGAGGCTGCGCCCCGTCGCCGACCGAATCATCGCCCCGCTTTATTATTTCGCCCTCGCTGTGTACAATCCCAGGCACAGTGCAGCAAGGTTGTGAGCCCTTGTCGGTGTGTGTGTGCGTGTCATATAACATCTTATGTTTCACGATTAATAATACAGTCCACTGAATAACACGCGCGCACGCACGCATCCGACTCGTGGCAGGGCTCCGTCCTGCACATATAGGAAATCTGAAAACTGTACATTTTTATTTGCATCACAAAAATAGGGCCTAAAAATTCACATAATATGGGCTCAAAATTCAAAGTGAG
Organism: Hypomecis punctinalis; assembly: GCA_949316475.1. Lineage (NCBI taxonomy): Eukaryota > Metazoa > Arthropoda > Insecta > Lepidoptera > Geometridae > Hypomecis > Hypomecis punctinalis. The sequence continues at coordinate 5,862,449 of OX438804.1, read as the reverse complement.
TAAATCGTATCATGAAAGGTGTCATGTAAAAGAACTTCATTAGCACAAGCTAAAACAGGTTTTTAATTATTTTAACTATGTGTTTGTACGGAACCCTCAATGTGCGAGCCTGACTTGCACATTTTATTTTTTTATATTTAACCACTCATAACTTTTTACATAGAAATTCAATTTAAATAATTATTTTTTTATTGGACTTTTTTTTTACTTGGTTCCATTTTAATTTTATCGAAATCGACTGAGCCATTTTTGATAAATCAACAATAATGAGAAAAATGCTACAGCAATCCGTGCGAACTATTCGTGAGTTCGTACACGACTGGAGTCGGTCACGCTATTTTTTGCGAAAAATAATTACATTTTAAGCTCACGTTTCATTGACATATTTTAGTCGTGGCATCATATCGATGTAGTGTACTCTGACCTACTACGGGCGGTGTATTTGCCGTATCGATATCTGGTTTATTGAGCGGGCCGAGTGAGTGCTTGTACCCACCATAAGTGTACTTTTGAGGAAACGTGAAGGTTTTGTAAACTTTCCGGGAACTTTCGAGAACTTACGCGTTTTGTGGGATTCGCCGGGATTGGATCGGCTGTGTGCGCTTGTTTATGGTTAAGCTGGAACGTAAGTATAAATATTGAGTTTATGTAGGTATGCTAGGTTTTATATGACTTTATTAACAGGATAAGTGTTTGAATTTCTGTAGTATTTTTGACCATTTTTGATTAGAATTTGGATGAAATTAAAAAATCAAAGTTATCAGCTCTTTTTTAGCTATCATAGGTGCGTTATTGATTAATTTTTAATTTATTCTTGTTTCTTCTTCATTTTAATTTTACTTGTGATTACTGAACTTTTTGGGTCATTATTAATATTTTTATTCAACTGTATTGTTAACGCGTTTCATGACTTTGGCATTTCTTAGTGCGATAAATAGCCAAATTTAAACAAAATACAAAAATGGGTTGTCACTAAATACGGCATTATTATTTACTACTGGACTAATCGCGCACGAGATAAATAAATACCTCATCATCCCGACGTTTCGACCGAGTTGCATCAGCCGTGGTCACGGGTAGTTTATCTCGTAATTTTAGTGCGCGATTAGTCCCGTAGTATATAATAAAAATGTGCTCAAATCGCGAAAGTTTATGAACAACGTCTGTAAAGTCACGCTATCCAATAACTCCATTTGTCCCAATGTTTCGTAGAACTGTGCTAGGTGCCAATTCTCCTGTGCCTAGAATAAGTAGACTCATAAATAAATTCCAGAATCACAACCAGTTCGATATTTTCGGAGATTCATTAATAAAATTTAAAATTAATTTAAATTCAATCATGACCGAAATGGTCAACCCTGCTCTCTAACTCTTCTCATCGCACTGATTTATAATTGTATTTTTAATTTTAGTTTTTTTAAGTGAATAGTGTTCATACTGTTTTATACCCAAGAAGTAGTAATTACATGCGGTGCTTCCTTCAAAAGGTGACGTATTTATCTTAGTTCTATGTTGTAAGTTAAGTTATATATTGTAAGTGTTAATGCAGTTATCAACGTGAAGCCTAAATAAATAAATTTACCGACGATAATTTTACGTAATATCGTCATAAGAAAACATTGTCGAATCAACAACTGAAACAAGCCAAATGCTTAGGCCGATCGTCCTTCTCTATCTCTTGTTCCGCGCTCTCGCTTACACGGTCAACTCAGGCGGAACGTGGCACTTTTTAACCGACGAACCACCGGATTCGACGCGTATATGTATATATTTTTTTATGTATAACCACGCATAACTTTTTCCATAGTAGTCCGATTTCAATAATTATTTTTATTGGAAAGAGTATACTTCGAAATTGGTCCCATTTAAATTTTATCGAAATTGGCTGAGCCATTTTTGATAAATCAACAATGATGTGAAAAATGTTACATCGATCCGTGCATAATATTTGCATTCTAGCGATGCATCCCGGCTTCGCACAGGTGTATTTTACATATAAACATTTCTCTTGAATTACTCTATCTATTAAAACAAACTGCGTCAAAATATGTTGCATAGTTTTAAAGATATAAGCATACATAGGGACAGACAGCGGGAAGCGACTATACTATGTAATGATTCTGTACACGAGTGAAGTCGGTCATGCTATTTTTTGCAAAAAACAATTATTTGTGCATACAGACGGTTTTAATCGATTTACTATACGTCCATCCATCCATCCATCAGCCAAAAGACGTCCACTGCTGGACATAGGCCTCCCCTATGGATCTCCAATAAGACCGGTTGATAGCGGCTTGCATCCAGCGCGATCCTGCGGCCTTAATGAGGTCATCTGTCCACCTTGTGGGTGGACGTCCTACGCTGCGCTTGCCAGTACGTGGTCTCCACTCGAGAACTTTTCGACTCCACCGGTCATCAGTCCTCCGCGCTATGTGCCCTGCCCATTGCCATTTCAACCTGCTAATCCGTTGGGCTATGTCGGTAACTTTGGTTCTTCTACGGATCTCCTCATTTCTGATTCGATCACGCAGAGAGACTCCGAGCATAGCCCTCTCCATAGCTCGTTGGGCTACTTGGAGCTTACTAATAGGGCCCATAGTGAGAGACCACGTTTCTGTGCCATAAGTCATCACTGGCAACACACACTGGTCGAAAACTTTCGACTTGAGGCACTGAGGTATGTCGGACGAGAAGACACTACGCAATTTTCCGAACGCTGCCCAGCCGAGTTGGATTCGGCGATTGGCCTCTTTGTTGAAGTCGGACCTACCTAACTGGACTACTTGTCCTAGGTAGACGTACGAGTCAACGACTTCAAGAACCGAGTTTCCAACAGAAATCGGGGTGGGTAAAACATGGGAATTAGACATGACTTTCGTCTTGTCCATGTTCATCTTAAGACCCACCTGTTGAGAAACCCGATTGAGGCCTTCGAGCATCGTGCTGAGCTCTTTCATCGATTTTGCCATAACTACTATATCGTCGGCAAACCGAAGGTGAGTGAGGTATTCGCCATTGATATTGATGCCGAATCCTTTCCATTCCAGGAGCTTGAAGGCGTTCTCCAAAGTAGTCGTAAACAGTTTCGGAGAAATTACGTCTCCCTGTCTTACGCCTCTTTTTAAAGGGATCGCCTTGGAGCTCTCTTCCTGTACTCGGACTGACATAGTGGCGTTATTATACAAGCACTTCAACACTTCGATGTACCGATAGTCAATACGGCATCGTTGGAGAGATTCAAGCACAGCCCATGTCTCGACCGAATCAAAGGCTTTTTCATAGTCCACAAACGCTAAGCAAAGTGGCAGATTATACTCTTCGGTCTTCTGTATAACCTGCCGCAGCGTATGAATGTGGTCCATGGTGCTAAAGCCTTTTCGGAAACCGGCTTGTTCGCAAGGCTGAAAGTCATCAAGCCTGCGCTCGAGACGGTTCGTAATGACCCTTGAAAACAGCTTATAAACATGGCTCAGAAGTGAGATGGGTCTGTAGTTCTTCAATAAGGTGCTGTCACCTTTCTTGAAAAACAACACCACCACGCTTCTGTTCCATGCTTCTGGCGTGATGCCCTCGAGGACGACGGTGTTGAAAAGCTTCTGGAGGACTTTTAGTACCGGTGTTCCACCCGCTCTCAGCAGCTCTGATGTGATACCGTCGTCACCCGGCGCCTTGTTGTTTTTAAGCTGATTCAGGGCCATTCTAATCTCGTACAGGCTGATGTCCGGGATATCTTCGGTGAAGTGTCGGGTCAGCTTGGCTCTTGGATCTTTGGCCGCGCTGCTAACAGGCTTAGCGACCGAAGCGTATAGCTGTCCATAGAACCTTTCGATCTCCTCTAATACCTCTGCCTTGGTCGACGCTACACTGCCATCTTCTCTCTTCAGCTTTGTCAACTGGCTTTGCCCAATAGACGAATTCCTCGCGAACACTTTGGAGCCTTTGTTTTGTTCTATTGTCTCTTTAATATGTTTAGTATTAAAGAGACGAATGTCGCGCCGCACGGATTTTGAAATTTGTCTATTGAGCTGCCTATATGACTTTGCATCATCGGAAGACTGCAGTCTCTGTAAGCGTCGTTCGGCCATAAGATTTAGAGTTTGATCGGAAAATTTTTGAGGTCTATTTGTACGACGGGGTCTAAAGAATTTAGCACCCACCGCCTGGACATTTTCTACGAGCCCGTTGTTAATCTCGTCCACCGACGCAAAGTTCTCCAGGCAAGCAAAGCGATTTGAGAGCTCGAGCTGAAAGCTCTCGGGGTTCTGGAAATGGGCACGAGTAGGCCGGAGCGTAGACTTCATCAGGCGTGACCTTTCGAGTTTAACGTTAATATCCAATGTGCCTCTTACGATTCTGTGATCACTACCGGTTTTCACTCTGTGGATCACGGAGACATCATTAAATATCCGTTTCTCAGTGGTCATGATGAAGTCTATCTCATTTTTGGTGGAACCATCGGGGCTCATCCAGGTCCACTTCCTGTGAGGCGGCTTCTGGAAGAAAGAGTTCATCATGAAGAGTTCCTCTCTCTCCAGAAAGTCAGCCAGCCTCTGGCCCCTGGGGTTCCGTTGTCCATATCCAAATTGCCCCACTCTCAGCTCATCATCGCTTCTTTTGCCCAACTTTGCGTTGAAGTCCCCCATAACAACAGTAAAGTGGGTCTTAGACGTATGTAGGGCCTGACTTACGTCTTCATACATAGTCTCCACTTCGTCATCTGGGTGTGACGAGGTCGGTGCGTATACCTGAATGACCTTCAGCGAATACCTCTTGGATATTCTGAGTATTAGATATACAACCCTGCTCGACACACTTTCGATGGTGATAACGTTGTTAACGAGGGACTTATGAACGAGAAAACCGACACCACCTAGGGACCGCTGGTCACCTTCCCGGTAGTAGAGCAGGTTGCCGGATTTCAGAGTTATCGTGTCCTCTCCCTCTCTACGGACTTCAGACAACCCCACAATATCCCAACGCAACCTACTCAACTCTTCTTCCAGCTCAGCAATCCTCTCGTCAGTCCTCATTGTGCGCACGTTGTGTGTTACCAGGGCTAGTCGTCGTTTGCGGGAGTGGTAGCCGGGCGTCTGCCAGGGATTCTTAGCACCCCCTTCTCCGCCGTTACCGGGGCCGCTACCGTAGCCCCGGGCTAGCGGAGCTGCTGGGGACTGGGGGCCTGGTCTATCTGTTTTTGCCATATATTGGGGGTATTTGCCCATAATCGCCGCGCTGGGCAAGCGTGGTGGCGATCGCAGAAAACGTAGCTTCGCGACAGAGATGCTGCTCCCCATCCCTGCCCTGTGCCATTTTAGCTACGTTTTTATTTGAATGGTTATACCGCCATTAGTCGGTTCCGCTGTACCTCAGTCGGCTCTTACGACACCTGGTACTAGAGGGGGGTGCTATTCTACTCTGCCGGCACCCCACGGCCGTACTATATACTATACGTAATCACGCCAAAAAAATAATGACAAGTTTTCGGCTTGATAAAAGGCAGTCTATAAGGGAGAGAAACTTCACTTCAATATGTCTGAATCAGTCTGGACGGACTAAATGGAAAGAATAACGCAACGAGTGAAACATATATTTCTACTTTCTACAGACTAACGAGAAACGTCTGGAAGACAGAAGTTATTAGGTAGTTAAACTTAGTTGCAATTGGAGTTTTAGATGTAAAGAAAGATTTATTTAACTCAAAATATTTTAGCTGAAATATGCTTGAGAAATTTTGCGACTATTTTATCGCAGATTTTGGTCAAGAATAATTAAATACCCTACAAATAAATAAAACCCCCCTATTGTAATAAAAGTAAGTAAATTACACATTCGTGACAACTTTGTTGCGTATATAGGTTTTTTTTATATTTAAAGTTGCTTATCGTAAAACAAGCAACTTTATGAACAACTAGTTTATACCCGCGGCTTCGCCCGCATGATGTTTTGATTTTTGTGCTATCCCATGGGAACCTTTTATTTATCCGGGACAAAAAGTAGACTATGTCACGTTCCGTCTTTCAAACCCGAGGCCCTACCTTACCACCCTTAATAAAGGAAGTGGAAAATCCAAAAAATAAAACAAAAAACGATTTGACGGTTATTCGATTCGACAGTTGAATTTTTGACATTTCTTGAAGCGCACTCTAGAATAGCTTCTCAGAGTTCTCAGATCTTACTTAAAACTTATCGTTATATTATGAAAATTATACGCAATATCATTATAATTTATAGCCTATGTGTTATTCTGATATATATGCTATATTATTGCAAAGTTTCATCTCAATCCGTTCAGTAGTTTTTGCGTGAAAGAGTAACAAACATCCATACATCCATCCATCCATCCATCCATCCTCACAAACTTTCGCGTTTATAATATTAAGTAGGATGTCAAAAGTGAATCGCAGAGACTTAGGAGATATCTTTTCACTTTGACTTATACATTAAACTTTATTGCAGCAGTACTTACCTTTTTTACCATGAAAAGGTAATTTAGAGAGGTGCATTGTGATATTTAAAATAAAAATTGTCCTGGTCATACGATTTTAACCACTGTAATTAATTACATCTATTATTAAATTGAATTTATAAAATGGACGCTGTTGTTCGGGTTTCCATCAGAGTGCTTTATATATTAAGATCGACGGCAGCACGAACGCTCACGGCAATTCAGTTATTTTTCTTTGCCAACTTACAGCGGCAGTAGTTTTAACAGCTTATTAGCTATTTTTTTATAATTGTGTTAGGAGAACCGAGAACTCGATGCAGTAGAAACACCAATATTATTACAATTAAACTTTGCAGATTTATTTTTTTCCATCACAGTGTTCTTTAAGATCTAAAATTAACTAATCTAGACTTGTTCTTCGCTCCGACGGCTCGACCAGAATGGTCTCCAAAAACCGTACCAGTCTCTGACCACGATGTTATAAAAATATCCGCCCACTTCCTCTATAATTAGCCAACCAAAGCCAGTTTCTTGCTGCATTTACTTTTTTTAAAAGTCTGTGATTGACTACCGCCTTCGAACTGTAGTTTTTGTTCAAAAACCACACATTAGGAATATGCAATTTTCGATCAAAACCCAACAATTGGATACTATGTGCAGGTTGTTTTTAACTATTCAAAAGTGTGTCTGTGACACCCATTTGTCGAAATAAACAAAACTGAAATTGAGAGCATGCGAAAAATAACTCCACAAAATATTTTCTGTTGAAATAAAACGCCTCGAAACATCGACATTGACCTTCCTTACATAGCAAAATCTTCATAACCGGGAATAAAAAACGGCATAGGGAACCCTCATATCTCTTTGTACATTCTGCCGGTCAGCCGTGACGAGGGTAAATAGTCTCTTAAAGCACGGTGGCAACACGCCAGCCCGTTGTAAAGTAAACGATAAATTCTGGACCAGGTGGTAGGATGAGATTACCCCTCACGCCTACTTGGACGGAAAACACAGTAAAGTAAACTTAGGAATTTTGAATCAAACAGATTTAAAATTTTCGAATGTCATAAGTGTAATTACCACTGTAAAGCATGATTTTAACACGCCAGCCCGTTGTAAAGTTAACTACAATTTTATTTAGATTTATACCATCCATCTATCTCGTAGTCGCCGCAGAACGTCTACTACTGAACATAGGCTTCATTTATGAATTTCCAATAAGGCCTTGCATCCAGCGCGAAATATTATACAGCAGATGTAAATATTATATATTCATTCCGGCTCCTTCATACTATACTGTAACTGTACTAGCCTTTTTAATAGTCCACTGCAGGACGTAGGCCTACCCACGCAGGGTGTTTGGGCAATACCCACCACGCTGGCCCAGTGCGGGTTGGTGGATTCACATACGCCATCGAATTTCTACTACGGACGTATGCAGGTTGCCTCAAGATGTTTTCCTTCACCGAAAAGCCAGTGGTGTGAAATTCCGTACATAAATTCCAAAGAACTCATTGGTACGAGACCGGGGATTTGAACCCACGACCTCACGATTGTAAGGCGGGTGTCACTACCTCTAGACCACCACGGCTTACACAAGTCCTCATACACAAGTACATAAAAAGTAACTTTTCAAACACGATTTACTGCGCATTTCTCTCGGGCAACCGACGATATTCCCGACATCAAGCGGCTGGTCACAGGGCAGGGTTAAACAGAGACTAATAGTTTTGGGACATTTGTCATTAAAAGTTCGAAGGTTAGAGCGAGTTTTGCCGCCAAATATTAATCAGCAGATTTTTGGGCGAGGTTATCACTTTGCAACTGAAATTCTAAATCATAATGTATTGTTGTAAAGGTGTTATAAAAGTTTTAAAATATTTTTCATTGAAAGTCTTGGCTATTGCAAGTTGTTTCGGAAAATTTACTTAACTACTATTAAACCAGCCTTTTAATAGCCCACTACTGAACATAGGTCTACGCACTAAGGTTGAGTAGGCCATATCTACCTGCCTGGCTCAATGCGGGTTGGCGCGGGCTGAGAAATTTCACTAGTATATCAACAGTAACATTAGGATTAATAATGGGTTTGGTACATATTTCATTAACTGTAATTTAGAATAAGATCAAAGCAAGTTTCTTCGTGATTTAGTAAATTATTTAATAAGTAAACTTTACTATTACAATTTTATTCTAAATCGTTCTATTAGTTACTATACGATGAGTTTAGTATACTTTCTGTTTATAAAGGCCGAGTTTAGTACTCGTAAGTTCGAATATCAAAATATAGCCAAAACCTGTCTGCACCCTTATCATGGCAAATAGACAAATTGTGTTTCCATTTCCACCAATTTATTCCTTCAAAAAGGAAACAAAGTATTGATTGACATTGACAATTGATATTAGAAGTGGATAAATAGCTTAATCTCTTTGACATGCTAGGGGTGCTGGTGTGGCTAAGCATCGTTATTTCAAGTAGATTTTAAACTGTTTTTTTACTAACTAAATCAAAATAAAATACTACTCTCATTGGCTAATTCCTAGTGCCTAAAAGCAATTGGATCATCCAAAATTCTTTGAAGGTCTAAAGATAATCCAAATGCTAAAGCCCACTGCCAGTTGGCAGCATGCCCAACATGCTGGCATCATTGTTGCGCTGAATGGCAATGCTTGTACCTTGAATAAATATATCCAGCGAAATAAATCCAGCATTTTCGTTCAAGCTGTCCAATTGTGGAATGCTTTGCCTGTTCCAATGCGCAAAGCTCCATCTCTTGATGTTTTTAAGGAAAGCGTTAAAATGCTTTACCTTTCACAGGTGCCATCGCAGTAGTTCTGTTGTTAATTTTGTTCTCATTTATTGCTATATAATTTTTTATTTATATCAAACTGTATGTATTAGTGTATCTTATATTATTATTATGTTATTTATGTATTATGATGTAGGTACGAAATGTATTCGAATTTAAGCTCGTTATGTAAGTATTTATTATTTGTAATAAGTTTTTTTTTTCTACTCTCTTTTGCTACTCACTCCGCATTTTCTATTTTTTTTTATTAATTCCTCTCCAGAAGTAAGGGTTGCCTGGAAGAGATTGCTATAAGCAATAAGGCCGCCCTTTGTTGCACTATTTTATGTTGTTGTTTTTTTTTTTTTCCTCTCTGTGTATTTTTTCTGAATTGTATTTTAGTGTTAACAATAAAGTGTTTATCTATCTATCTATCTATCTTTCTGTTTATAATCGCTGTATCATATGACTTGGACCAAATTTTCACCAAGACTCGGATCAAAATTAAATTTTGTATTTGAAGCAATTATGTGACTAGTTTATTTTGCATCTGCTGCATTATTTGTGTTTATATTTTACTCTAACTTGTTGGATGTTGCTGCTCGCGCTAAGGTTGTATTTTTACCGACTTCCAAAAAGGAGGAGGCTGTATGTTCGTCTGTATGTATTTTTATTGAGTTCTAGTTTTTACCCGCAGTTTCGCCCGCACACGCAATATATCATTATAATTAATAGCCTATGTGTTATTCTGATATATAAACTATATTATTGCAAAGTTTCATCTCAATCCGTTCAGTAGTTTTTGCGTGAAGGAGTAACAAACATCCATCTATCCATCCTCACAAACTTTCGCGTTTATAATATTAGTAGGAAGTAGGATGTTCATCGACATTTTCACTTTTAGGAACTTATTTAAAAAAAAAACTTTTTAGTTCGAAATGATATACTTTCGCGGCAGCTTCATGAAATTTTATCGAAATCATTTCAGCCGTTTTCGAAAAATTATCAAGAATATAAAAATAATATACTTTGTTTCGAGCAAACTATGTATTTGAATTTTGTACACTATTGTGCTATTTTTTGCGAAAAATAATTATCATTACTATACTCTATAAAATTTAACTTGATCTTTGCGACAGCTGTCAGAAAAATCACGCCTATGAAGTCCTGAATTTCTTAATAGTACTGACAGTACCTGTCAATGTCATACTTTGTGGGCATGCCGATTAGTGATGGGCGACGAATGATCGTGACCACAGAGTTTTAGATAGAGTTTTAATCGATAGTTTATACTGACGATATTTTAAATAAAACTTGATTTATCATTAATTTTATTGTGTATTTTAAATCATAACATTTTTTACATGTGTAATTAAATTAAACCCAATTATATGTTACATTAGCGTCGATAATAGTGAAAAACGTCGATAAATACTATCGTTACATACTTGATCTTAAATAATCGTAAGTAAATAAAATCCAATTTCTCACCTTCAACTACTCATTTGATTTCATTACAACATTGTTTGAAAATCGATTTTTTCCACCACTATCCCAACTCTAAAAATGTCAATCTTCTACTGTCGCAGAGATCGAGTTAAATTTTATAGAGTATATATAAGCATCAATAGAAAAAAAATGACAAGTCGATGTTACTAAGGGACTAGTTGTAAGTTTCAGTTGCCTTTTTCACCTACTCACCCATTCATAAATGGTGCTTAATAGGTTTTACAATTTTGTAGAATTTTTCGTCATCCGTGATCCTCAGTAAAATCATTTTTGACCGACAAACCACCGGAGGAGGTATACAATTCGACGAGTTTTTTTTTAATGTATAACCACGCATAACTTTTTTCGTAGAAGTCCAATTACTATAATTTTTCTTTTATTCAAAATAGTATACTTCGTAATTGGTTTCATTTAAATTTTATCGAAATCGGCTGAGCCATTTTTGATAAATCAACAATAATGTGAAAAATGCTACTACGATCCGTGCAAAATATTCGCGAACTCTGTACACGGGTGATGTCGGTCATGCTAATTTTTGCAAAAAATAACCTTGTATTTAAGCAAATTATTAATTATCTAAGTAAATACAAGAACAATATTTTATAATGACATTGCTAAAGCATAACATTTGAAACTAAAAACTTTTATTTATATGACTCCAACATCCGTTTAATTCAATCCTCATTATAAATGCAAACACTTCTGAAATTCATAACCAATGAAATTACCATTATCAAAATTCCATTGGGTACATTAATTTTATTCATACAGCGGCTCGCGGCGCTGGGCCGTGAATGAATATTAATCTGTTAAGGTCCGCGGCCACCTGTTGCACCACCATTGGACAATAACCCTACTGCCATTGTTTAACTTATTTAGATATATTGGATAATTTTTACTAGTTACCCAATTCCGGGTGTCAGTTATGTAGGTATTTACAATTTTGTATTTTTTATGACGTACAGAAAGACATAGAGTATCTTAATTTTTTTTTTCCAAATGTTAAGTAGGCAAGCAGTAGTGGCGTGAAGCTATTATGCAGCGGTTTCGAGGCGCGGGGCTGTGAATGAATATTAATCTGCTAAGGTCCGCGGCCACCTGTTGCACCACCATTGGACAATAACCCTACTGCCATTGTCTTACTTATTTAGAGAAATTGGATAATTTTTACTAGATACCCAATTCCGGATGTCAGTTATGTATTTAAATTTTTGTATTTTTCATATCGTACAGAAGGACACAGAGTATCTTACTTTTTTCCAAATGTTAAGTAGCCAAGCAGTAGCGTGAAGCTATTATGCAGCGGTTTTGCGGGGCTGTGAATGAATATTAATCCACTAACGTTCGCAGCTACCTGTTGTAACACCATTGGACAATAACCCTGATGTCATTGTTTCACTTGTTTAAACGAATTGGATAACTTTTAGTATCCAATTCCGGTTGTTAGTTATGTAATTACACTTTTAGAACGTAAAAATGTTCCATACATCATATTTTAAATTAAAACACTTCTAAATAATGGTTAATTTTCATTAACTACTTAGTTAGAGTACCTAGAGCCTCACATTACTGCTTGGCTATTTAATTATAATAAAATAGAATCAAATAGCCAAGTATTGTATAATGTTTAACAGTACAAATTGTACGGTTAAACAATGTTTAAAGTGTGTTTAAATCTTTTATGGTACGACTGTAAGTCTTTAGGGTCCGCGGCCACCCGTTGCACCACAATTGGACAATAACCCTACTGTCATTGTCTTACTTGTTTAGATAATATTAAGCATCGAGTTCTGGTTATCAGGTATGTAATTCTGTAGCGAAATCATTTTGGAGTAAATACCATCTACAGAAAACTGTTCACTTCCATGAGTTACTGTAACGAAATTATTATAATTATTTATAGAAGTATAGAAAACTAATGATTTCCGCTTGAAACATAAAAGCTAACTAATTAAAACCAAACGGTAAAGCAAGAACTCACTACAACTACAAAACTGCATTTTTTTAGGACTGTGTTTCTATGAAATTACTGTCTAGTACCGCAGCAGCAGCAAGTTGAGTCATTTTCTCGTCGCTGTAAAGATAGTCATTATATAAGAAGCGAAAAAGATAACATTCTAAACTATCTGACTGTCTATAACATATCCGTATAACCGTTTATTATATCTTTATCTCCATATTTTCAGTAGATATCTCAATTCTTTCCTCATAAAAGCGATGGTACGACCGTAGATAGTAAGTTAGGGAGTTGCATGAATTATTATAATTCGGTCGTGGGTAGAATGTATTGCGAGCCACCTGTTGCAGCGCGGTCAGACGTCAATGTGGCCGTTAACCTTTCAGCTCAACGAATGTATTGAATGTCTTCTATTGTGTCATGCGGTCAGGGTTATTATAGCTGTTTGCTAAAATTAGCAAGTCAGGGTTTTTTTTACATACTTAGACTAATCGCTAGATTTTAAGACGTCTATAAATATCATAGACTTGATATTAATTTACCATACATCTAAAGGTCGCAAATTAAGTTTACCTATACAAGCCGAGTGGCTATATTTTAATCTACCTAGTTGCAGAATTTTCAAGCCGCCTCACTTTTTTCTTTATAAAAGCGATGGTATACGATCGTAGTAAGTTAGTATGTATGAATTATTATATTATTATAATTCGGTCGTGGGTAGAATGTATTGCGAGCCACCTGTTGCAGCGCGGTCAGGCGTCAATGTGGCCGTTAACCTTTCAGCTCCAGGAATGTATTGAATGTCTTCTATTGTGTCATGCGGTCAGGGTTATTTGTGTGATTAACTTTTTGCCAAGTTTAGGGTTCTCTATTAGTTGGTTGCTAGTTTTCATACTCTATATATAATAGACAATTGGGATTCCTTTAGTATCTATCATGGAGTTACTAAGAAGTTTATACTGGCTGGGTGGCAGGACATAATTTTATCGACATATTAAAATTGAACAACGTTATGGTGGGGTATTTTTAAGTAAAATTATATCGTGGTGAATAATATCCGTCATCAAATAAAAAGTTGATGATATCCGAGCTGGTATCAGAATGTCCAAACCACCTCCAGGCCTCTGAACACGAATAACGTTGTAAAAACTGAAAGCCATAAATTTTTATAATTATACAATTTACGTGTTATCTAAGCTACGCTAGTGATTGGTTGTAAATGCCACTTGTGATCTGTACCAGTACCAGCCTTTTTAATAGTCCACTGCAGGACGTAGGCCTACCCACGGAGGGTAATTGGGCCATATCCACCACGCTGCCCCGGTGCGGGTTGGTGGATTCACATACGCCATCAAATTTCTTCTACGGACGTATGCAGGTTGCCTCATGATGTTTTCCTTCACCGAAAAGCCAGTAGTGTGAAATTCCGTACATAAATTCCAAAGAACTCATTGGTACGGAACCGGGGATTTGAACCCACGACCTCACGATTGTAAGGCAGGTGTCACTATTCTTGACCACCACGGCTTGCACGCCACTTGCGGTCACCCTTGCAAAAACTGGTCGTTCTGAAAGATGCTTAAAGATTTGTACAAGCTACATGAGGATGCTACATGCCCTACATGAGGATCTCTAATATAAATTCACGATTTTAATCAGATATGGGTACTAATTTTAACATTATTTCAATAGCGTAATCACTTTCGAACACATGAAAAACTAAAAATAGTGTTTTCGCCAATAAGATTCTGCGAAATTTTATCATCATTATATATAATAGATAAAAGTGATCTCGAGCAACCAAGCGTATCTAAAACGAAATCGAGTAAAACTAAATGGTGATTTTCATTCAAAAAGAGCGCTGTTCATTTAATATTCTTTGTTGGACATCCATTTGGATCCAATTCAGTTATCCGCTCGAATGGCTTGGATTTGTGCTAAATCACACGACTATTGTCATGATATATGTACATACTTGTTGTATGGATGTTTTTCATCGATTTATGCTACATTGACGTAAATATGACTCGTATAACGCAATATGTTTTATTGGTAGGGTTCCCAAGCAATCAAATCGCAATGTTACTTACTTCATGGTTTTTTTTTCTATAGTGAGCTACACGGTGACTGACTGAATAACTCCGTGCAAGTTACTCAGCTACTGGTTGGATGTTTTTCAGTAAGAAAACATTATTCTATTCTGGTCTTATTTTTTTTAACCTAATTTGTGTCGATAAAAAGATAATTTTCTTTCTAACAAGCTGCACTACAACTGTGACACATTACATTGTACTTTCAATTTGAAGATGGTAAAATACTTATACAGGGTGTTAGGTAGAGGGTCCGACAAACCAAACGGACGTATTCGGGAAGCTATTAGGAGAATACTAGTTGGCCAAAAAAATTCCCTGAACCCCCATTTTTTTTTTCAAGATTTTATTTGTTAATTTTCCTTTCGTCACCAAAATTGTACCTATTTACCTCTATAACATTTGTTAAATCTATTTTATACTGGATATTATTATTTTAATTTGGTGTCTGATACATTTTCAGGCCACGCAAAGCAAAATTAGATGAAAACCATAGCTAACTAACTGATTTAGAGCTCATAGAGTGAAAAAATGACATGAATTTTACATCAAAGTTCAAATTTGACAATGATCTAGAAAAAAAACCACTACCAATTCTGGAGGTAACATGCATTTAAAAACTTTACTATCTATTATTTATTACAACGGCATACTAAATTGGTATAATACTTATCAACTTGTTGAATAAATGAGGTAGATGAGAAAATTCAAACAACAGAAATAAATACAAAATTATTATTATTTTAAATCTTGTTCGAACACAGTTCCTTGGTTACGAATACACGCCCGGCATCTACGGCGTATTTCTTTTGTGGTAGTGATTAGTGTCATTTCTGCTATCATTTTTGAAAAAGTGTCTTCGATTCTCGTCATCAATTCTTCTTTAGTGTTTACTTCGACCTCGTATACCAACTCTTTAGCACGTCCCCAGACATATAAATCGAGCGGTGTTAGGTCTGGGGAAAGTGCGGGCCATTCGATTGGGCCACGTCTCCCAATCCATAAATTAGGGTAACAGATATCCAAATACTCGCGTACTATGTTGCGGTAGTGGGCCGGACAGCCATCATTCTGAAATATGAGTGTCCGCTCATCTTCAAAAATTGGCAGGTGGTTAATTAATTCCGGCAGGTCATTCATTAGAAATTCGAGGTAATTTTCTCCATTTAATGTATCTGGGAGATAATGGGGTCCTATGAGGTCTCTCCCAATGACACCTGCCCATACGTTAACCGAAAACTTGTGTTGGTGTGAGGTCTCTCTGATCGCGCGAGGGTTCTGTGATTTCCATCTGTGTAGATTATCTTGGTTAAAGATCCCGTCTCTCGTGAATTTAGATTCATCCGTCCAGAGAATTGTCTTCAGAAATTCGTTGTTATCTACGTCCGAATGAAGAAGAAATCGGCAGAACTGTAAACGCCGCTCTTGGTCCCCTTCTACTAAACCTGAAACAAAAACCAACCGTTTCAGAACATGAGATGGGCAAATTGTACGGCAATTACTATTATTGTATGTAGAGCGAGCTCTAGAAACACCAGTAAATTGTTACCTACAATGGGCTTAGCTCGAACTCTCTTAGCCGTCGTAGTCGTAGGTACCCTAATTTGCAAACATTCATAATAATAAAAATATAGCTAAGCTAGGCTAAGAGAATTCGAGCTAGGCCCATTGTAGGTAACAATTTAGTGGTGTTTCTAGAGCTCGCTCTACATACAATAATAATAATAGCCGTACAATTTGCCCATCTCATGTTCTGAAACGGTTGGTTTTAGTTTCAGGTTTAGTAGAAGGGGACCAAGAGCGGCGTTTACAGTTCAGCCGATTTCTTCTTCATTAGGACGTAGATAACAACGAATTTCTGAAGACAATTCTCGGGACGGACGAATCTAAATTCACGAGAGATGAAAGATCACGATCTTTAACCAACATAATCTACACAGATGGAAATCACAGAACCCTCGCGCGATCAGAGAGACCTCACACCCACGTATACAAAAACTATGTCGGCGTATTTTTCGTTACTAAACTCCGTCATGTCAGTACAGAAAGAATCCACTTAGCAACAGCAACAACAGTCAACGTCAATAAAAACAACAGTCAACAACGATAACAGCCATTAACGTTAACAGTTAAACAAATCAAAAGAATAACAACACATAAAAAAACAAATAAGAATCACGATTACTCGTACTCGCGTCAAACAGTGATAGCAGTCAAAGCTTGACTGATTACTTACATATTTTTTTGGTTTTGACAACCAGAAGCTTAGTCTTAGCATGCCGTCTCGGCGTTCTTTGAGTGACAGAGAAAGAGGAACTGATAACAATGGTTTTATACCTACTCGTCGTACTACTTCCTTTGTTTTACGTAGATGGCACATTTTTTATTGTTATCGTTGTTATTTTGAATCCTTTTTTACTCAATAAGTTGGTGAGTATTATACCAATTTTTATACTGTTGTATTATGTGATAAATAAAAAAACATTTTGAACGCATATTACTTCCAGAATTCCTTGTGGTTTATTTTTAGATCATTGTTAAAGTTGAACATTGATATAAAAAATATTTAATTTTTTCACTCTAAAAGCTCTAAATTAGTTCGTTAGCTTTGATTTGAATCTAATTTTCCTTCGCGTGGCCTAAAGATGTATCAGAAACCAAACCAAAGTAATAAAATCCAGTATAAAACCGATTTCACAAAGGTTATAGAGGTAAATAAGTACAATTTTGGTGAAAACCGCAAAATTAACAAAAAAAAACTTATAAAAAAAATAGGGCGTCAGGGATTTTTTTCGGCCAACTTGTATTCTCCAAATGTATCCCCGAACATGCCTGTTTGGTTTGTCGGACCCTCTACCAAACACCCTGTAGATAGCAGAAGAAGATACATTTACTTAACCCGCCGTTTGTGACCTATATGTCTCAGAGACCGGGTGGACAGAAAAAGTCGAATAACTTTTTAATCCGTGATCAATTTGAGCTGGAATTTCGAGTAGCTGCCTAATTTTACGATTCTCATCATTTTCAGGACAAATTTGCAATAATAATGGATAAGTCAAAGTTGGACTTTTGGGGTCCATCCGGTGCCTGGGAGACCGCGGCGGGGTCACAAACTACGTAAGTAAAATGAACACAGCATTATTTTTAATTGTCAATGTATTACACAGGTTACTTTAATGATTTTATTACTATTAATTGTTTTGTTGTATAATTATACGATCTGAAAGGTTTTTAGTTGGTTTTATCAAATTTTTTTTTCAAAATTTTACTGATATATATTCACTATGCAAAATTAACAATTGATGATTTCCTGAGATTGCAGGTTCATTTAAACCTTGATTAATGTACAGAGGACACTTAAAACTAATTATTATCACCATATTCATCATCATGACCTTTGTTTTAAAAGATCCTTTGGTGAAGTAAGTCCAATAAACAGAACAGCGCGCAGTAGGACCATGCGACCATTGGTCTGTCATGTGTTCTTGCATTATTATTATTTTTCTACACTGAAAGTGCACATCTTACGCTATGTTTTCAAGCTTGTGGTATCTATTTAAGACTTATAACCTTTGATTTCCAAAAGAACCATTAGTTTGAAGCAGTTTGCAAATATCGTATTTTTACGCACTATATCATCCTCTCTGCTCGTCTTTATGTGGGATTCCTATGCTAAGCTTACCAGTCAGCAGTCTCTCATCAAAATTAAAATATTCTTTGAAATTTTTTACTACGTATTTTGGGCGTGAAGCAACATCTTCAAAAAGAAATTGATCGTTTAAAAATACTGTACAATTGTGGAATGATAAAAAAAAAAATATGACTAGAATTCTGTATTCGTTAATCATTTTAAGTATACTTCATAATATTGCTGATGAAGTTAAAGAAACTCAAAAATTACATAGTTTTTGAAACATTTAGATTGATCGAATTGATCGACTTGGTTAAAAAAATGGCAAATTTCAGGCATATCAGTTTTGTTTCTATAAGACATAATAAATAACAATTAATAAAATTATAATACCTATGTTAAATGATAATAAAAACATGTGTTTATGTAACGTAATCATTTGAAATGGGATAAATTACTTAAATAAAAAAATATTGTACTTGAAAAACCCGGTGCGTGACACCGAGGTCACAAACGATGTACTCGTAAGTCAAATTGACGTCACAAACGGCGGGTTAATATAAACATTAATCTTGAGTGTGCGTAAATATTATACAACGTAACATAACTATAAGACATGTTTAAGTAATGTAAAACCTTAACTCCTTGAAGTTACATGAAATTGTCTTAAGTCTAAAGCGGGTAGGTTTACTCGGTTGCGACCAGAAAGGTCTTAATGCCAACCGGCTTAAAATTACACAAACTTAACCGTAGTAACGTTTATCATTACTTATTACTATGTTTTCAACACTTAAATTAAAGCAAACCTGATTAAACCGAACCTCTAGCATTGAACTAAATGTTATAAAAAATAAGTTATTTAACAATTTAAAACCCAAGTTAAAAAACATGTTAATTTATCCATACGCACCTTTAAAAGCATTGTTCAAAGTTGCAGCGCGGTGCAAAGTAATGGTTTGAAATAATAAAGGTTAAAGTGAATCGGTGACTTAAGGCTAGCGGTAGCGTCAAAAGCAACAACATTTTACACTAAATTAATTGAAATGTTTGGACATCGTCTGCTGCACAATTACACTGAACATACATTATTCCACCTGAACTAAGTCCAGTGAAGCGAACCACTGGACTGGTATGTCACAGGAATAACGTAAAACGGTCATTAGCTTGCATTCCACACAAGGTCCATTTGGGCTGCTTTGTGCGACGGTAAATCAATTATTAGGCCCTTGGGACGTTTTGGTTTCTGTGCAGTGCATGCAAATACAAGGTTTGATTAGTTCAGGTACGTCTTAGAAGCATGAATGTACTTAGATGGAATTTGTGACATCATGTTTGCGTTGAGTCCCTTAACATCACCAACTGGTAATGTTAAGGGACTGCTTCATAGGAAAGCACAGTGCAAAATTAAAAAAAAGAAACATTTAATATTTAAGTAGGGCTGGTTTGATTATTTTAATATATGATGACGAGACGAGCAATGCGCTTGTCGGAAGTAGAGCGTACCCAATTACGCATGCCCATGACAGGTCTGCACCAGCAGGAGTTATTTTTATTTATTTTATTTTTTATTTAGAATTTTATTTCAGACAAATTCTATAAAACAGAATTCAATACTTACACTAAAATTAATCTTAAAATAATCAAACATAGTTAAATAATCGGAATACAATGGATAAAAATAGTTTAAATCGTAAACAAATGTCAATAAATATCAAATTACTTACACAAAACAAAATAAATAATAAAGTTAATTTAGAATGTCAATATCATACAGTCAAAACATAATATTAAAGTTACAAAGTCATAAACATTGAAATTTATATGGACAAATTCATTTATAGAGAATCGCTAAATTTTTAATGTCATCTTAATCTATATCGCGATTTTACACCTGAAAACTCAGTATGCTGCTTGGTCCAATGGTTAAAATACTGCGTGCCACAGCACTGCGCTTATCATTTTTGGAAAACTCATTTTGCCCAAGAAATTCATTGCAAACAAAGCCTTTCATCTCGAACACAGCAATAATTGCATATTACTTCTTGGCGATTAAAGAACTGACTGATATCTCACTCACAAAAATAATGTATATTTGATCCCTTTATTTAGACTCGCTCATTTCTTGCATACAATAGCAAAATTATTACTTTTTTCTGTATTCTTATCTAAACATTAATTTCCAAAACAGTTTTCAATCTCATCTTAAATTGACTATTTGATTTCACGATTCGTTGCATCTGTTCTTCGTTCCAATATTTCAATATATTGTTTGATTGATTTGAAATTGAAATGTGAGCGGGATGAAAATTTGACTATTCCATACGATGGACTTTATTGTAACGTATACACGATATTTTTATAAAACATCATCATCAGCAGACCATCACCACATCATCACCAGTATACAAACTAAACTTTAGTTCACCTACAGATCTTTGGACCGACATGGTCTAACACATTGGCAAATTAAATTAACAGTGAAAAGGGTACATAGAACGGAAAAATGATGGCCAAAGTTTCAAATAGCGACCACGCAACGATAAGCGCAGTGTATGATGTCCACCGACTAAGTGGACCAACGGCCAGATTAAAACCGCAGAACCACGCCGGATTCAAGCTGCTTCCAATCCATATGGGAGGCTTATGTTAACCAGTGGAAGTCCTACAGCTGATGATGTTTATAGTTAAACTTTTCTATTATTTACACCCTTAAAAAAATAAATGAAATGACACTTCATTAATAATTTCACCAATATTTTCAGATAAAGCTAACTGCACTTGCAATCATTTTGACTTCAGTGGAATCGCTGGAACCACTCCAAAAGAACAATGATGTACTGAAAGATATCATTCAGGTCCTATCTAATAGAATACTCTACCCCCGACGCTCTCATGCCAATAACTTGAAACCCTTGAAAAAAATCAAAAGCTTGTATGAAAAACTAACCCGAGGCATGAGTAAAAACGAGATTAAACAGGTATTAAGAGAAAATTCAAAATTAGAAAAAAAAACCGAGCCGTTTGACCAGGCACAAGACATACTCATAGAAAAAGAGTTGCAAAGTACGTTAAATAAAAAGTCAGCAATTCTAGAACCAACGATCGTGACGAGTGATGGGCCGAATGAGTACCTGATGATAGGCGTACAGGATGTTGACCATTTTGTGACAGTTTTGCCTAACTCTATGTACCAGCAGATTGAGAAGAAATGCGTGAATTGGTTAGATGACTGCAGTTTGAAGGGGATTCGAGCGAGGCTGCTTCGAGGAGTGCGCTCGCCTTATCGATAGAAGTATTTTGACTTTTATTGTTATGAATAAACACATCATAATTACCATGTTGTATGTTGTTTTTAAACTTTCGCGATTTGAACACATTATTATTATATACTACTGGACCAAGTCAGATCGCCGAAGGATGTCGTTCCGCTTCAGACTTCTGGTGTATAATGTATATAAGGTGCGGTAGTTCCTACATAGGTCAAACGAAGCGTACTATTGCTGAACGGATTAAAGAACATATCGCGGCAGTTAGAAACCGCCAGATACAGAAGTCTGCTATAGCTGAGCCTTAGATTATTGAATAATCAAAGAGCTGAGCATTTGCTTGACGGAGGTACTGGTCATTGGATCGAGCTCCACGACCCAAAAGTCCTCTCCACTGATCGACACTATTTTTCAAGAATAGTTCCTGAAGCGGTGGAAATCAAAAAACATAACAATTTCAACCGGGAGGATGGATTTAAGTTATCGGCGTCGTGGAATCCTGTTATCAACAAATGTAAATCGCGTAGTGTAGGTAGAAGGACATTAACCCTATATAGCTAACCTCCGTCGAATCGACGGGCATGGCGAAGAAAAATCGCTGTCTCTTTTTAACGATGTGTGTGAGTGTTTTGTCTCTGCTGGCCAACTCAGTCCCCGGCGAGGTCGTGCCAGCTGTAGACACATCTTGCAGGTAAGTGTTGTGGTTTTTGAGATACTTGAGATTTGCCCGTCGTTTCGACGGATGGTTAGCTTTACTGTAATTTTTTTGTTTGAGTAAACGTGTATATTTTTACCATTTTTTCGGTTTCTTTTAGGTCTTTATAATGACTGCGTTATAATTACGATGATACTAGGTATATTGAATGCACTACACGAGCTTAACTCTGAAAACCTTGATGATGAGGCTTCTGCCAGCGAGACTGAGAGCTTTGTGGCGGAAGATGATGAAAATTATAAACCATCTGATTCCGAAGACAATTTCGTTTACCTGACATATTGTTTTTGACTGTGGAAGATGCTGTTTCAAGAGAATCCGAGACTTCTCCTCCAGAAACATCACAAAGCAGTATTATTCAACTGCCTCAAAGGAGCATACGAGGTGAAAATCGTCATGATTGGGCTACTACAAAGAGACGCACTTCTTTATTGACGGCTGGACAAAAAGTAGTTCCACGCAAAGACTTCATGAAGAAACTACACTTTCAACTTGTAGAACCCTGGCTAATGGAGACATTGCAAAAAATTTCGATGCCTACGCACGTGAAAGATAAAATCAGGACCATTATTTCAGCGCACTCGCCTACTGAGCAGACCCAGCAGGTGACACGTCATGCTCCTCTTTAGGACTTAGAACATGAAGAAGATTCGTCAACTTCTTCAAGAGGAGAAAATCGTAAAAGAAATACTTGCGGGAAGAGTCATTACAAAAAAAAACGAATGACAAGAAGTGTTTGCACCCGAAGTAAGGTAGCAATTTGCGATGAACATAAAATAGATTTTTTGTGCCACATGCACGAAAAAACAATAGACTGTTTATGAAATAAAAGTCTTATGTGCCATATAATGTCAAAAAAATGAATATTTGTCTATTTTTATGGATGATTTTGCATGTTACAGTTTATTATAAGAAAAATTGTGATTTTTTTAGAGATCTCAGGAAAGTTCCTGTTGTTTCGAAATAAATAAATAAAATCCAATTTTATGAATAGTATTTTGTTTAAAACTTTTTCAACTAACAATAACTTAAAATAATAATTGTATAAACATCACAGATTTTGAAAAAGATACGTTTTATTTTTACCCGTCGTTTCGACGGATGGTTAGCTTAAACAGGTTACGTCCGAAGGTTAGCTATCTAGGGTTAATAGATACCGTCAGTATTGTGTGTCGTAGTGACAATTTTTCAAGTTGATGTTGAATTGGCGGTACCGGCTGTTTCATATTCCAGTCTACTCGTGACCACCGTCGATGCAACTCGACCGAAACGTTGGGATGATGAGGTATTTATTAAATCTCGTAATTTTAGTGCGCGATTAGTCCTGTAGTATATAATAAAAATAATATCATGTTGAATCTTATACTTTGTGTTTGCTTCTAACTGGCCGTATAGGAAATCTGTAGAAGCGTTACGTCTAATAGAAGTCGTCTAACATAATTATGATGAGCGTGATAAGTTGAGCTTTTGAAAATGGCGCTTAGGTTTCTTACGCACGGTAAGTTATGTACAAATACACAACTACAACGAGGTCACATTAACTAGACGCTTGACCATGTGACGTTATTTTGGCGTTCAAGTACGGTGTGAAAAAAAAACCGGCCAAGTGCGAGTCGGCCTCCCGCACGAAAAGTTCCGAACCATCATCTATAAAAGATAAGTGTCTACCTGTTTATTAAGATCGAGTAAAAATTGCTTAAAAATTCCAGCGATGCGTCGAGTTAATGTGACCGCGTCGTATATGAATCATAAAATAGTATAACGAACTGTAAACATTGTATTGTGATTTTTGATACTTGAATATGACGCTTTCAATAGAGAGACTGATTATATGAGAGATGGAAATAATGAAATAGAAACATAATAGAATTAAGATAATTAATGAATAATCTATCGCAAAAATCGCAATATTATGTCGATATTGCGATTTCGCCGGGTCAGCTGGAATCCAATAATTATTTGACTACTTCTACCGAGTACAGAATTCAAATAGTTTGCACGAAACAGTGTGACATTTATGTACGTTATTATTGATATATCAAAAACGGCTCAGCCGATTTCAATACAATTTAAATGGGACCACCTCGGTAGTATATCCTATCGAACTAAAAAAAATGTAAATCAGGCGAAAAAATCGATGAACATAAACAAAAAGAAAAAACCGGACAAGTGCGAGTCAGGCTCGCACATCGAGGGTTCCGTACAAACATATTGTTAAAATAATTAAAAACCTCTTTAGCATGTACTAAACCCATATTTTGTGAATTTTGAGCACCTATTTTTATGTGATTTAAATTAAAATGTACAGTTTTTAGATTTATTCCTATATGTATACTCTAAGATAATGTTTCTCGCCAAGTTTCATAGTTCTATGTCAACGGGAAGTACCCTGTAGGTTTTGATTTTTGTGTGCGTTGAAATATGCGTTTTTTACGACATAAACGGCTCTAAATTTTTTATACGGTAACTGAGAAGCTTTTCTTTTACACAACTGCAAAAATTTATAGGTAAGTAAGTATATGGTGATATTAGAGGCTGCCCTATATGCCAGAGACCATTTGGAAGAATATGCGTGTAGAGGCAAGCAGCGCTCGCAGCCCCCGCGTCGGGCGGGCGTATTGCGCGTGCCTCCCCATCGGCTTGTGAAGTCATCCAAGCAGATACATATAATTGCGACAGATGTTTACAATCACCTCCCAGAATTAATAAAAGATGCACCGTCGCGGCAATCATTCAAAAATAAAACAAAAAGTTGGCTTGTTGAGCAGGCATTTTACAAGGTACGAGACTTTCTTCCTAAGGTAGAGTGACTGATGTATTGGTAATTTTAAGGACCTATAGAATGTAGAGATTAATTTGACTTCAATTATGTGATAAACTTTTGACATTGATATTTCGATTTAATAATCGAAATTTTTGTTTGTTACTTATTATTATTATTTTTTAAGTAATGAATTCAATTTATTCCTTATTTAATTATTTCCATGTAACAATGAATGACGTCGTGTAACTTACTGTTATAAATAAATGAGTCTGAGTCTGAGTCTGAGTCTGTATATAGTTATATATATATACGTAAGTAAATAGTTTAAATTTCAACTAGATATCTTTACGCATTCCCGAGATAAAGAGTGTTGACATACACACAGACGGACAGACGGAGAACAAAATGATCCTATAAGTAAGTAAGTTCGTATAGGCCGGGTGGCTAGCCCTGGTGTCAGAGTTTTTAGGCCGCCTGAAGGCCTCTGACATGGCTAAACGGTTAAAACAACCGGGACCTACAATTTAACGTGTCATCCGAGCCACGGTAGCGCTCAGTTGGAAAATGCCACCCGCGGTCACCCATCCAAATACTGACCGTGCGGAACGTTGCTTAATTTCTTAATGATCCTATAAGGGTTCCGTTTTTTCCTTTTTAGGTACGGAACCCTAAAAAATATACATGGAGTACAGACGAACAAAGTACCTCCTCCTTTTTGGAAGTCTGTAAAAATATGCTTAGTTCCGAACTCCAGTACGCTTTGCTAATATGAATAATATTTATTTACATAACTTAAAAAACATAGAAATTCAATTCTTAACTACCTTAACTTTGCTAATTGTCGACAGTGGAAGAAGTTATGTATCTGTGCAAAGCTGAAATTTTGGACCGTAAACAAGGTTCCTTATTACGACAAAGCACAGACAACGTTGCAAGTTGCTGCCCTGAACGTCTTTGTCATAATATAACATTGTTTATAAAGACTTTAGTACCAAGTCTGGCTTAAAACTAAATTGTACCTGCAACAGCTAACATCCTTGTTTAGCTAGTTGTACTTTGGACAGTTTTAGTCAGGAGATAGACAAATAAAGTCGGTTAAAATAAGTTTGTTCCGTGTGCTCTACTCTGTGAAGCTTTATTTACGTACACTAGCATTTGCTGAGAAGTTGCACGAAAATACACGTTTTCTATTAAAATATATAGGTAAATATTTTAATACTAATAATTCAGAATTTCGAATAGTGTCTTGTTTTATTGTAATTATAATTGCATGTATTCAAACGAAAGCGATATTTACGAGTAAAATTCAAAATGGGTGAACGTGTTTTCATTTCAATACACATACAAGAACTTGTTGTTTAATTGAAAATTGGCAAGTTGAAATGGTGGTAGATAAGGCACATAATACGGATTGATAAACAATGGCGTCGAAAGTTTTCGAGTTGAGACCACGTACCGGCAAATGCAGCGTAGGACGTCCATCCACAAGATGGACGGAAAAATTATCCAAGATTGCAGGATTGCGCTGGATGCAAGCCGCTTCTACCCGATGTTAGAGATCTATAAAAAAAGCGTAAGTACATTCAGTAGTGTAAATCCTGAAACAACGACGACGAATATACTTCTAAGAAAATCACCCACGCATTTGTTCTCGGTCTTCAAACTACAATTTTTATTATCTACGAGCTTTAGCCTTTTCTCTAGAAAAATCAGTTTTCGGATGAGTGACCGCGGGTGGCATTTAAAACTGAGCGCTACCGTGGCTTGTTAAGACGAGGCATTTGGCCGAGAGAAAACGAGTACTTTTGAATGCGCGATGTGAGAGGACGAATGATTTTGATTCAAATTTAAAAGATATCATAGATAAGGGAAAATCTTGAAAAATTTAATGACCCGGACAAAATTTTGAAAAGAGACCGGCTATATTAATAAAGAAAACTTTCAAATTTCTCACCAAAAAAAGTTTATTAATTCGAATGCTCAGAATTATCAGCGACAACACCCCATTATTTTTTACGAATATAATAGCCAGATCACTTTTCTATTTAACAGACCGAAAAGTTATTTTTTTTAATGTGTACATTATGAGTAATCAATTAAAAACTCACTGCCGCCCGCCGCTCTGGCGCGATCCTGTCGAACGCGACCGCGTAAAATTTGTCCGAGTGAAGGGGTACGTTACTCGATTTTTGAGAAACAATAGTTCGTCAATGCGTCACCTTAAGCTTATAACATTGTAGGTTCTGTTTGTTTAACCGAAGCCGAGACAGAAGCCTTCAGGTGGCTTAGAAATTCTGACACCAGGTCGCGTCCACCTAGCTATACAAACTTACTAACTTACTTTTTCCTAGAAAAGTCCCGATCGCCCGGACGGGTAATGTATACGAGAGTGTTGACTTAGCGAGACAAAACAAGTTTGTTCAGTGTTATCCGGGCAGAGTTAAAAAGCTCTTCGAGTTGAGATCTTACTTAGTGTGGACTGAATGAATTAACTGCCGGGACAAGTTAATAAGAAGGACCGTTAGCGAGTGATTTTGATATATTTTTTACGATACACACTGTAAAGTTGGTCCCGATTAAATTTGATAAAAATTGAACGAGTCATTTTTAAATATCGACTTATATTTTATGTAAAAATTACTATTTTTGCGAAGCCGTGGTGGTCTAGTGGTAGTAACACCCGACCTGCAATCGTGAGTTCGTGGGTTCAAATCCCAATCCCGTACCAATGAGTTTCTTTGGAACTAATGTACGGAATTTCAAATCATTGGCTTTTCGGTTAAGAAAAACATCGTGAGGCAACCTGCATACATCCGTAGAAGAAATTCGATGGCGTATGTGAATCCACCAACCCGCACTGGGCCAGCGTGGTGGACATGGCCCAATCACCCTTCGTGGGTAGGCCTACGTTCTGCAGTGGACTATTAAAAAGGCTGGTACAGTACAGTACTATTTCGATTAATAATTATCGATCCGTGCGAATTATTCGAATTCTGTACACGGATGCAGTTATACCACTTTGACGAAAAAAATTTATTGTGGTTGAGAATTACCTCACCATCAATCTGTTATTATTAGACATCTGTAAATATTTCATATCCTACAGCTGGTTAGTTCCACGAGATTCCGCCGCGATAAGTCTCGGATTTGTCGCCAGTTGTCTAACTCGCATAATTCTGTTACACAATAGCTCAGAATGGGGATGAACTTTCCTCGATGTCTCTTATAATGAAGGTTAAATGCAAAATCGTGACGAAACTTCAGCCATTACGTTTGACCATAACTTTCCCGAGTTTGTGGATTTTTGGCTGCCATGGATGTGAAAAGGAGATAGGATCGGGCGTAAATTAGTCGGTAAATTTTGCGTTAAGGCTGTCTAATATCTAATCAAAAGTTTTGCCTTACAATTTATTATAATTATTCGGTTAAGTGTGTTTATAGCACATTTGTGTTCCCTCTACGATATTATAAAGATAAGATAAAGATAATTTGAAATCTATAAAGAAAAGGTTATAAAGCGTCAGATATACTACTACTGAAAATGATGATGATTCGAAACAAATTTCTGTTTGATTTATTCTCAAAATCAATTGAGAGCACTATTTCGGTTTAATCAGTTTAAATCAGTTTAATCAGTTTTAAGTTTTTTTAGTTTTCTAGTAGGTTTCTCGTAGCCATTTTAGGATGAATAATAATTATGGCTACAAGTCACATAATGTCCGTTCTACTTATTTTCTTAAATCCTTGTTGGTTGATTCAGTCGCTAACTGCAGTGAGTACCCGCCAAATGTCACTTGAAAGAAGTTTGAAGTCATCTTTTAAAATAACGTTTAGAAGTTATGATGGCTTTCGGACTTATGTGGCTTTAATTAATGGGTCGTAATATTGTGCCAAGTACCTATTTTAGATAGTTGTTATTCGTCATCATCATTTTAGTGCTAGGATGTCCAGTTAAATTTAGAATTAAAATATACTTATTTTACAGAAAAAAATATATTTCAAAACATGATGCATAGTTAGGTACTTAGGTGAAATGGTAGTGGGCAGGCCACATAGCAAGGAAGACTGTTGACCATCAGGGTCGAGAAGTTCTCGAGCGGTGACCACGTATCGGCAAGCGACGCGGTTCCACCTACGAGGCGCATGTACCTATCACCTCACCAAGACCGCAGAATGGCGCTGGCTGCAATCTGCTTTCAACCGGTGATCCTTGGGGGAGGCTTTTGTATCGCAGAGAACATCCTGAGGCTGATAGATAGATGATGGATGAATATCGAGACAAAACTACGTCTTTCTTTTGTGTGCATTTGTTGTTTGCCAGAATTTTGCTCGATGACCTACTAAACGTATAAGTAGGTAATAACATTATACTTTAGATTGGGCTTTTGCGTCCCCCCATCAGGTAAAAAACAATGTTCGTATATAAGTCGAATAAAAAACAATGTTCGTATATAAGTAAGTACCTATATTGTACAATGTGCATAACTACATACCACTGCAAAATGTTCTAAATATACACGTAGAGCCACGTTAGGGATTCCGTACACAGGTGCATTGTTGTACAAAATTGCTTATTGCCCATAACATTTCAGATGCTTTTACAGAAACGGATCATATTCGGGCAGCGTCTGGTCCAATCTCCGGATGTCCTACGTGTCTTCGGCTATCTGTAATGCCTTCCTACATTGTACTCAACTACCAATTTGGGATTTTTCGGACACAGGGAATGTCCGATGTGTCCGGCTTTGCAAACAGTTTTGTTTTAAATTGGATTCCGGGTTTGAGTGCATGGACATTGGACATTGTTTGGAGCAGAACGTTGTGATGTGGTTGAACAAGTCAGCTTTGATTGGGAAATAGCAGTCGGATTTTTGAAGAAAAAGTTCTGCGTATCAAAAAGTATTTAATGTGGACTTATGTTTAACCTACATATTTTATAGGTATGTATAATAAATGTTTTTAATAATATTCTCGAATTGCAAATTAGGCACACAGTCTCAACACATAGGCCAATGAGATTTAGGAAAATTAATTTTGATGCCAACTATTCTGGGTTATTCCTAATCAATTAGCATCCTTTTAGGGGCTTATTTTGAACATCAAAACTAACAACTTTTGTTCTGCTACTTTTGTCAAGATTAAAAAAAATCACGTGTTCAATACATTTTGTCGGGGGCGAACGATATTTGTTTATGGAGCAACATTTTTTTTTTAATTTTGACAAAGTCGCCGAACTAAAGTTGCTAATTTTGATGTACAGAATAAGCCACCAAAAGAATGTTAGTTGATAAGGAATGACCCTATATATTATACACGGGCCAGTGACATAGAAATTGAATTTTCGATGCTTACTATATGTACATATATTGTACAATTGTGTTTATCTGAACGGGAATAATGTCACGGAGCTTAAACAGTAATAATAGAGCCACAGTGCCAGCGAAACGATTCAGTCAAAATAGCTTTCGCAATCGCGAAACATCGCATCAAAAGTTTTTTACCGTAAAAAGAAGGTCTGATTAAGACAACCAGTGCAATTTAACATTTCTTCGATTTCGGCACACAACTCCAAAACTGAAAAAAACGCTATATGCTTAAAACTTCAAAGAAATACCAAGCTACTTAGCGTTCCCTTTTTGGATATTTATCCATTACTCTCAAGTCTGCTTATCCAAAATCTCATTTAAATTTCCCACAGTAAAGCATTGCAGCTCTACAGAGTTCCATTAAGCGTCTTAGAAGCTGTCCCCGCCTCCTCGACTATTTACTGTTGAGACAGAGCTTCTTGTCGTTTTTAATTTATTCTTCAGTTATTTACTCCAGCCGCTGCAGCACTTTCTTATTAACTAGCAAAAAGTACGAGTCTTTGCTTCTGCTATCTGAATTTCTTTTAATTCCCAGAGTGCTCACTGCTCGGGCCGGTTGTTTCAAATAAAAGTTTACAAGATCACTGGAGAATTTTCTTAAATAGCTCAGTTACTGTTTGTAATATTGTACAATTTAATTCTTGTTTGATGGATGTATTCTCAGAAATCTAAAGACAGCTTCAGATTAAACCGTATCTCAGCTAAAAGCAAGCAAATTTTGAGATCAAACGATAACTTAACAGACGCAAAAGTCTATTGTTAACTAGCTGCTCATCCTAGCTTTGCGAGGATACGAATGAATTATAGCATATCTTTTAGTTAAAAGAAATATTCTAAAAAATAGTGAATCCCGCATTGGAATCTGTTGTGAGTTTGGAAAATATAACCGGATACACATAGAGGCACACAGAAATAACGGTATTGCTTTATACTATGTAGTGAAAATAGCCCAGTAAATATTTCATACATTAAAACAACATCAAGTATTTTAATTAGTACCTAATTGCTATTTTACAGTTTTGTGTTTGCTTCACTTCATTTACTAAATAACTACTAAAACTTATAAATATATAGGTTCGTAGTTACTTATTTATAAACTCATTTGATATTTGTTTATAAATGAAATACACAAACCGATTACAATATCTAAAACTTCAAGTTATCAAAGAACAAAGTCAAAATGTTGAGTGAACTGCTAAAGCCTATCAGTTAGGACTTAGTACAAAAGTCCAGGGAATTAATTCTTTGTCCTCTCAATTGTAAGTTTGTTCAGAGCTCGAGAAGCTGAGCCTTTCATATTTAATTTGTACAAATTGCGGCCAGATAACGGCTACAACAGTTACTTTCAAACTATTACCATTTTCATTATTTTCATTCGTAATATCACTGCGTCTACAGCTTGAACTTTTGCGGTATATTTTTTCTTAAAGTTATTTACAGGTCATGCTGAGAGTAAGCTGAATGTTGCAGATTTTATTGGGTAGTACAGTAAGTAGTACTAAGGTAGAAAAACTTGTGGAATTGTATTTCGTTTTTGACTTGCTTTTCGTAGTGGTTGTCAACAATAATGTACCCAAAATGTTACCATAGCACGTCCACTGCTGGACTTACGCCTCGCTTATAAATTTCCTATAAGAAGCGGCTTGCATCCTGCGGTCTTCACCTTAATCAAACCTTATCGGCGGACGTGTTACCGATTGCCGTTACGTGGTCTCCACTCAAGACTTTTTACTCCCCATCGGTCAACAGTCTTTCACGCGATGTGCCCTTGCCTATTGCCATTTCAATTTCCTGGACTATTTCAGTTAAATAATCAGGTCTATATAAATTCAGGTATTCTAACGTATTTTCTTTTTAATATAAAAATCGTTCAGGAAACTAAATGCAAAAGTTCTTTGCACCTCCAATTATCATAAATTCCGCTGAAATATTTTACTTGAAAATTGGCTTTTCACGCGTTCAAAAGTTGAATTTACTGATCCAATCAAACTCAAAATAATTGAGTTAACTGGCGCATGGGCATTCGAAGGGGATTTTATTTCAATGGAAAATTCAATGCTCGGGAGGGAAATTAATTTTCACGGAAGTAGATTAATAGATAACTTTTAATTGTTTACTTGTTGCTCAAGTGCAGATCTATTTTGCTGATATTAATTATTTTACAGCTCAGAGCAAATAAAAAAATCAAGAGGGAACGTCGTTGAACAGTCAAGTGAAGCCGGTTTTTATAAATGTGTGAGTGCGTCACTGCTGCGCCGCCATAGTTCGACTAACAAGCCAAGGCGTAGTTTCCTTGTACGTTGATGTATGTGTGATTGTCTTTACACGGCGAGGCGTATTTTTGGTCGGCCTCACTTGTTTGTTCACAACTTTCTTTCTTGATTTTTTTTATTTGCTCTGAGTTTTACAGCAGATAAATACAGATGCAATATTTAAAAAAGTGTTGTTGCATTTTAATATTAGAATCGAATTAAAATTATATTTAGCCGCTGCAGCACTGTCGTATTAACTAGCATGAGATCGGATTCTTTATTATTAAGATAAGATAAGATAAATTTTATTGCAAAAACTTACACTCGTTACTCGGTAAACAATTCGTCAATTATTCTTCTTCATGTTTGCCGAGTGCAAAATTAAATGTGGAAACTGAAAATCTGACAGTAAAGAAAAAAAAAATGTCGACATTGTTTTCCATTCATTTCATTCCATTTCGTTCCATTTATAAAACGCTGTATCGTGTACCTACATTAGTTATAAAAATTAAAGCGTTACTTTAAAAGTAGGTTTCTATGTTACGGGACTAATCGCGCACTAAAATTACGAGATAAATAAATACCTACTCATCCCGACGTTTCGGCCGAGTTGCATCGACCGTGATCACGGGTAGACTGACTCCATTGCCGACTGACTGTGTTCAAATCGCGAAAGTTTAAAAACAACATAGGTTTATATGTCTCTAAAAATTAAGTTATTTTTATATCTAACGACTACTTTAAAAGCAATGATGTCACGACTGTAATAAACTCTCAAAAGAAATCTACAAGTTATTTTGCAACTCTGACCTTTAGTTTACGATGTGTCAAAGCAAGTTCGATTCTGTATACACCGAGAGCTGTTAATGCCCCGTATTTCATGTTTTATTCAATCGTTCGTTTAGCTCCGTCGTCGGTTAATTGATTGGTAGTTTCTGTCCGGGCGAAGTGTTGAGATAATTTATTTTGTCGCACTGCCTTTGTGCTGAAGGCACTCGATAGATTGCTGGGTGTCAAGTGGATTCTAGTTTTGTGACGCTGTTAATGTTTACTAGTTTTGTTTATTGTACTTCTAAGATGTGTAGTTATAGAGTTCTAATGATAAATAGCATAACATCATGTAAGCATAATGGTCATATCGTCACTCAAATGTTTTTAAACATGTAGATGTATTAAAATATTATAGCATACTTTTGCGTTCTGTTAGACTGAGCTTTAGAGTTCTTTAAAAAAAACAACTCAGTTACTCGAGATGATCACTTTCATAGTCTAACTTTATATTTTAGACACATTTAAACTTTACAGTTTAGTACTAGGCAAGGTGCCTACACCAATAGACTTAGTGGAGAATATACCGCGCGCGAGGTTTCCTTTGGGAGACTTCTTTCTCAGGACCGGCGGGCAGGAACCAGGTCCGTAGCCTGAGAGGTAGAGTAACCTTCGGAGAACTAACTGGGAGATTTAGATTGAAAATGTGAGTTTATATACGTAAATAATTGCAGAGTCTCCAATATTGGTTGACGTAAATCGGTAGGCAAGTGGGGGCTGCATAGTCAGCAATATATTGGTTCTAACAGTTCGTTACGTGTAAAATTTCCAAAAAAAAATAGTGAATGTAGTTCCTCCGTGCGGAAGAAATTAAACTTTGACGCAACAGTGCTTTCTTACCCCCTCCACGGTAGCGTTAAACGTTGTTGGAAGACGCATTAGAAGTTTCACTTCAATTAAAAAACTACAGAAATGCAGGCCGCACGGCGTGGACAAGTGCGAGACATTGCGCAGCGCGATCTAGTGAGGGTTTGACATAACATTTGCACTCGCGTAAATTGTTCTACTTTTAAGCTTCAATTCACGCCCTAGAATCATACGTTCAGTGTCATTTCCGTACGTGTGCCGTTTAGAATTCCCCGGCAGTGTTACACTAGTTGCCCGCTCCCTCGTGCCCTACAACCTGACTTGTTATTCAGCGTACGGGCGCGCGTATCAGAGGCGCAAATCTCATTGCTCCACACGCCACCGCGGTACGTGCTTTGGGGTACGAACCCACTGATATTCTCACGTGAACTTTTGTTGACATGACGACGTCTAGTAAATCGATGTACGCTGACTGCACGCACGAATAAGAATGACTCTTTGTCCTGTTACGCTCACTACACGAGCGAGTGAAAGGCACGATCGGCTTGAGCATTCGGTGCAATCATTTTACACATACACATGACGAAATAATCGCATCAGTTCATCAGATTGGTCCAGCGTGGGCCAAATATAGTTAACCATTGCTG
This sequence comes from Hypomecis punctinalis, assembly GCA_949316475.1. Taxonomy (NCBI): domain Eukaryota; kingdom Metazoa; phylum Arthropoda; class Insecta; order Lepidoptera; family Geometridae; genus Hypomecis; species Hypomecis punctinalis. The sequence goes on along the minus strand of OX438804.1, from coordinate 5,827,383 downwards.
GTAGGTAGTTATTAAAGAAACAAAATGACACCCCATCATATTCGAAAAATATCTTACTACGAAAAGTTTATGAGTTGTTTAAAATTTGATTTTCTACAACTCTGATTCCCATAAAATTTTTGTAGGATTGATATTTTTTTTATTAAGATAGTTGTACCATTTTGTTTTATCAATAACTTGTGTTATTTCAATTTTTCATCAGATCTTATCGAAACAAAAGTTGTTCGAAATTTGATTTCCAATAACTTTGATTATCATCAACTTTTTGTAGGATCGATATTTTTTTAATTAGATAGTAATTGTACCATTTTGTTTCTTTAATAACTACCTAACAGCAATGGTTAACTATATTTGGCCCACGCTGAGCCCACGCCCAGTCTGATGAACTGATGCGATAATCGCGTCGTGTGTGCCCAGTTTCAGGTAGTTGTTCAAATATGGAACTACCAACTCCTAACGTTTAATTTACTGAATGAGCTCTCAGTTGGAGTGATGCGAAAAGCTGATCAGTTTAACTGGCCGTGTGTGCCCACCTTATGACGAGAAAGTGAAAAAAAAAACTTTTTTGACGACGGTTATACTATAGAGATTTTAACAACTTACTTCCCAATTTTGTGAAATTTTCTAGATTTGTACGGAACCCTCGATGTGCGAGCCGGACTCGCATTTGTCCGGTTTTTTTACTACTTATTATTATTTTGAAACTGTGTCTCATAAATACGCGCTTAGTTTAGTGAGTTTCGACCATTCCACACCAAGGGAATAATATATCCTGATATTTTTTATGACTTACAGCCTGCTAGAGGCCGGATGTTTTATGTTTTGTACTTACTTGAAATATTGAAGAAATTTTTGAAGTGATGATAGGTTTGGTGCAATCACGTTGCGCCCATAACACGTTTTCTTTGAATTACGAGAATTACTAGGTACAATATCACGATGTCTTACTACATTGAGGACTCCATTTATGAAATTGTATGTAATGTTGTACGGCGGTTTGTTTTTAAGATGATCTCTTATTAACATGCATTATTATTTTTACATTAGTTTCACCTGTAGGTTTGCTTGTAACCAACCCCTTTGAGCTCAATTTTGACCCACTTGGAGAGATCAAATTTTTTTAAACTTTACTCACCGATCAAAGACTGATGACAATGCATTCACAAAAAAAATGATGAGTCCTTAGCGTGTATTTAGTTTTTTTTTGTAACTATATTTATAAAAATAGGTCTAAAACACGCTTCCTTAGGTCCTCAAATGCGTACACGTCCGTATGGAGCCAAGGTCTAAGGGATGATCTCTTATGGGTAATATGATAACCATGATAATAGACCCCATTATGAAGGTGCTATCGTAAATTTAAAAGGAACGTAAAAAGTGTCGTCTCTATCAAATGACAATAGTGGAAAAGAGACAGAAATAGTCTAATTAGCTATTATAATTACGATGATGAAATGAAATGAAATGAAATGAAATATGTTTATTTGACAAAAATTGTTACATAGCTGTTGGATGATATGCCATAAGGGAAATTACAGACAAGAGTTTTTGGACTTAACTGCGGGTTCCAAACTCGGCTAGGCCTGTTTTTTGGTAACCCAAGTGAAGTTAAGAATTGCCGAAGTATACAGTGTGCGCGCTCTTGTTTACAGTAGGTATATAGTATAATTATAGCGAAACATTTTTGATACAATAATAATATAAATTAGACAAAATAACATTATATTAATATGATATGCGGATTGACAACTATAAAAGGATAAGGATAAATTTCGTGAGATTATTGCCAGTAATATAAAAACTAAAGTTTGGAATAGGTATCCAGATAAAGAAAAAAAATATATATATCTTTTAAATTCCGGCACCTAATATTCAGTCAAGGATCGCCAGTTGCCCCTGGCATTAAACCTATAAAATAGTGAATAACCAATATCACGAATGGGTGTGTGTGTATGGGAGTAACGCTGCAATACACGAGATGTCTTGAGAGTCAAGGTTTGCACCGTTACTCCTGTGTGTGAGTGTGTGTGTGTGAATGTGTGTGTGTGAAAAGTAGCACTGCAATACACGAGATCTCTTGAGAGTCAAGGTTTGCAGTGTCACTTCCGTGTAGGTGTGAAGTTGTGTAACGTTTGGGTGTATGTGTGTATGAGGGCGTACATGTGTGGGATAGCACCGGGAGTGTTATATGTCGGAGTCATAAACTCTGACTAGTTCCTCAGTCGATTTGTAATCGAGGGATAGAAGCCAGGTTTTTACCTTACCCCTAGCTTTCCTGTGTGAAATTTCTTTTAGGTCACAGTGTTTGCATACATTGTTATATGTGAACACGTGTATATAGGGTGGTAAGCGGCATGCGAACACAGTCCTGACTTTCGGTAGGGAGGCTACTGGTGTACGGGTTTTTCTTCTATGTTGCGGCATGTCTGACGAGTGTGCGTTGTCTATAGTTTTCATAATAAAAAGTTGACGGACTGTAAGTACCTTGGCTTCTTGGAAAAGATCTTCAGTTGAGAACCGCCGGGGTTTGCCCAACATTACTTTTAAGACTGCCCGCTGCGCCCTCTCTGCAGCGATGAGATTGCTCCCTGCAGCGCCTCCCCAAACTCCGATGCAATACTGAATTAGCGATTCGCAAAGAGAGATATATACCAATCTCTTTACTTCCAAAGAGGCAGTTTGCCGGAGTGCTGATGCCTTCATAATTGGGCCTATTATCTAGTAGTAGGTTGCTGCGCCTTACAATCGTGAGGTCGTGGGTTCAAATCCCGATCCCGTACCAATTAATTCCTTGGAATTTATGTACGTAATTTCACACCTCGGGCTTTTCGGTGAAGGAAAACATCGTGAGGCAACCTGCCTACATCCGGAGAAGAAATTCGATGGCGTATGTGAATCCACCAACCCGCACTGGGCCAGCGTGGTGGATATGGCCCAGTCACCCTTCATGGGTTGGCCTACGTCCTGCAGTGGACTGTTAAAAAAAAGGCTGGTACAGAAACAGGTGGCTGATACGATGATATTGATAGCGCATTAAGGTAAAACAGTAGATATATATGAGTAGCGGTACAGAAAATAACAACTATAATTTTTCTTTTATTCATTTTCAGGTAGGGACCAAAAATCTTTGGTTATCTTTCCAGTCAAACTGGAGCAGATTAATTGCGTGTTTCCATCAAGCAAAGCCGCAGAAACTGGCAACATTCTGGTACTCCATTAGGGTTGACGCTACCCTGCCTTTCTGGCCTGACATACCGCACCACATACCTATAAGGTAAGCGTGCACTGAATGGAAACCAATATAATACCTACTTTCAGTAAAAATATTTATTTTGACAATCAATATGACTAGTATTGATTGTCAAAACAAATATTTTTGACTTTACTTCTAAATTGTTTTACAAGGCCTTTATTAACTAAGTACCACTTAATACAAGACTAACAAAATCCAAAACTACATAAACTACTACTATACAACAAAACGAATATTCAAAATTGTACTTGTATTAAAAAGCTTTTAAGTCTACTCTCCACTAACTCCCCAGCGTAGTCAAAATTTGCTCCTCACCTCAAAAGTAAAAAAACGGAACCCTTATAGGATCACTTTGTTGTCCGTCTGTCCGTCTGTCCGTCTGTCCGTCTGTCCGTCTGTCCGTCTGTCCGTCTGTCCGTCTGTCCGTCTGTCCGTCTGTCCGTCTGTCCGTCTGTCCTTCTGTCCGTCTGTCCGTCTGTCCGTCTGTCCGTCTGTCCGTCTGTCCGTCTGTCCGTCTGTCCGTCTGTCCGTCTGTCCGTCTGTCCGTCTGTCCGTCTGTCCGTCTGTCCGTCTGTCCGTCTGTCCGTCTGTCCGTCTGTCCGTCTGTCCGTCTGTCCGTCTGTCCGTCTGTCCGTCTGTCCGTCTGTCCGTCTGTCCGTCTGTCCGTCTGTCCGTCTGTCCGTCTGTCCGTCTGTCCGTCTGTCCGTCTGTCCGTCTGTCCGTCTGTCCGTCTGTCCGTCTGTCCGTCTGTCCGTCTGTCCGTCTGTCCGTCTGTCCGTCTGTCCGTCTGTCCGTCTGTCCGTCTGTCCGTCTGTCCGTCTGTCCGTCTGTCCGTCTGTCCGTCTGTCCGTCTGTCCGTCTGTCCGTCTGTCCGTCTGTCCGTCTGTCCGTCTGTCCGTCTGTCCGTCTGTCCGTCTGTCCGTCTGTCCGTCTGTCCGTCTGTCCGTCTGTCCGTCTGTCCGTCTGTCCGTCTGTCCGTCTGTCCGTCTGTCCGTCTGTCCGTCTGTCCGTCTGTCCGTCTGTCCGTCTGTCCGTCTGTCCGTCTGTCCGTCTGTCCGTCTGTCCGTCTGTCCGTCTGTCCGTCTGTCCGTCTGTCCGTCTGTCCGTCTGTCCGTCTGTCCGTCTGTCCGTCTGTCCGTCTGTCCGTCTGTCCGTCTGTCCGTCTGTCCGTCTGTCCGTCTGTCCGTCTGTCCGTCTGTCCGTCTGTCCGTCTGTCCGTCTGTCCGTCTGTCCGTCTGTCCGTCTGTCCGTCTGTCCGTCTGTCTGTCTGTCCGTCTGTCCGTCTGTCCGTCTGTCCGTCTGTCCGTCTGTCCGTCTGTCCGTCTGTCCGTCTGTCCGTCTGTCCGTCTGTCCGTCTGTCCGTCTGTCCGTCTGTCCGTCTGTCCGTCTGTCCGTCTGTCCGTCTGTCCGTCTGTCCGTCTGTCCGTCTGTCCGTCTGTCCGTCTGTCCGTCTGTCCGTCTGTCCGTCTGTCCGTCTGTCCGTCTGTCCGTCTGTCCGTCTGTCCGTCTGTCCGTCTGTCCGTCTGTCCGTCTGTCCGTCTGTCCGTCTGTCCGTCTGTCCGTCTGTCCGTCTGTCCGTCTGTCCGTCTGTCCGTCTGTCCGTCTGTCCGTCTGTCCGTCTGTCCGTCTGTCCGTCTGTCCGTCTGTCCGTCTGTCCGTCTGTCCGTCTGTCCGTCTGTCCGTCTGTCCGTCTGTCCGTCTGTCCGTCTGTCCGTCTGTCCGTCTGTCCGTCTGTCCGTCTGTCCGTCTGTCCGTCTGTCCGTCTGTCCGTCTGTCCGTCTGTCCGTCTGTCCGTCTGTCCGTCTGTCCGTCTGTCCAAAATCAATCAAAATTCACAAAATATGGGTTCAAAATTCAAAGTGAGTAAATCGTATCATGTAAGGTATCATATAAAACAACTTCATTAGCACATGCTATAACAGGTTTTTAATTATTTTAACAACGTATTTGTACGGAACCCTCGATAAGCGAGCTTGACTCGCACTTGTCCGGTTTTTCTCTTATTTAATTGCTCGTGTCGCCTCGCGGAGTGTGTGGACGCACCATGAAATAAATACAATACAGTGCACGTAAGTCCTCACAGATGCTAAGTAGCCGATGCGCGGCGAGGGCCAGCGTTTCCTCAATTAAGTTTGTGGGCGGCGATCACGAAAGTGACGCGCGAAATCGGACCTCTCGCCCTAACTAATGAATTGCGTAACCTGTACTTAAAAACCATACTTATTTGTGTCTATTTTCAACTAATTTCAAAAAACAGCGAAGTCTATTATTTTTATAGATATTTTTATCCATCTAAACAACCTATCTCCACTTACTGCGAGGTATGGGTAGGCTTTCTTTTTTAACACGCTTTTATTAGTTTCACCTGTATGTTTGCTTGCTTGTATGTTTGCTTGTAACCAACTCTTTTGAGCTCGATTTTGACCTACTTTGAGCGATCAGATTTTTTTCAAACTTTGCACACCTATCAAAGACCGATGACAATGCATTTATATAAATAAAAATTGATGACTCCTAAGCGTGTTTTTTAGTTTTTTTTTAAACTATATGTATTATTCAAAACTATTTCCTATCCAAATAAAACTGAACTGCATCATACTGAAACTCGCATGAAATTTCAATATTAGTATTAGTAGTACCAACCCGCACTGGGCCAGCGTGGTGGATATGGCCCAAACACCCTTCGTGGGTAGGCCTACGTCCTGCAGTGGACTATTAAAAAGGCTAATACAGTACAGTACAGTACAGTACAGTACGTTTTCATTTTTACACGAGTGAATTGGAGAAACAACGCCTACAGCATTTGCATTGTATAATGCACATTAGTGTATTCACCTTTAAAAAGTGATAAGGGATACATTTTTATTTACCATACATACTTACCTAAAAATTAACCCACTTATTTTGGTTAGTTTGTATGTTTTATCGACGACGATTCTTACTAAATACAAAAAGAAAAAAAGTTGTTAAGTGCGTCTCGAGACACGCGTATGATAGGCTTCCGTAGATCTAGATGGAGACGATGATTATGATAATGATAAAAACCAATTTTTATGATCTCATTAGATGGTTGAGTGCTAGAAAAACATGATCGGCTAAGAAATATGTTTGTGAGATCAATGACCTCTGAGCTATAGCAAGTGGTATATAACAACCAGAATGTGGAACGCCTTGCCTGGGTCTGTCTTCCCGCTTAAGTACAACGTGGGTGCCTTCAAATCCCGAGTAAATAGGTATCTTCTAGGTTAGCGTGCTATACACCCTAGACCGCATATTTGGCAGCCATGATTTCAACATCAGGAAGTATATAGTAAAACGCAAACCTATACGGAATAAAAAAAAGTTTAAAAATTTCAATTTTTCCGTATAACTCAAAAAGTTATGATGATGATTCTACAGTGCTTAAAATAATTTTCAGAGAAAGTCTTTTATCTGGTCTATAAACTCAGAAAGTTTGAGCATTATATCTTGTATACTTTAGAAATTAATGGGGAGGGACATTTTTTTTAACCCATATCTCACAAACGAAACACGTGACTAAAATATGGTTAAAGAAACCTAACATTCATTTTAAAAACCTAATTCAACGATAATGATGGAGTGGAATTAAAAACTTTTTTATCTGCACTTTACATGTCTGGGAGCTACCCCATTTATACACAATTTTTAAAGTTTGAAGATTTTAAAATTGAGATCTATACTTAAACTAATATGATGTCAAATTTCATGTAATTTGGTTCATAAAATAAATGTGGAATTTAGAAGGCTTTGTAACATGAGGACAGACGGACGGACGGACGGACGGACACAACGAATATATAAGGGTTCCTTGTTATACTACGATACTCTAATAACAAAACATAAAGATTCGTAACGGTTACCAAATGTTGTTTTTAAACAACATGACGACGTGGAAACCGTGTCTTCAAGGAACCAAGAGACTTAACCGTGAAACTGGTGGAGACATAGTGAGCTCAGTGTGCTGGAGTATCCCCGACGTATAACCAGGATACCGACGAAGAGGATCTTCAGTGCGCGCCGACACAACAATCCTCTATACCCGCCCCCGCCCCACCACCGCAACCGCTGTCATCGCGAGCGCTACGCGCCGCAGCCCGTAGTGCATTGCGAGACGGCTCCGCGTGCTAGCACTCGCCAACTTGAGAAAGGTCGCCGAATGCGACCGAAACTATAGTCGTTACGACTATCCCTACACGTGATAGTCGCGTCCCGTTATATATAGTATAAAATTTTTTAAACTTTTGCGATTTGAACACATTATTATTATGTATTAAGGGACTAATCGAGTCTACCCGTGACCACGATCGATGCAACTCGGTTGAAATCTCGAGATGATGGGGAATTTATTTATCTCGCACATTTAGTGCGCGTTTAGTCCCGTAGTAAATAATAATAAATCATTAAGATTGTTTCAATCGTGCGGTGTGCAAGCACTTTACGTACGTACGTACCAATGCTATATTTATTAGAGGGTTTTTCAGTCTAGTACTATAATATACATACTCGTACCTATACATTTGCCATGTCAATTCAACATGTTTTAATGATGTAAATACTAAATATAATTGTTATTGTTGCAGAGTCACGACATCATTATAACTTTTTTAAACAATGTCGTAACCGTGGAACATCATTATTTTCGTCGTTTTTCTGTTGGCGAATAAAATAATTTGCAAAGTAAACATCCAAAACCCTCTTTTTACCTCAAACAAAATCAACTAATTTAAAGGATTTTTCCCAAAATGGCATCAGCAAACACGGCTCTCTCCCAGTTTCTTAAGAACTGGTCCCACAGACAGCGATTTAACTGCGACATCAAACGAGGCACGACAAAGGTGACTTCCACGAACTTCCACCTTATATTATTCAGAGAAAAATCGAACCAAGATGATATAGACATCATTTGAAAGCTTGTTATATGGGCTTCCTAAAAATATTTGGTTTTTTTTAAAAGCTAAAATAAATTGTGTGAAAAATAACAGTATAGCTTATTATTTTTTCTATTTTAGCAATAATAATGTACTTTTATAGTTATTTTACTTGCATTCGTAGCTGACTCTTTCATATTCATCTCTTAATTTGCTAAAATTAAAAGTTGTAACCTACTAGTGTGACCAGTTAGTAGGTACAATGTGACAAAAATCACTTTAAAAGTTTGTCTAATTGGTAAAAATGCTTTAATTTAACAATTTGGAGGTCACTTAATCAGGGCTGCTAGAGATAAACTACCTATTGAGCTAAATATATTTATTTTTTCTAATAAATACAAAATTAATTTTAAAAAATCTGAGGGCTCTTTTATGTTTTTAACTGCTGTAATAGACTCAGAAAAATATGAACTTTCTCAAAATGTAACGAGTGTTGTGGTTAGAATTTTTTATTATTATTAAACCAGCCTCCATACATTTTGTGGACATGTCCTTTTACTAAACCATGAAAAACAACATTAATTTTTGACGCACTTTTCTGAACGCACGAAAACTGTGTCAGCTACATGAGCTAACCCAGACTACCTTAACTTGGGTCTTGTCCGTGGCTAAATTTATTGTTTTATTAGATATGCATAATTATATATTGTTGCATAAAGATTGTTTAAGAAAAACGTCGTAAATGGTTAACTACGCGATTGTATTGTGACTTGACCTTTACCAACAACTCCAGTTTGTTCGCAACTTGTTGCGGCTATGTTACTTCGAAATTTATTTTAATATTTTAAAAGTTTTGTGAAGTTTAACTTTGAGGGGGCTTACAAGTCAATGGACGTTGATTTCTATTGACACGGCTTTCATTTTGTTCTGTTAAAATAATAATTAAAATAATTAAAAACACGGGTGTTTATTTCAATCATTTATTTAAATTGCAATGGGTATAATGGTTCGGGGGAAATCTTGCAAGTGTAATTTGACCTACTTCCCGGTTTCCGATTGAGCTGAAGTACAAGCATATGTTTATTGCATGCCAATGCAATAATATGGAACCATGGAGCTAATCTGAAGATGGAGTCGGAAGGAGGCCATAGGAACTCTTGTACTAAAGATAGACCCGTCGTGTTTGGGCTCGTTTTACTTGTCTCGGTTAACACTCTGCTACTATATGATATCCAGGATCTCAAAAGCTTGTATTTAAAGAAAGTTATATTTTTAATAATAATTTTTAAACTAACCTAAAAAAGCTTACTAGTCCTCCTTACAGCAAGGGTTTTTTTTGAATCCAGAGCGAAGTGAGGGATTCTTTAGTAGAATCCTGAACGTAGCGAGAAATTCAAAGTACGTCGCCCGAGCCAAAAATATATTTTGCGCCCGAGTGTTACACTCTACTTTTCATCACCTCTATGGGAAAACTAAAGGCGACTCATATTTTACTATAATAATATTATTTAATAAAACGTAGAGTAACAACTAAATTAAAATTAAACGGTAATAATAATCTAATAATAAAACAAATGAAAACTTATATTTACATTCTTTTCATTCATTTTCTTGGCGCTGAACACTAACATTACAAATACTTCCAAAATCAAAAAGTGCGCGGCAAAGATCGTTCCGTCGCACTTATTTGTTCCAAATTCAAAAAGTGCGCGGCAAAGATAATTCCGTCGCACTTATAAAGTTCCTTATAGAAAACACCTCCTTTAGGCGCACTTAAAGGCGAACCAAGAAGTCCTTTTCGAATAGATGTGATGAAAAATAAGTCGGTATAGGCTGGGTGGCCAACCCTAATACCATAATTTTTAAGGCTTCTGATATAGCTAAACGGTTAAAATAACCTACAATTATTTGACATCGGAGCCACGTCAGCGCTCAGTGGTAAATGCCAGCAGTCACCCATCCGAAGGCTGACCGACGACAGCACCAAAGGTTGCGTAACTACGGTGATTGCTAAAAACGCATAGTTAAGCAAGATTATGAGCGCTACAATGAGATACTAAGTACTTTCACATTGCAACTTGATTTTTTTATAATACAACAATTATAATACAATACAACAACACTTTCTTGACACCACAACAAAGAACAAGTAACCGAAGAAACAGAGTCAGAAGAGAGGCACAAAAGGGCAGTCTTATCGCTAAAACGAGTTCTTCCAGACAACTTTTAAATGTAAGGTAACGTATAGTCAGCAAGAACGGTGGTGTAAGTAAACGTAAACAAATAGAAAAACTACAAATTTTGAATTACTATCACTACATATTATAAAACAAATTCACTTTCCGTTGTCTGTCTCTGTGTATGCTTATATCTTTAAAACTACGCAACGAATTTTGATGCGGTTTTTTTTAATAATAGATAAAATCATTCAAGAAGAAGATTTATATGTATAATACACCTGTGCAAAGCTGGGCCGGGTCGCTAGCTAATAATAAAATATACTAGTGGCCTAGTAGGTTAAACACTCGCCTCATAATCATTTTTCTAAACTGTGGCCTATAGTCAATAAAATAGCCAGTAGCCAGCAGTTGGTTAGTGGGTGGCCAGTGGATGGCCAGTGGCCATGGCGCGGTGACCTACTAGCAACCCGTATTCGACCCATCATCATATATCAACACGTGAATTACTTTGCTGCTAAATGCTATTATTTATTACAGGACTACAATGTTGATAGGAAAAGAGTAGATAGGCTACATTACATTTATAATATATTGTCCTACTGGGATAGTCAGCAAATAGTCAGTAGTTGGCTAGTGTGTGGCCAGTGGCCATCGCACGGTGATTCTGACCAACAGCCCGTCATCGATCCATCACGTGACCGGGCCAGGCTGCGCACTACATCACCACGTGATTTACACCACTGCTACATGCTATTATTTATTACTGGACGATGAAATGATGAAAGAAGAGTAGATACGCCATGTAGCGTATTACGCTATGTAGCGTATTACGCTATGTATTAGGCTTAGGCGTAAGATTGGGGAATACTCGGACAAGTTGATAAAGTTTCAAATGAAGAGTCTTGAAAGCCGTAGCCGCAGCCGTCTCAGACCTCTGTATTTTGTACAAGATCGTCAACGGAACACTTGGAAAAGAATTGCTTAAGAAAGTCGATTTTAAAGTTCCTTCTCGTTCTGATCTTAAATTCCAGTTGTTTAGTGTACCAGCCGCCCTAAATAATGTGTCTCGAAACAGCCCTGGGAGTAGGATGTGCCGCGCATACAATCATTTGAGTGACCCTGTAGCAAAGAAGATATAATAATACTACGCCTGTAGACATTTTCTTATGTAGTTTTTATCGCCTATAAATCGTCAATTGTTGACCAAATCAAATAATTTATCATTTTAGTTTTGTTTTTGTACTACTCTTTTTTATGTATTAGAATCTATGTGTATTATATTGTTTCTGTAACTTTTTTTCTTCTCTTAACTTGTCTACAAATAAGCTGTGTACGGTTATCATTGGTAATGTCCAAGTTTAGAAAGTTTGGCTAATTTTAAATTATATCATAGTTATAAGCCTATAAAGTATGTTACCGAACCCATTGTAATAAAATAAAATAAACAAGTAATAATAATAATACATTATACAATTTGGATTTTGGTGGTCGATAGTCAGCAAATAGCCAGTGACCTTTTGAATGTGTGAACCAGTGACGTGTTGAATTTGAATGCACTAGTCCACAAATGTATCAGTTCTCAGGTTTCATCACGACACACTGCCTGAACCGAGACAAAAAGTGTAATTACTGATTTTTAGCACTGATTTTCCTAGATTTTTTGGAATCATTATAATTATAGCGTATCTTCAGTGGAGTTTCAGCGGTGACGAGTTATTTTTATAGTGACACGCGCAACATGGACGGATGGCTATTAATCAGCGCGCCGCAGACACGGGAGGATTTCGGACCGACGTGGGCTGCCTGGACAAGTGCTCGCTGTGTTTACTATTTCATCAACATCATCATTGACCGAAACTGCTGATTTCGACAATATTTGACAAGATTGTATATACTGCATAAAAGATAGCTTGATCTCTGCGACAGTGACATTGACATAGAAGATTGACATTTTAATTAAATCGAATGAGTATAGTTGTAGGTGAGAAATTGGATTTTATTTACTTACTATTATTTAAGATTAAGTATCTACACATGTAAATAATGTAGTAATATTAATTAAATAAAATATAATAATGTTACGATAGTATTTATCGACGTTTTTCACTATTATCGATGCTAATGTAACATACAATTGGGTTTAATTTGATTACACATGTAAATAATGTTATGATATTAAAATATACAATAAAATTATTGATAAATTAAGTTTTATTTAAAATTTTGTTAGTATAAACTATCGATATTTTAAATAAAACTCTATCTAAAACTATGTGGTCACGATCATTCGTCGCCCATCACTAATCGGCATGCCCATAAAGTATGACATTGACAGGTACTGTCTGTACTATTAAGAAATTCAAGACTTCATAGGCGTGATTTTTCTTACAGCTGTCGCAGAGATCAAGCTATATTTTATAGAGTAGTGTCTAAATTTTAAAACTGCCGTTCTGTCACGTCGAAAGTAACATTGCGTGGTGCGCATCCTACCCCGGCTGGACTTAATCCTGCTCTTAAGCAAATACTTATGAAGATTAAGTTAAACAGATGTGTCGCCAAATCTACTCTTTACAGAGCTACTAGTTATATCAGCCATAAGACGTCTACTACTGTACAATAACTACATTGCACTTACTGCATAATATACACCTAGCCACCGAAGGCGATTGGCCATATGGGTACACCACGCTGGCCCAATTCTGATCGATTAATTTACATACATAGAATTCCACAACACCCTGTATGCCAGTTCAGATATTTCAGGTTTGTAGACGTATCAAGGATCTCATAATAAAAGTTTTCTTGCAAATCATTTTGTGATTCAGCTTAAATATCCACGTAGACAGTAACTTGCATAATAACTTAAATCTGAAACGAGGAGACGAGAAAATCGAGAAAAAGAACAATCGATCAAACCACAATAGAGAGCAAAGATCGCAGATCTAGTCCGGCCAGACCTCTAATCACGGCGGGAATTCCCCCGAATGACCCGATTACAATCGGATCCGGCAACAAAAAGCTGAACCGACAGTTTTTCCTTTAAACCGTTTTCCGGCAAATTGCGTTCTCACTCAATCAAAGATCCGATCCCGAAAGAGTCGGAACAAGTCTTGGTATTTATGATGTTAGCGCATCCTCGCATTTTTTTAGCATTATGTAAACTCTGTATCTTGTTTTTATGTGTTTTTTGATTGTAATAAAAACCATGTTCAAAATATGTATTTATTGGCAAAGACTTCATGATAATAATAGACCGAAAATGACATAACATAAAACCATAGCCTTAGGGGTAGTCAAATCAAACATTTAGTTTTTCTTTTTTTTTTAAACTTTCGCGATTTGAACACATAATTATTATATACTACAGGACTAATCGCGCACTAAAATTACGAGATAAATAAATACCTCCTCGACCGTGGTCACGGGTAGTCTACCCGTGACCACGGTCGATGCAACTCGGCCGAAACGTCGGGATGAGGAGGTATTTATTTATCTCGTAATTTTAGTGCGCGATTAGTCCCATAGTATATAATAATTATTTAGTTTTCCTGGCGCCATGTACCATCCATCTCCTTCAGTCGTGGCATTAGCAAAGCATTGAAAAAAGGCCTTATACCATTATTATTACCCATATTTGGATCGTCGACACAACGAAGATGAAGAAAAATAATCAACAATTTACCGATTATTGTAAGACATAATTTTAGTAACAAAAACAAGTTATAGTACTGGAATTATAAAAATGCAAAATTAGATATTAATGAAAATTGAAAATATTTTAAATGCAGTTAAATCCATGGTACCTACATATGACGCGACGGTGTACTAACGGCACAAGTCTTGGGACCGATTTACTGAATTGCGGTATCGTCAACGCAAATGGGAGGTAGGGGAATAAATTAACACTTTGCCAGGATGTTGTACCGGTAATCCGGTTCTACCGAAAGTGTTTGGATTTATTTGTTTATTTTAGAGATCATTTTTCGAAGTGCACTTTTTGCACAATTCTCCATGTTACACAGTATAATTATACTTTATTCTTGGCATACAGTACTAATATGAACAAGAATGCTACTTATTAAAATTAATGGTTAATTACTTAGGATGATCTGTATTGTTCAAATACTAAGTACAATTTAGGTAACGAGTATTTGAGTAAAGATGTGAATAACTCACTTTATATAAAAATAAAATACAGCAGAAACAATTAACGTATTTATGAATTAATAAATTTCCTAATAAACAGCATAGTAGATGTATTTAATTAATTTTAGTTGATAAACTCTACCATTAAAATTAATATCGCACAAACTATAGTGCAGCACGTATTTTTGTACATTATTGATGTAGAAAGCAAAATTGAGCAATCCTAAAAATCTATTATGCCACGTCTCGAACATAACAGTAACGATTCCGTATTCATAACCCGGTTCCACTTGCAATAGGATTTATACCCGCAATTTCCTTCCTTGTGCTGTTGTGAGCTTCCCTTACCTTTGCCAGTAAAACTCAAACTTTGGAGGACCGAAAACGATTAAAAAACTGTTTAAAGGCGGTATTTTATGCTGACAGGCAGGTAGGAATTTTATACTATTAGTTAGGTTAGGTTAGGATAGCTATTAGGTTTACTGAATTACGATTTTTTTACCGATTTTAACACACAATTTTAAATGTGCTGAACGTTTAAAATTGTGTAAAGATTTCAGACATGGGGTGGTCTTATTTGTTATACTATTACCAACCCTCGTCATCATCATATCAGCCATAGGTGTGTTCTATAGATCTCCGAATAACTAGTTGGTAGCAGTATGCATTTAGTGCAATTGTGCTTTGCAAGTTAGAAACAAAAATGAAAACATGTGTAGAAAAACGTGACTGACATAGCCCCAATTCATAGGAGAACGGATTAGTTGAAATAGCATTATTGCTACTAATCATCAAAACATATTTAAGTTTAAATATCAATTCTAATGAAGACCAATTTCCAGAGGAGGGAAAGGAAGGAATCTTATTTTTATGCTCTCTCGTTTCATAGGACGTGGTGGTGTTAAAATTTATACTCCTGTACAGTTTATGTACGGAGCTCTAAAAATAACGCTTGGATAATATCAGATAAAATATTTTTTAGGTTAGGCCGTCCCTTCAACCGGGAGCAAGATTAACCGCTTAGTGCGGCGAGGTGTTGAAATTCTTATAACGCTTGTAGCACCCGCGCTAAATCAACTTAGCGCTGCGCTCGAGATTTATTCGCTCTCAGTGTGCCCCGGGCTTTATATTGCTTGAGATCCCCGTGTTCACAGATATTAAATTCATTTAATTTTGCTCGTAAAGTATATTTCAGAGAAAGAAAAGAGGTATTTTTAGAACAATAAATTATTTATCATTCAATGTTTTAGATACTTTATTGCGCAATTTTTGCGAGTTTCTAGATTTCCTGGGATATATGATTTTATAGGTATTTAAAAATGTTCCCATATTTCTGTCAAATAAATAATTTACTTAACCTTAAACTTATGGAACTACGCATATTGATTTATCGTACATACGGCTCGCGACACATGAATAACACTTCTGTAAAAGTTTATTTTTGAATTTTTGGGTAGATTATAGGCGAATATTTTCCACCAATTAAGGACTAATAATATATTAATAATATAATACGGATTATTAATATAGTATTTTAAAAATATATAATAAAGTGTAGTGAAAATAAGTGATATTAATTATTATTTTATCTATTTTGTAAAATTAAAGTTTTTAAATGTATAATTATTGTAATATTAGTAATTGTTTCTATTTTTTTTTGTTTTTTTTTTTTAAATGTCCTTAATGCACTTAATTAAAGGCAAATAAACTTATTTGCCTACAACATGATAGCGGAAATACACTAAATATATATTCAAAACAGATTTGAAGATGAATTTCCGCAAAGTAACGCCTGATTCAATCAACTAATATAATTTTTCTTTTACCTACATAGTTATCACGCCTGTTGGTGGATCATTAGGCGTCTGCAGCTTTTTATGGTAAGTACGCCTTTTCCGCCCATATGTGGACACTTTCCATTAGAAAATAATCAGTTTAATATCATCATTATAAAAAAGGAAAAGCTTCTCAAAGCACTAATAGAAAATAAAGCCATCTCAAACCAATAGCCAATTGTTGTTCTCACATAAAGCAGGTTAAGCGGCCATAAAGCAGCGCAGCGGATTACTAGCTCTCCGGCGCGGCAATACGATCACTTATTCAACGGTATAGCTCTGGGCGCTGCATTCTTGATTCTAGAGGCTATTAAAAGAAAACTGCTTTAATGGTTCGCGGTCAGATTACTCTGGTCAGCAATATCCTATCAAAAATAGATCTATATAAGCATCAAAGTTTCCAAAAGCTACTGCGCCGTTTAAGTCAATCTTTAAATGAGACTATCTCGTATGATTTTGTTGTAACATGTATGTTAACAATTGTTTTTTAAAAAAATGTTACGCGGTTACTTCGCTAATTATAAACCAATCAAATGGACCTAAAAATAACATAGGTACGAATATTGAGGTTGAAATTTAACAAAAATAGGAAATAAATACATATCTCGTTTTCCCGACGTTTCAACCGTGTCGAATTAGTCACGGGCAGACTTGTTCAAAACGTCACAATAGAGAGGTATTTGTTAATGTTTATACGTATATATGTATTACGCAAGAATCAATTAAGTAAGTTAGCACAGGCCGAGTGACCAGCCCTGGTGTCAGAGTTCTTAAGCCGCCTGAAGCCTCTGACATGGCTAAACGGTTAACATAACCAGGGCCTACAATTTAACATGTTGTCTGAGCCACGATTAGCGCTCTGTTGTAAATGTTACTCGAAGTCACCAATCCGAAGACTGATTGTGCCGAACGTTGCTTAACTTCGATGATCGCTAACGAACACTTAGCCAAATTAAGCTATGTGCGCTACAAGATTGTATTAAAATAATACCGGACAAGTGCGAGTCAGGCTCGCACATCTAGGGTTCCGTACAAATCCAGGAAATTTCACAAAATTGGGAACTAGGTTGTTAAAATCTCTAAATATAATATTAAAAAAAAAATTCACTTTTCTCGTCATCCATCGAAAATAACACATTGCTAAAATAATTAAAAACCTGTTTTAGCATGTGCTAATGAAGCTCTTTTATATAATACCTTACATGATACGATTTACTCACTTTGAATTTAGAACCCATTATTTGTGAATTTCGAGGCACATTTTTATTGTGATTTAACTAAAAATGTGCAGTTTTCAGATTCATTCCTATATGACGTGTACTCTGAGACAATGCTTCTCGCTAAATTTCATAGTTCTATGTCAACGAGAAGTACCCTGTAGGTTTTGATTTTTGTGAGTGTCGAAATATGCGGTTTTTACGACATAAACGGCTCTAACTTTTTTAAAACGATAACTGAGAAGTTTTTATTTTACAAAACTATAGATATACGTATACAGTTTAAATTTCAACTCGATATCTTTACGCGTTCCCGAGATAAAGAGTCTTGACATACATACAGACGGACAGACTGACAGACGGACAGATGGACAGACGGACAACAAAGTGATCCTAAAAGGGTTCCGTTTTTTTCCGTTTGAGGTACGGAATCCTAAAAACGTATTTTATTGACTAAAAATATAATCAGGTGTAGCTGCTGATCATTTCATGGGCAGCCATATTAAAAGGATCTAGATTTATGTGCGCCTTGTTTTATTCACTCGTATCTGCTCGGCTATGATTCCGAACGACTCCAAGTGGGCACTAAAGCTAGCTCACCACACGGTGTATCTGTGATACCTATAAATAAAATGCTGTTTCTGGTACACTTTTAGGTATTTATAAAGCGGGTAGTTACTAAGACCCTATTACTAAGACTCCGATGTCCGTCTGTCCGTTTGACTGCCACCAGGCTTTATTTCATGAACCGTGATAGCTGGATAGCTGAAATTTTTACAGATGATGCATTTTTATTGCCGCTACTACAACAAATTAAAACGGAATAAAGTTTATAGTATTTAAGGGGAGCTCCCATACCTACAACAAACGTCAGTTTTGATGACTTTTAAAAACGGCAGGGGGAATGAGATTAAGTAGGCACCAACACGGCACGGAACCCTTCACGCGTGAAACGGACCCGCACATGGCCATTTTTTCAAAATTTTACTACAAAATTACTACGCTGGTACTACGTTGGTTTCCGTAGAACAGACTCTGACTACTTAGTTCAGGAACCAGAAGCTTCATTATAATATTTCATTCATATGAATAAAATGTGTTAATTGCTTGACTTAAAAAGGTGTCACATCATCTTACATCAAATAACATCTTTATTAAAACTTTCAATATGAGACCAAGCTTAAAAAGGTGGAAAAACAGATGTTTGATACAAAAATACCATTGACCACAAAATGTAAGAAATGAATTCGCAGCTGTTTTTTGTCGCGTTTCCTGAGTTAGTGTAAAAGCTAAAAGTATTACAAATAGGTAAATATACTCGTAGGTAGAGGTCCTACCAACTGCGCCAATTTAAAACTTTTCCTACATTAAATAGGTAGGTACCTACCTAAAGAAGGATGCGCGAGCCCATACATACCAGGACCTGTTATATACGAACAGACTAATTTTTCCTCACTTATTTTCTAAGAATGATATTTTCACCAATGTGATTTATGACGCTTCTAAAACTGTTCAAATATGTACAATTTGGCTAAAATTGAATATAAAATAAGAAAAAACGAAAACAATTTTCAAGCTATAAGTACCTATTTATAGACATGTATACACACTAAAGATTATGGATTGCCAGGTTTGTTATGTTCAGAGTGCTAAAATGGTGCTCAATTTTAAAAACTTGATGTCATGTATTTTTAGTCAATATTGTCTCAATGATATTTATATTGATTTTTAAAACAGTGCATGTCATCTTGTCTGTAATATCAGATTACTTTTTGGAGTTCATCGATTTATAAGACGTTGTCACGTCAAAAAAATCAATGTCTAGGACTGATATAAAAAGAAAATGAAAAATGGAATAATAAAGAAAATTCGGTATTCATCCATTTCATTAGCAAAAGTACAAGAACCGCAACTATAAGTTAAGAATATAAGTAAAGCGGATTCAGGTTGCGAATGGAGGTAGCACACACATGAGCCGCTGCTTGTATCCGCAGTCGGGAATGATTCCGATGCTGGTTGCCTACGTCGTACATCGCAGGTACGTTGGACTTGTTTAAACAGGCTAACAACACTTACAGCCGAGGCTCGGTAGCACATGCTGCCGCAGCCGTGTTCGGAATCTTTTTGTAGAAATTCATACAACTACGTAGATAACCAGAGCCCTTAGTCCAGGTTTTGTGTTGTTTACTTAAACTTTTGCGTTCGCGTGTGGCTCCATACATTTTGGTTAGTTCTTCATCGTTTCGGCCAGGGGCGCTGTACAAAAATGTATAGGGCAATATCGAACATGTAATTTCAATTTATGTGTAAACCTGGACTAACGCCTCAGTTGTGTAGCCACAGCCGGCCTAGTGCAGCTGCTGCAAGTGTAGTAAAGCAAGTGAAAGATTCGAATAGCACCCTTAAGGATTATTACGAGTAATGTTAAAATTGCCACGAATTTCTCGGATAACTTCAACTACTGCTTTTTGTTTTTAGTAGTAAAGTATATGATAAAAAGTACATATAAAAATAATAAGAATATTCTATCTTTTTGATAATCTTTTAGTATACAAAAATGTATGTTTCTATAAAAATGTATAATAACACCTCAGTTTGTAAACATTACGAGCTAAAACGAGTTAACACAGGATTATGTGCCAATAGTTAAAAAAGAAAATAATTATTACATCAACACGTCAACATTTCCAAAATTGCTAAGTCTGGATACCGAGAACGAAGTCTGGCAACACTAAATACGTCATCTGATTGACTGAATTTGACATTTCCTTTTTTTTGACAGCAACAGTAATAAAAGATTGTTTTTTTTTCAAATAATTCGCCCATTTATGGACACTAAAGCCTTTAAGACCATACCGCCACTTCTTATGTATGTAATCCGTAATGTAAAAACAATAAAAAAATCATTGTAATTTTTCTGGTGGGTTAATTTTAATTTTAATTAGTGATATGAAAACAGCAAAAAATCCCTATATTTTTGAAGCACATATCATTTTTAGAAAATATGTTTGATTTTTTACTAAAAAAAAAAATAAAAAATATTGACAGGTTAATTCCGTGCATCCTTCTTTTATAGCTACCAATTGTTTCTTTCCGTAACCTTTGCCATGCTTGACTTTATAAATCCAATTTAGTACTCAACATTATATTTCAAGTAATTTTTGCCGGGTGGCGGTAGGAAGACAATAAGATACTAGAGTCTCTCTCTCAATGTGTAATGTCTCCTTTATTAAAGAATAACAACAGCTTAAATACTAAATCATGTCTATGAGGTATGCGCTATCTATATCACGTAAACCATCTAAATCACGTCTCGTTAATCATGCTATATCTAACACATTCCAACGAGCTGCAACAGTACTTCCCCCTTGGAAAAAAAAAAGTAATATATATTCACAAACAATTATTACCTAAAAATAGTCGCACCAAAATTAACAAAAATCATATTAATCATGTTGCAGCGATCCTGCTTACGTCTGTTTGATTACATTTGCAGTTTATAGTTTGCTTGCATCAGCTAAAACTGAGCCTACTGGCTTAGTCAGCTCGTAAGGCACGTACCTACATTCACTGATGAACTTGACATAACTCTATTAATACATTATAAAAATTCCGCATAGTTACACATTATTCTTCAAATCGCCTGAATTCCTTTGATCACGTAAATCGATTCGCAGTATGACGCTAGTCGAAATGTGATGACAAAGCTCTAACTAAGCAAATACATACTACCTACTAGTGATCTAATTACCTACTAAAATACAGTTTGTAAACAATCTAAATATAACGATATAAATTACATGCCTATAGTTAAAAAACAAATACTTTACACAATTCACACATAAATACTATCACTTTATCTATGGACTTGGACTTCGATATTTTGGCATTACACAATTTCCATCTAATTTCACGCATCAATTATAACGGTAATATAGGAATTACCGTTTTCACTGATTTTATCCTGAGTTTGCACAATAGACTAAAACAATGTTGTCACAACACACTTTTTCCGTAATATCTGAACATTTCAAATATTATATCTTCGTGCGTTCGCAGCTTCAGCCATATTTCCCATTATCACATTTTCTCCATATATCACTGACCAGTCGTTTGGCAATGGAAACGAGTCTGGGCAAATCCTCCAGTACTACGCAATTTTCCGCCACCTTCGATTTGTCCTCGTACGGTGGTGCCAACTTCGAAAAAATACTTGCAGATCCAACCTGAATTTTCAGCGGCAGCATTGGCATCTCAAGTTCATGTGGTCTTATATTCGGCTGCTGGCGACTGCTGATTCAATTCCATCAATTCACTCGTAAACAAAATACCAAGGGTTATTCGCGTTTCATTGCTGCTACAGAACCCTGGATTTGACGTTCACTCATATGTAACTTCAAAAATTGCGTGACAAACTGCTTCTCGTCAACCCTGTGATTTATGCTGTTGTCTGTAGGTACATCTTTCTTGCTGAATTATGCGTACTTGTTGTGTTTCTCTGTTGCGAAGTTGAGTCCACATCTTCAAACTCTCGAAAAAAATATTTATATATAATATATTCCATAGGTTTTTCTTCTCGTTGTCCAAGTGTCGATGGTTTCCGTTGTGATGTGAGGGTATAGGTATGACGTCATCCAGCGGATTTATCGTTAACCCCCAAATCTTCTTGCGTGTTCACTACATTGCGCGGCACTCGGGACGGGGGTCACTACTTTGCCGGTATGGCAGTGGGGCCCCCACTGATACTGCACTCGGGGTCACCAATTTGCCAGGTGGCGATAGGAAGACAATAAGATACTAGAGTCTCTCTCTCAATGTGTAATGTCTCCTTTATTAAAGAATAACAACAGCTTATATACTAAATCATGTCTATGAGGTATGCGCTATCTATATCACGTAAACCATCTAAATCACGACTCGTTAATCGTGCTATATCTAACACATTCCAACGAGCTGCAACATAATTCCTTTACCACAAAAACATTTTACCTAAAAACTCAGCGTGTATCATTTGAACTACGGATATTTTAGGATAGCATTGTACCTACCTACCTACATGTTTAGTTGAAATCTGACTCGGGAATAAAACTTCAAACCGCGATAAAAAAATTGGCTTTTTTCAAAATATACCTACTTAGAGATGACATCAATTTAGTTTCCCAACTTAAGGGTTAGCTCCTTAGAAATAGTTTTTATCCACTTCCTATGTTTGACTGTATATTTTTTTTTATATTTTCATCGATATTTTCACCAATTGTAAACTGATTAAAAAAATCTTTTTTCGTTCGAAAGAGTATACTCCTGAGGTGGTCCATTTAAATTTTATCGAAAGCGGCTGAGCCGTTTTTGATAAAATAACAGTAATGGTATATAACACGTATACGTATACGTATACACGGATGTCACATCGATTTGTGCAAACTTTCGAATTCTGTACACGGCGGAAGTCGGAGTTGCGATTTTTTGCGAAAAATAATTATTATAATGAGTACAATGATAAACTAGAACTGCTGCAACGTTGCCTCAACCAAAATAGCGGCTCTGTTACACTTCGGGACAATTTCGATTTTTTTAATTAAAAGATCAGAGGGAAAGGTGGAGCAAATACACATGTACCGCGTACCTGGGTCTGCTCCGGCCACGCCTGACACTTTCGCCGTCGTGATGGCACCTCAAGCTTATGATTGTTCGTTGGTTTTGTTGAAAGACAGTTGAATGAATCGCACACAATTTAGACGAAGAAAGTTTGAATTATTTGGTATAGTATTTATTTAGCTTAGTTTTAGGAGGGCTGGTACGCCCACACTGCTTTGCTTGCGCGCCGATAACAAGATGGCGAGGCGTATTCGTTCACGATATGCCTTCGCTCCCGATTTGATGAATACAGGTACATGACAGTTGCAAGCTGCTGCGTTTGCTACCGCCTTTTGGAATTAAGCTCTGATCTAGTAATAATAGAATACAGATTACCGGAACGGTACAACTGCCTTCTAGAGAATACATAGTGGACGGTAAAACCAAATGTTTTTCGCTTTTGAAAGGAAGTCCTTAACCCTTTGACGACCATGGGGACATATGCGTCCCAAGCCAAAAAATAAAAAAAAACTATCTTATAACTATTCCATTGCATAGAATTTTACTATATATTTATTTTTTAACGTATCTTTTGCATTATTATAGCTGAAAATACAGCGTATGAGCCACCATTTTTTGTTTATGGTCATTGAAAACTGACATATCATTTGGCGCGCTAATCTCATATTTTGTAAAAGTAATTTTTATAGTAAAAGTTTTCATTATTATTTTAGAATGTGAAATAAACCTTGCTTGGTAAGTGAATTATCGTTTTATGAAATTAACTAACCGATATTTATGTTTAGTACCTTGATAAGTGATAGTAAACACGAAGGGACAGCGGTGTCCCTATGGCCGTAAAGAGGTATTTTTTGTATGGAAAAGTTTTCTTACTGTAGTGATGTTTTTTTGTCAAGTACCCTAATTTTTATTCATTTTGGTGACGGATATGTCTCATAAGAGACGTGGAGTATTTGAACTCAGAGAAGATGACATTTTTCAAAATTTATTGGGTGATAATAATGGCGATGAAGATGACTTGCTGCTTGACGAAGAAGACTGAAATCTCCTGACACAGGATGATGACCATTGACCAAGAAGTTTTAGATGTTGAGGTTGAAGATACATCGTTTTCACTTCAGGAATCTACAAGACTGTCTTGCCTGAACCTTCACCGTCGATAGTAGAGCCCGTCACCGAATTCAATTGCAATAATCCACCGGTTTTCAAGTGGAGCCACACATACCACCCAAATGTTTTTCGTGAGGTCGATTATAAGTTTGGATAGTTGACAATACGTCAAGAAGCTGAAACCGATAGATTGACTCTTTTTGACTAGGATTGTGACACTACAATAAAAATATGGGTGGTGTTGATCTTATGGATCAACGCAAAGTGTGCTATGAAGTAGATCGAAGATCAAAAGTAAAGTGTTGTCTTCGACTATTTTTCGATCTGATTGACATGACATGACAGTAAATACTCACATACCATAACGTAACATACCGTCTACACTAAGCTGCACGTTCAAAAACAATTGGAAGGAAGCCTGTTATCCAGCTTGCAGTTCAGATTAGTCGGAGTTTGATAAATGGTTTTACAAGACGACAACCAGTACAGTGCGCAAATCCGTGAAACGGCCATTGGCCTTTCACCCTATAGAAAGATCAGAATCATCAGAAAAAAAGATGTGTAAACTGTGCCAAAACCAAGATCGAAATCTTCACAAATAATACTTTCATGATATGGAAAGGCCTCCTTTGCTACACCAGTGAAAGAAATTGTTTCGTTGAGAATCACTGGTGTAGTATTTATAATAATGTATTCTTTTTCTTTTAGAAAACAACTTTACTACAATAATAACAAAGGAATTTTGCTGAAATAACTCCCTAAATCTTATGTAAACTTAGTGATTCTTAAATCTAAGTTTTAGGAGAAAAGTATCTCTTGGCGACCATAGGGACACATTTGTCCCAATAATTTCCTAATAAACCAAAAAGTATTTTTTTTATTTTGTTTTAAAAATATGTTTTTTAACGTCTACAGAATCGTTCTATATAGCTCAACTGGATCTAATATCTCCCATAGTCTTATGGTCCTGAAAGGGTTAAAAAAGTTACATACTTATACCAAAGTGACTACGTAGAGGCCAGGTAGTTAACCCTGGTGTAGAATGTATATGTCACTTGATAGCTTTTGACATAGTAAACGATTAAAACAATGAAGATCAACAATTTAACTTGTCATCCGAGACACGGCAATGCTTTATTATAAACGCCTGTGGTCACCCATTTCTAGGCTAACCAAATAGAAAGTTGCTTATATTACTAATACTGATGTATGGTACAACATGATATCCAATATTTAATTATAATTATACTAGTTTTTACCTGCGGCTTCGCCCGCATGATATTTAAATTTTTGTGCTATCCCATGGGAACCCTTTATTTATCTGAGATAAAAGTAGACTATGTCACGTTCAGTCTTTTAAAGCCGAGGCCTTACCTTACCACCCTTTATAAAAGAGGTGGAAAATCTAAAAAAATAAACAAAAAGCGATTTGACGGTTGTTCGATTAGACAGTTGATTTTTTTTTGACATTTCTTGAAGCGCACACTAGAATAGCTTCTCAGAGTTCTCAGATCTTACTTAACACTTATCGTTATATTATGAAAAGTTTACGCAATATCATTATAATTTATAGCCTATGTGTTATTCTGATATATAAGTTATATATTATTGCAAATTTTCATCTCAATCCGTTCAGTAATTTTTGCGTGAAAGAGTAACTATCCATAGAGTATCTATCCATCCATCCTCACAAACTCACAAACTTTCGCGTTTATAATATTAGTAGGATACTACTGGACTACATCACGCACTAAAATTATGAGGTAAATTACCTCATCACCCAGACGTTTACCCGTGACCATGATTGTTGTAACTCGATCCAAACGTCGGGACAATGAGGTATTTATTTATCTAGTAATTTTAGTGCGCGATTAGTCCCGTAGTACATAGTAATAATGTATCCAATTCGCGAAACTTTAAAAGCAACATCCAATATTTAAGTCTGCCGATCAAAGAAGCACCCCGTATAAATCTATCTTATTATTCAAACATTGAGTTACAAGGAAAGTTGGCATCTTTTCCTCACCTCCAAAACGTTCTCAATATTATTATAAAAATGTCAACGTTTCCCCACATTGGAATGCCATTAAGGCACCTATTCACGGTCTTCAAGTGGAATCATTAGCTTACGTCCCATTCACGAGGAAGCCAACAAAAGCGCCGCTCAGTCTGAATGGGCCTTAATCCTCATAGAATATTCTAGACGATAACGAGATCTACTGATTTCCAATGTTCTCTTTAAAATTGCATTCGAAATGAATCAATTTTATTATTTAAATAAATTTTGTACCGCTTTGGTGCGCAGAAGAATAGAGAAAGTTGAGTTTTCTCGGCCTTTTCTAACAAAATAAGAGGTGTGTTATCAATTCGCTCACAATTCGTAGTTAATTATTCGACAAATGAGTGTCAGAGACACACTTATGAATAGACGCAATGGTAAAACTTAACAAGAAACCAAATACTTACATAAAAGTCAAGTAAAGCTAAATCATTTAAAAACTTAATTCAATCAATTAGATCACATTATGTTCACATTATATTCTCTTTGATTACATTCAGGTGCAATTATTAAAAAACAAGTAAACACAACAAGGTGCCAGTGGCTTAAATGACGAAAAATCTACTATTTGACTGTATTACTTTATGATATCGTAGCTCTCAAATAAATGGACTAATTTGTGTGTGTCATTGTTTTGTACCTTTTTAATAGTACACTGCAGGATGTAAGAAATGATTGGGCCATAGGTATCACGCTGCTGGCCTAAAACGGGTTGGTGGATCCATAAATGCCATCGATTTTCAACACGCTTTTATTAGTTTCACCTGTATGTTTGCTTGCTTGTAACCAACCCTTTTTAACCAAGCTCAATTTTGATCTACTTTGAGCGATCAGATTTTTTTTAAACGCCTGTCAAACACAAAAAAAAATTGATGACTAAGCGTTATTTATATTATTTCTGTAGACATATGCAAGTTGCTTCACGATGTTTTTCTTCACCAAAAAGCCAGTGGTGTAATATTCCGCAAATAAATTCCAAGGAATTCATTGGTACGGAACCGGGATTGGAACGATCTCACAATAGTAAGGCGGGTGCAGTTACCACTAGACCACCACGGCTATTTGAGACTATTTTGATGGAATCAAAATAATTTTATAGTATTTGTGTGGTTTTTTACTATTTTTTAATTTTACACCGGTAATCTACTGGCTGACTAATTAAACTCTTCAGGAACTTCATTTGTATATGATAAATTAACTGTTTCATAATAAAATGGGTTTGGCCTTTTATAAATATGAAAAATGAAGAATCCATAGCTTTTCAAAATGATTATTGGGATCAGGGATGGAAAATAGTGGAGCCTAAAATTACTGGTTCCTAAAATCTACTTTCCATTAATTCAACAAGGTGAACTTGTTAGGTAGACCACTAGTAATCAAGAAAAATACACAAAAGTACAATCAAGGTACATTATGCATTCACGCTAAGCAAAACACAAAAAATCCTCAAATAAAATGATTTATTACAAAATTACTCCGAAGAAAAGTAAAGATGAAACGGTATAAATGAATTTTAGCAGATGTTACATGAAATATTGTCTTGTGAAGACAATTTGATAATTTGATTCGTTCGGGTATTTTGCATTTTGTCGACTCAGCCCTTCTTTGGGGGATATTCGTCGTGACTTCTGATATCATTAAAATGTATATCTTATTTCAAGGTGAGAGATTTATCACAATGTTTGCAGATATTTGTAATCCATCAGCCATAGGACGTCCACTGCTGGACATTGGCCTCCCCTAGAGATCTCCAATAAGACCGGTTGGTAGCGGCTTGCATCCAGCGCGATCCTGCAGTCTTAATGAGGTCATCCATCCTACGCTGCGCTTGTCGGTGCGTGGTCTCTAATTGAGAACTTTTCAGCCCCATCGGTCATCAGTCCTCCGCGTTATGTGCCCTGTCCATTGCCACTTCAACTTGCCAATTCGCTGGGCTATGTCGGTAACTTTGGTTCTGCGTATCTCGTCATTCCTGATTCGATCCCGCAGAGAGACTCCGAGCATATATCCCTCTCCAAGCTCGTTGTGCTAATTGGAACTTAATAATAAAGCCTACAGTTAGAGACTACGTTTCAGAGCCATAAGTCATCACTGGCAACACACACTGGTCGAACACTTTCGACTTGATGCACTGAGGTGTGTCTGACGAGAAGACGTTACGTAATTTTCCGAAACGAGTGCGATTCGGCGATTGACCTCTATTTAATATCTATAAGATATTTGTACTCTTGTATATTATATCTTCATTTATGAGGTATTTATTACCAAAATAAGTGCTATTTTACTTGTATAAGTACTTCATTTTTATTTTTCACCAAATATAGTACTAGCGGTGTACATTTGCCAAAGACTTTTTTTTTTAAATGGGCAAGTGCCTTTATTAACTACCACTAAATACAAGACATAGTCTAAAACTACACAAACTACTACATGACAAGCAATTGGATCATCCATAGACCCTTTAAGGTCTAAAGATAATCCACATACTCAAGCCCACTGCCAGTTGGCAGCGTGCTTCAGTCTTAGTCTAAATATTTTGGAATTATATATTTGTTCACTTTAGCTATTATATTTTTTTATCCAAATGTGATAAGCTTTATCGGGTTTCATGTTAAAAATTTCCAGCGTAATTTTAGGACGTACATATATGACAAGATTCAACAGTAAAATATCTTTAAGCTGTTGAAACAACAAAGGCTGGAGGGGACAATTTGAACTGTTTTCGTTCAGGGGCTATGAGAGAAGATAACTTTCCAGGGATGTATGTACAAATGGTCATGAGACCGTATTAGAACAGCGGCCTTATTTTGTAAGCGCTCTGACGTTCGGCTTCGCTTTTTTTCCTGCTCGCGCCAGTTACTCACGCCGCGAGAGCGAGCGGGAGGAAAAGCGAAGCCGAACGCCAGAGCGCTTACAAAATAAGGCCCCTGGAGTGAACATCGAAAATCTATGTATATCTAAATGCGAACGGCATGATTATAAAAGTCATTTTAGAGTTCCGAAAATTGGAGCTCCTGAAATCGAAGTAGGTAGGTACCACTGACTTATAACATTGGAGTGATTTTTCAGATCATACGATTTATCTCGCCACTCAGTAAATAACTTTACTGTTATAAAACTTCAAATATAATTCTACAATTAAATAACAACAGAATTTTATTAATTCCGCCTCAGACTGTAAACAAATAAAATTAAAAATCAAAGGCAAAGCCGCCAAAGACTTTAAGCCAAAACGTCGCATTTGAGATAATTAAAGCAACGACAAGTTAATGTATTTAAATGGCTGCTAAAATTGTAATTTAGCAAGAAGCCGTCACCGCTGCCGGTATTTGCGGAAACATTCAACAGTTTGAACCTCGGCAAAGTCATTAAATTATTGAAAATGTACGAAATAACTCGCAGTAACGTGGAGTGCGTTTGCATATTAGTTTGTTGGTTAGTGTTCCTTTTGTGAACAAAACAACCTAACAGAGTAAAGCTAACAATGCTATTTTTAAGTGACTCGATATAATGATGAAAGCAAACCATTCCGGAAACATCATATTCTTACAGTATTTAACAGCTATATGCGAGTATCCTGGCAGCCTCTGATAAAGCTGAATGGTTATAACACCCAGACTCTACAATCCAGTCAAGCCATTGAAGTTTAAGCCTCTCAGTTTTAAATGCCACCGTCGATCACCCATCCAAAGTCTGACTGGGCAAAACGTTGCTTAACTTTGATGATCGCTAATGCTACCACTTCTGTTGTGTCTTTTTATCATTTAAGACTAGTGTTGTTTTTAAATTTTCGCGATTTGAACACATTATTATTATATACTACGGGACTAATTGCGCACTGAAACCCCCGTCTACCCGTGACCACAGCTGATGCAACTCGGTCGAAACGTCGCGATGATGAGGTATTTATTTATCTCGTAATTTTAGTGCGCGATTAGTCCCGTAGTAAATAATAATAATTTAAGACTAGCAGCGTTAAGCGTTAGGTAACGGTTTAATTAGCGCGTTATTTTACACGTTAAGGTTTAAATATGTACTCGTAGCAGTAGAATAAGAAAAACTTAATCAAGCTACAATACAATAACATTTAGCCTAGCTTAATGATATAATACCTGCGCCTATCCTGTACCAACTTTTTATTATTCCACTGCAGTACGTAGGCCTACCCATGAAAGATGTTTAGGCCATATCCACCACGCTGGCCAAGTGAGGTTTGATGGTTTCACATACGCTATCAAATTTCTTCTACAGACGTGCATTCTACAGTTGTCCCACGAGGTTTTCCTTCACGAAAAAGCAAGTGGTGTAAAATTACAAACCAAATGTCCGAAGAACTCATTGGAACACCATAGCTTACTTATTACTCAACTTCTTCTTCTTTTGTTTGGCTTTTCATCGTTGTGCATTTGCCAGTGTCAAGTAAGTATAAAATTTTAAGAACTTTTGATTTTTCATTAAAATAGTCACTGTCGTAGTCACGCCATAGTCCAATAAAGTCGCAGTCAAGTCCAAACGTAGTCCAAGTTATACCTCAGTAAAGCAGTGCGCAGTGGAGACTTTACTAGAGGCGTCTATGGAGTTTTGGTAACAACACGGAATGACATGATACGTCACATTACATCACTTGCCTACACTCTTGCAAGTAAATCAGCTCATAATCAAAGAAATACCACAATTTTTCACTAATTATCATTGAAAAAAACACAAGTTTAACAAAATAATACAATGAGGCGACATGACTTTTCCGCGTTCCCGCCAAAACCCCTACAGTTTATTACTCCCACATCCAACCCAACCCCTTGCAACACGCCAACTCGACAGATTGAACCACCAATATCCCAAGTCCACACTCTCTCTGCACAATATTAATTTAGTTAGTGATTAAGCCCGACGTCGCTCGTTTGATTCAGAATCGGCATTACGACCGTTCCATATTCATTAATCATAGGCTTACGGAACCCTAGTCTTACGGTGTCGCAATTTCATATATTGGAATTATATTGGCGCCTTAAATGTACGATGACTAATGTTTGGGGCCGGGAGTTTAGTAAAATTTATTAATTTGTAGGTTTGGAGTATTAAGACAGTGTCAATTAGTTTGAGCTAGGGTTTTTGTAGTATAGAATACCTATATAAAATACAGTAAATATATTTACATAGACAGCGCTGTTGTTTTTGTTGTCATATCATATCAGTCAGAAGACGTATTTTACGGTCTATTGCATAACTTTGTTTTGAATAAATATTTAGTGTATTTCCGCTATCTTGTTGCAGGCAAATAAGTTTAAGGGCGTTAAAAAAAATTACATTATTATTAATTTTACATTACTCATACATTTAAAAAACTTTATTTTACAAAATAGATAAAATAATAATAAATATCACTTATTTTTCCATCCATCCATCCATTAGCCAAAGGACGTCCACTGCTGGACATAGGCCTCCCCTATGGATCTCCAATAAATCCGGTTGGAAGCGGCTTGCATCCAGCGCGATCCTGTGGTCTTAATGAGGTCATCGGTCCACCTTTTAGGGTGGGTGGACGTCCTACGCTGCGCTTGCCGGTACGTGGTCTCCACTCGAGAACTTTTCGACTCCACCGGTCATCAGTCTTCCGCACTATGTGCCCTACCCATTGCCATTTCAACTTGCTAATCCGTTGGGCTATGTCGGTAACCTTGGTTTTTCTACGGATCTCCTTATTCCTGATTCGATCCCGCAGAGAGACTCCGAGCATAGCCCTCTCCATTGCTCGTTGGGCTACTTGGAGCTTACTGATAAGGCCCATAGTGAGAAATCCTTGCTACTGTCATCTTCTCCAGGATCTTCCCCAGGACCGGCAATAGACCAATGGGTCTGTAAGCCTTGGGGTTCGTGTAATCGTCCTTGCCCGGTTTTCTCAGGACTACCACGGTTGCCTGCTTCCAGATGTCCGGGAAGTGGCCTATCTCTAGGCACTTGTTGAAGAGGGCAAGGGATGCGTCCAGATCCTAGACTACGTTTCTGTGCCATAAGTCATCACTGGCAACACACACTGGTCGAAAACTTTCGACTTGAGGCACTGAGGTATGTCGGAGGAGAAGACTTATTTTTACTACACTCTTTTAGATATTTTTAAATAACAATATTTAACAGATTATTAATATATATTAACAACAAATAAATATTATAAAAATAATATGACAAAATATTGAAAATACTTCACTAATAAATAATATTAAATAACACCCTTATTCTCACTGCACTACACTATGTTCGACACGTGTTTTGCCTCTCAACGAGGCATCTTCAGGACGTGTTGACTCTTGGAGGTCGCTCGCAACAAACCTCTAAGAAGATCTATTGCATACTAACGACCACCTCTGTAGATTTGTAGTTAGAGTGCTTGAAAATCTCTTATCGTATCGGCAGTGCGCTTTTTGTTGCCAGTGTTAAACAAATTATCTCTTCATCTTATAAGCAGACTTTCTACGGTACACTTCCTGATACGCTGTTTTCACTCAAAAACTTTAAGTAGGTACAGAACTTTAGGTACTTTCTCATCGACAAGTTCTTTTTCGATGTTATGATTTTATTTTTGAGTGCTTTGTACTTTTGAAATGCTTATCACAAAGATAACTCTTTGAGATAAAAACTAGTGAGGAAAGCACTCAAAAATAAAATTATAAAATTGATTTAGCAGTGCGTCATCTCTCGTCAATCTTTAGAAGTTCTAATAACTTCTAGTTGAGTGATAACCTGTCTAATACGGGTATCACAGGTGGCGCCACCAACGCTATAAGTTGGTTGTAATGTAAGCACTTCAAGAATCTGACGCTTGCGTAGGAGGCGGGCTGGCTCAGTTGGTTAGAGCGTCGGGCTAGTGATCCGAAGGGGCAGGTTCAAATCCTGCGTTCGCTTCAGATTTTGGAAATGCTTATGACAAAGATAAGTTCTTTTTCGGTTCCTCGTGCAAACATCACACTCAGTAAACATACCAGAATTTTAACTTATACTGGATTTGACTGAAAAATTATTGTTAAACTAAATACAATAACCTAAGCTAAAAAACAATACCTTCTACAACATAAATCCTTTAAGCCAAATATTCGTTCATTGTCGGGCTATCAATCCAATTTGCTCCGGGAATCACGTCTCAATAACTAATGCCTCCATTGAATCAGAAGTTTCAAACAGTATAATCTTGGTAAACTATTCGGAAACTGTTATTAAACTATTAGGGAGGTCGCGGCCTCTCGGAGGGTCCGTAGCTTGATCAATAGGCTAACTCACAGATGTTAGTAAAGATAGACACCGCAAACGCAGGGTTGTCACTCCGCAGTTGAGCTACGTCCGGACGGGCAACACCTACGATGTGTCGGGACACCGATATATTCCTTGATAGACAGTTTTTTATGTATAATAGGGCTACATTTGGCCACCAACTCGCCTGATGAAAAGCGAAGTTGTAGCCAAAGATGGATTATGTAGACCTAGAAGATGCCTATTCACACTGGACTTGAAGATATCCAAATTATAATTGTCAGGAAACAATGACGGAGGCAGGACATTCCAATCCCTGGCGGTCCGCAGAGTAAAGTAATTACGTGTTAGAGAGAGAAAGCATAAACATGTAAGTTCGTTGGAAACGGTGGGCGGTGGGTACTTGAGCAAACTAAATTTCATTTATTGTGTGTACAAAGATAGAGAAATATTTAGTTCTCAGTACAAAGATCCCTATTTGTTTGGGTAATATGTCTCAGAGTGACCCTTCTGTACTGCTATTATTATTTAATATGTGCCGCAAGTACGACAGGAAGGAACATTTTACAGGGAGCGTATTATTTTCTTCACGTTTGTTTACACAAATAGCGTGTATAATTATCCCAAACACGAGCTGCTCCTAATATGTGTTTAGATTTATATTTAAACCTATCACCAAAACTAAGTGACACCAGTTGTAATATTGTATGCCTCATAAAAGCCACCTAACATGCTTAGAAGGGAAGGCAGGCGAGCAAGCAATAGTTTGTTTAAAAAACTTACAATTGCTAGAATCGGCTTCAAGCTGCCGTTTTATCCTAAAAACTTGTTTATACAAACTTTTATACTTTATTTTTTGTATCTAGCTGTTAGGTACATAGTTTTTCTATTACGGTATCTATATCATGCCTTAGTTAGAACTGCGTCCGTGTACCAAGTAATTAGTAAAAACCAATATGAAGATGACTTAATTTACTCATGTTGTTTTTAAACTTTCGTGATTTCAACACATAATTATTATATACTACGGGACTAATCGCGCACTCAAATTACGAGATAAATAAATACCTCCTCAACCCGACGTTTCGGCCGAGTTGCATCGACCGTGGTCACGAGTAGACGTCGGGATGAGGAGGTATTTATTTATCTCGTAATTTAAGTGCGCGAATAGTCCCGTAGTATGTAATAATTATAATTTACTCAGTAGCAAACTTTTTCTAAAGCCTAAAAATTATATGAAGAATAGGTACAACCACATCACTTCTATCACAATAAACGTCTGTGAGATATACCTACTTATTCTCTCGAAGGGTACGTTAGGTTGATTTAAAGCCATATTAAAAGACGGATATAAAAATACTTTGAGGTAATTTGTCGTTACGAACAAAATAGATTGTGAAACTTATGGGGCCATAATTTAAATCATGGGCCAAAATTACACGAAAATCAATCTCAAAAAGAGAAAAGGAGCAACTTAAAACTTCCGATATACTTTTAACTACAACTACCTACACTACTACTACATAGAAAGCTATTGGATCATCCACTGACCCTTGAAGGTCTAAAGATAATCCAAATGCTCAAGCTCAGTGCCAGTTGGCAGCGTGCCCAGCCTGGCCGCATTGCCGCGCTGAATGGCATTGCTTATACGTTGAGCCAAATAAACACCAGCATTTTGGTCACGCGTCGCGTCCACCAGACGCTCAGAAAGACTTTTGAAAACAAGATAAGCTCCCGGCCCCCACGGACCCAAAGTCTCAACTCCAAATGGCTCAAATATGTAACCACTACCAAGGTTAGCATATTTGCGCTGCTTGTGCTGCTACGCCGAATTAGCCGCATACATCTTTGAACTACATAGACTGCCTCGGTGGCTCAGTGGTTAGTGACCCTAACTTCTGGATCAAAGAGGCGTGGGTTCGATCCCCACCCAGGGCAAATATTTATGTGATGAACATAAGTGTTTGCTCTGTGTCTGGGTGTTATTTAGTTACTATCTATATAAGTATGTATTTAAAAATAATTATATGTAGTATATCAGTCTCTGGCAGCCATATCACAAGCTTTGCTTAGTTTGGGGTCAGAGGCCGTGTGTAAGATGTCCCAAAAATATTTATTTATATTTATTTATTTAATGTAGTGATAGTAGAAACTACAGACTGCCTAGCAAAAAGGACTTAAGAATAGTAGTAGCCAAGTGTATACGGTCACGAATAAAACCTAAAAAACAAACGGAGAGCAGGTGTCGTAAGTTTAAAAAAAAAACTGTATAAAAAGTGATCAAACTAGATCTTTTTACACGAATGAGAACGTGAATGTGAATTCCCTTGTTTCTAACCTACATTCTAAGATCATTTTCTTACCTACTTTCATTTTCAGTGCTGTAAGAACAGCCGCAGTGCCGCAGCAGCTGCTTCCGAGCCGAGTTCCTAGAATCGTTGGTTGTTTCATACTCGCTGGTTTACATTAGCAGCGAATTGTTTTCAAAGCGTCGTTGGTTGACCTCATTAGTCGATTCGTGGGGCAAGCATCGTCTGCATCATCGGAGACCATCAAGGAATACAACCTACAGATGGCCGTCAGGGATCGGAACGAAGCGGTGATGGAGGCTCTGGGCCAGGAGAAGGAGAATTGCCATAGGACCTGAAAAAGTGTAAGCATTGCGTGCAAGCCCCAAGCATTCATGCTCGCCATCGAAGGCTACTTCTTGCGGCGGCATTATGTGTCGGGTCGTTCTCTTCCCTCAAATATGGTCGAGGAGAGCGATGGCGGGCACATGTGTCATACTCGTGAGGTTTAACCACTGTACTATTGAAGTCTTCTCTTAGTGTTAGCCATATTTTTTCTTGCTCGAGTTCCATCCTGATCCATCAGCTCTCAGCCGTGCTTCAGCAAAATATTGGATTTTCCAATATTGTTCCTGATCGGCTGAAATCTAGATCTGTGTAAAAGCTCTTGAAAATAAACTAACGCAAGCGAACTCTGGCTAAGTTGATCTTGTTTATCGAGTTGCAAAGGAAGAAGGCTTTTCTTTTTTCTTCTGCCTCGGTGGCTCAGTGGTTAGTGACCCTAACTTCTGAGTCAAAGAGGCGTGGGTTCGATCCCCAGCCAAGGCAAATATTTATGTGACGAAAATAAGTGTTTGCTCTAAGTCTGGGTGTTATTTAGTTACTATCTATTTGCATGTATTTAAAAATATGGATATGTAGTATATCAGTCTCTGGCAGCCATATCACAAGGTTTGCTTAGTTTGGGGTCGGAGACCGTGTGTGAGATGTCCCCAAATATTTATTTATAATATTTTTTCTTCGTATTCTTTTTTTAAATTTCCGTGTTTTCAAGCTTAACATTATTTTCATAGCCACTTTCATTTTCTTGACTGTCATTATCACTTTTTGGTGCTGCTGTAGCGTGCTTTGGTGTCGGGTTGAAGGCGAGAATTATACTCTAGATGGTGCATCTGGTGTGGATCTTAGTACTAACTGATAAGGGACGGAAATGAAACAAGCGTTCTTCACTGTGGTTAGTTTAATACTGCGGCGCACGCCGCTCGTTCGCGCGCTCATACATCACATTCCCTCACACTTATTTGAGGCCCTGGCAACAACAATAACAAAATTAATATGCCTTATTAGAAAAATTTCTTATAATTAACTTTACTTAAAGTTCTACGCATTCGGCCAGGCGTTGAGGGGAGCTCCGAGGCCGCTGGTATATCTAGGTTACTCGCACACGGGCTCTCTTCAACGCTCGGACCTCCTTCATCCTGCGCCTCTTCCCACTGTTCCCCGTCCCCATCCTCGTCAGGCTGGTCCTCGTTGGTTACGGTAAGGTCTCGTTCTCGAACGGCCTCGGCCGGCGCCGCCACCGACGGTGGTGCCACCGGTGACGTAGGCGCGGCCGCTCGTGACGTCACGTTAGTTTCATCGAGGTCTACGTGTCCGGGGGCCGAGGAAGAGAGCGGCGGGGCGCTTGCTGAAGGAGCCCATGATGGAAGTCCGGAAGTCGTTGGTAAATAAGTATCTAGACCTTCCGAGCTTCCATCAAATACATTATTGGCGCATTTTGACGAATTCATATTTTTTTTAATTTGATCTATATGTCTCACGCCAGTCTCATCATAGTTTTCAAAATAAATTTTAAATAACCTATTACCTATTTTATCTATTATCTTACCTACCTCCCATTTAGCTTTTCTGGCAATAAACCACCTCGCCCATACGATCTCACCAATGTCGAACGATCTACTTTTATTTAATTTTACTTCATTTTTATTGTTTTCGACCTCACATTTGTGACTAGGTTTAATCAAGTCTAATCTCGATCTTAAATTCCTACCAAACATGAGCTCGGCCGGCGATGCACCGGTACTGCAGTGTTTTGAGTTCCGATAATCAAATAAAAAGCCTATTAGTTTTTCGTGAATTTGATGAGGTGTTTTATTGCCTTCAATTAATATGCATTTAATCATTTTTTTGCAAGTTTTCACGGAGTTTTCCGCTTGCCCATTGCTAATCGGATGATAAATTACGCTGTTTAAATACTCGATTCCATTATTTTCACAAAATTCTTTGAATTCTCGCGAACATATTTTAACATCGTTGTCTGACACGATTACATTTGGTATACCAAAGGTCGAAAACAAAACTTTCAGTTTCGCAATTAATGCGCCAGTGGAGGTGTTACCGTTCATATTAATGCATTCCAGCCATTTACTGTACGCGTCGATAACAACTAGATACACCGATTGCCCTATAGCCATATAGTCTATGTGCAGGCGGTGCCAGGGCGCTGGCGGGCGCGGCCAGGGTGCGGGGGGCGCACGCGCCGGCGCACTCGCTACACTGGCGCACGCGGTGCAACTACCTATATAACGTTCGATATCTAGGTGTATTTGAGGCCACCACATCCTGGACCTAGCTATATTTTTTGTTTTGACAATACCGAAATGAGCTGAATGCAATTCCTTTAACATTTCTGCGCGGAATATTGAAGGAATAACTATACGATGGCCGCGAAAAAGACATCCATTAATCACTTCCAATTCTGATTTACAATTAAAATACGGCGCTATACTTTCGCATTTTATTGAACGAGGCCAACCTTGTTTCATGTACTTAATTACAGTGATTAATGTCTTATCATCCCCAGTAGCACTCTTGATGCGGTCGAACGAAACCGGTTTGGTATTAGCGTCTAAAAATAGAAGGGGGATTTGTATGTCTCCTTCGTTGGACTCGACACTTTCATAGCTTTTATTCGACTCTAAAGATAACGGCGCTCGGGAAAAATAGTCAGCCACTACATTATTCTTTGAGCTAATATACTGCACCGTGAAATTATAAGCAGATAAAATAATTGCATACCGTTGGAGACGGAGCGCGGCCGTTACCGCAATTCCGTCTTTCTTACCAAATATCGACAGAAGAGGCCTATGATCAGTTCTCAAAATAAACGGTTGTTGACAGCCGTATACATATTGATGAAAACGCTTAACGCCAAAAATTATAGCTGTGGCTTCCTTCTGAATTTGACTATAATTCTTTTCGCTTTGCGATAAGGAACGCGAACCGAATGCGATCGGTTTTTCCGAGCCATCCGGCATCACGTGACCTAAAACACAACCTAACCCTTCGGGACCGGCATCAGTGCTGAGGAATAAAGAAAGACGCGGGTCAAAGTGCGCAAGCACGCGCTCCGAGGCTAGTTCGCTGCGCACCGCGTCCATTGCTTGCTGGTGTCGTGCCTGCCACCGCCATGTCGCGCCCGCTCGTAACAATTCGTGCAGAGGATGTAGTACGGCGGACGCGTTCGGAATGAAATTCCTATAATAATTAACTATGCCTAGAAATCTTTTTAATTCCGTAACATTAGTGGGTGACGGGGCTTTTAAAATTGCTTGTACTTTATCAGATGATGTTCTAAGGCCGTTTTCATCAATAGTGTAACCTAAATAAGTTACACTTTCTCGGAAAAACTCACACTTATTTTTTTGAAGTCTCAGTCCCGCGTTTTGCAATCTACTCAATAGTTCACGCAGCCTAGCTATATGTAAGGTTCTATTGGGAGCTGTGAGGCAAATATCATCGTACCAGCATGAGACGCCTTCGATGCCCGCTACTAATGTTTCTATCGCGCGTTGAAAAATTGCTGGCGCATTTGCAAGGCCATAGACCAGACGAGTGTACTTAAAGAGACCTTTGTGTGTATTGATAGTGGTCAGCTCCTGTGATGATTCTGTTAATTTAAACTGATTATACGCATTGCTTAAATCTAGTTTGGAGTAATGCTGACCGCCACCAATCTTTGCAAAAACCTCTTCAATATGAGGTAAAGGGAATTTATCTATTTTTAGGACTTTATTTAATGTACACGAAAAATCTCCCGCAATTTTAACCTTGCCATTATCTTTCGGGACTGGAACAATAGGAGTACCGTATTCAGAATATTCAACCGGGACTAAAATTCCAGCTGCAACTAGTCTATCTAGTTCTTTGTCGACTTCCCCTTTTAGGGAAAAGGGCACGGGGCGTGGCTTAAAAAATTTTGGAACTGCATTTTCTTTTAAATGTAATTGAACTTCAAATTTGTTAAAACATCCGAGTTCGTCTTTCCATAGATCAGGGTAATCGCTTAAAACTTGTTGAATGTCCACTGGTGCATTAATACGAATGTTATTATTGTCACATGTAGGTACCAAACTCAAATTGAACTGGCTCATAAAATCGCGCCCCAGTAGTGGGGGACCACCTTCTTTAAAAACATAGAATTGAATAGCATGTGACTTATTATTAAAAGAAATTTGACAAGAAAAATAACCTAGTGGCGCGATCTTATGTTTTGTATATAAACAGAACACAAGATCGGTTTTACACAGCTTAAATTTTCGGAAATGTTTTAAATAAAATAATTCAGACATAACGCTTCGTCCTGCACCACAATCGAGTTCCATTGGAAATTTATTACCGTCTATAGATACATCCAACATAATAGGCTCATACTTAACATACCTCATATTAAATAACGCGCATTCCTTGCAGTCGTGGTCGTCATCATTCGCGGTCAAATTATTTAATTCAACACTGATCTTTTTCGCACTGCACATTTTTTTAAGATGCCCCGTGGCATTGCAAATTAAGCACTTGTATTTTTTAAACTTGCAATTTGCCGACAAGTGGTTACGTAATCCGCACACAGCACACCGTGGCCCAGCCGTCGCCGCGGGGGCGGCCTGCGCCGGCAACCCTTGCGCGCGGCGCTCGCCTGCCCTGTACACTGGTTCTTCTTTCACCAAGTGTCCCCCGGCTCCGTCGCATGCACGCGCAGCTCGAGCACATGCAGCCTGCTGGGCTACTTCTAACGCTTTTGACAGAGTGAGGGTTTTCGAGTCGTGCTCGAATAAACGGTCCTTTTCTCTGCTAGCTTGCAATCCAAGCACGAATTTGTCCCTCAGTAGCGTTTCTAGTTCTGCACCAAAATCACAATAGACAGCAAGTCCACGTAAGCGCGCCATCCACTCTTCTAGACTTTCCGACTCGGACTTTGTAGCATCGTAGAACTTGGCTCGGTCAGCAAACGTGGAACGCTTCGGTTTAAAGTGATCGTTAAGCGCTGTAACCAAATCATTCCACGAAACTTTGTCTAATTCTCGTGGGTAAATCAGATTCTTCGCCAATCTATACGTCTCGTCGGAGAGATGCGTCAGTAAAATGGCGCACCATTTGTCGTCCGGCACGTTGTTGATTTGAATAAAGTTTTTGAGTTTTCCTAGAAAAATCTCAAATTCTTGATAACGATAATCGAACGAGGACACACTGCCGATATAATTCATAGTTAAGCAAGCGTAAAGTTCTTCTCGTCGCCAAGTGGTGTGGATCTTAGTACTAACTGATAAGGGACGGAAATGAAACAAGCGTTCTTCACTGTGGTTAGTTTAATACTGCGGCGCACGCCGCTCGTTCGCGCGCTCATACATCACAGCATCACTTGTCATTTTCTTTTGGAAGCTGATTTTCTTTTATCCTAGTCATGTCTTTATGTCTGCTGGGGTCCGTCAAGGGTGCATCATATCACCTCTCTTGTTCAACATATACACCGAAATGATAATGCGCATCACCCTGGAAGGTTGGACGGATGGGGTGACTGTTGGTGGCTATAAAATTGCAAACTTACGGTATGCAGATGATACCACACTTTTTGCAACTAGTGCACGCCATATGGAAGAGCTGCTTTTTAAGATGGAACAAGTGAGCCTTGCATTCGGGTTAAAGATTAATCGCAGCAAAACCAAGATGATGATTGTGAGCCGAACAAATGACAACTTGCCAGAACTCACTCAGATGGCAAATTGTGAAGTAGTCCAATCATACACATATCTTGGAGCTTTGATCTCCTGTCAGGGTGGATGTATCGATGAGATTAAGAGGCGTATGGCGATCACTAGAACCGCCATGGACAAAATGAAGAAAATATGGAGGAACAGGAACATCACCAAAACCACGAAGACCAGGCTCGTGCGAACACTAATTTTACCCATATTTTTGTACGCCTCTGAGACATGGACGCTGCGAGATATTGAAAAGAAAAAGGTAGATGCTCTAGAAATGTGGTGCTGGAGAAGAATGCTTGGGGTATCGTGGACTGAATTTCGCACCAACGTCTCGATACTACAAGAACTCGGCATCAAGCAGCGTCTATCAGCCATAGTACAGTCTCGCATACTCGCTTACTTCGGACACATCTCAAGGCGAGGTAGTCAGTCTTTGGAGCGTCTTGTCGTCCAGGGAAAAGTTGAGGGCACAAGACCACGCGGAAGGTCGCCCATGAGATGGACCGATCAGATCAAGTCTGCTGTGGGTGGGCCCGTGCATGAGTGTACCCGATTGACGTCCCAT
The DNA here is from genome assembly GCA_949316475.1 of Hypomecis punctinalis. Classification (NCBI taxonomy): domain Eukaryota; kingdom Metazoa; phylum Arthropoda; class Insecta; order Lepidoptera; family Geometridae; genus Hypomecis; species Hypomecis punctinalis. The sequence continues at coordinate 5,784,963 of OX438804.1, read as the reverse complement.
AGAGAGAGATGGCGAGACATCGTGAGGCGCATTACATCTGCCCCTACAAATAGTAATACTACTTGATGACCACGACCGCTCTGTCAAGAGCGCAACGACCAAGAAGAACAAGAAGTCTTTATGTCTTGGCACCCAAACTGACTGCTGAAGTTTACAAATAAATTAATCTGATTTTCTACGAGCCAAAACCAAATACAAACCGTATTATCGTCGTTTGAAGTTACCGCCGTTCAATTACTGCCTAATTCAAATTAGAACCTATTGAGGTTGCAGCGGCAAGACCTCCGACTTGTGGTAGACTCATCTGGTCAGTTATGAGTCCACTGCAACTTAAATAGTCACTTGTATAAACTTGGAGCCACTGACAGCCCACTTTGTCGTGGCTGTTTGCAGGAAAACGAAACTGTTCTGTGGCACTGCAAGGCCACGGAAGACACTCGAATAGCAGCAAGAAGGTTGCATGATGCCTCTGCATTATCATCAGCTTTGTCATCTACATCGCCATTATCTCATTCGCCATCTAAGCTACTGGAGCAGTTATGCCAGCGGCCCAGAGCCACACTCCGTTACTTTAAGGAGCTGGGCTGGCTCAGGTAGACGCTGGAGGGGGAAATGCACAAAACACCCCATGCGGAACGTCAGTGCAGGACTTATCGCCCCTACTTCAAATTAGAATTAGATTACCGCCATTGTCAATTCTCCACTACTTTATGTCTTCAAATTTAATATAACGAGATAAGTTCTTGGATAATTAATCAATTTATGTTGTTTTTAAACTATCGCGATTTGAACACATTATTATTTAATCTAATCGCGCACTAAAATAAGACACCCGTGACAACCCGTGACCATGGTCGATGCAACTCGGCCAAAATGTCGGGATGATGAGGTATTTATTTATCTCGTAATTTTAGTGTACGATTAGTCCCGTAGTTTATAATAATAATGTAATCAATTTATACCGGTCATTTACCGTTTCTTGAAAAATGAGCGTTTTAATCATTTTTTAAACATTACAACCTACAGTAAGGTGCCTCAAAATCAGGTTTGGATTTTTTTTTACAAACATTTAGCTAAAAAAACATTTATATTCCAAGCACCGAAGCTGTAAAATTGTAGAAATTACATCTATCGGCCCCGTTTCCGTATCTATTTTACGCTGCCTGCAAATTGGTGCCGTTCAAATGGTAATGTCTCCGTTTTGCATCCGACTCGAATGGAAAATGGCACCTCTTCTAATTGGCGGTATTTACTGTTTTGATTTAGCTGCTTCTTGCTTGCAAAATGTTAATTTATTTTGGTGTAATTAATTTTACTGAAAACTTGTTTTGTATGATTTTAAATATGCTTTTCATTCAGCGAGTATAGATCTGTTCACTCACTAAGGCGCGCCCCTCCATATTTATTGAATGTAGTTGTACTACATTGTAACCCCCTAACCTAAGTGATCATAGTTTTTTTTTTACTGTCTATACTATTAGCCTCTACACGCACACTAAGGCGTTGTGTACAAACGAGGTCTACGCGTATAAATGCAAACCAATAATTTACTGTGGAAGGGCGCGACTTCGTGAGTGAAACGGTCTCTACTCGTTATATACAGGGTTATACCTAATCAATTAGCATCCTTTTAGGCACTTATTCTGTACATCAAAACTAACAACTTCTGTTCTACTACTTTTATTGATTCTCAAAAAAAAGTTGTTGTTCCATAGAAAAAAATCGTTCACTCTTGACAAAATGTATGGAACAGCTGATTTTTTTGAGAATCAATAAAATTAGTAGAATAGGAGTTGTTAGTTTTGATGTACAGAATAAGTGCCTAAAAGGATGCTAATTGATTAGAAATAACCCTGTTTATGATAGATGTAAGCAGTGGTGGCCTAGAGGTAGTGACACCCGCCTTACAATCGTGAGGTCATGGGTTCAAATCCCGGTCCCGGATCAATGAGTTCTTTGGAATTTATGTACGGAATTTCACACCACTGGCTTTTCGGTGAAGGAAAACATCGTGAGGCAACCTGCATATGTCCGTAGAAGAAATTCGATGGCATATGTGAATCCACCAACCCGCACTGGGCCAGCGTGGTGGATATGGCCCAATCACCCTTCGTGGGTAGGCCTACGTCCTGCAGTGAACTATTCAAAGGCTGATACAGTACAGTACAACCCTGTTTAAAGCGTTTATTTATCTATCCACGATATTCAAAGTTTTAAGCCAGTGTGATGACTTACGGAATTAAATCTCAGTCTCTTATTATGGACTGCGCAAATCTCCACTCCTCACTGCGGCTGACATATGCATTTGCTAGGTACTGTGGACTGCGTAACGTTCTCAGTTTTTCTCGTTTCGTATTCTCAGACGCTATAAAGTTTGATTTGGCCTGCACTGGGAAGCGGGCTACCAAATCATTGTCTAATTTTATGCCTTGGTATAACTGTAGTCGTAAAGGATGTAAGAGAGATTAACTAATTACAAACTTGCAAAGCCCTTACAGATTGATGAAGATTGGGTTCCTCGTAGTGGTTATCATTACTCTAGATTAAATTTGCAGCTGCCTGAGACCTAGTACCCATACACGGTGAAGGCTGAGTATTGGACGTTTATGACATTACAGAACACGATTTGGGTGGAACTTTACTTATCCTTAACATATCAGCTTAGTTTAAAAATAGTAAGTACTTACATTTACCTGTAATAAGTCTTTTTGTCATAATTATCTTTTTTTTACAAGATAACTTAAGGCGGTTGCTCCAGGCCAGCGCTTAAAGTATTTTTTTTTCCTATTTTGGTATGTAACAGAATTATGAATGCTCGTTGTAAGTATAGAAAAACTCATTTTGTGGCCAAGGTATTGGATGTGGGAATGGTAGCGTTATCGACGTACACACCTCTAGGCATCAATCTATACACAACAATATTATTTTTTGCAAAAATTAGCATGACCGGCTTCACCCGTGTACAGAATTCTCGAATATTTCGCCAGGATCGATGTAGTATTTTTCACGTTATTGTTGATTTATCAAAAATGGCTCAGCTGATTTCGATGTAATTTAAATATGACCGATCTCGAAGTATACTCTTTAACAATAAAAAAAGAATTATAGAAATTGGACCACTATGAAAAAAGTTACGCGTGGTTATATATTATATAAAAAAAATATATACGCATCAAATTGTATACCTCCTCCAGTGGTTCGTCGGTCAAAAATGTAAGAACTGATTTTCACCTTAGGTTCTAGCTGATGCACCTGTGAGTATAGACTGACCAATTTTTAAGTTTAAGTTAAGCTTTCTGGCTCAATTTAAGTAGGTACTAGAGTGAATTTCATAAGCCTACAATTTATATTAAAAAAAATAGTAACATAAGTTGATATTCAAAGTATAAACAGCGTCCACCTTTTAACCTTTTAAATTTTGCCTATCATTTTACAATGTTTTGCAAAAAAAGACACGCATTTATTACTCCGCTTTATCATTTTGTCAGGGTTCAGTGAAATCTCACACAGGCCAAAAACCCTTGTTATTTTTCAAATTACTTTGTCAAATATCATTTTACATGAACGACGTCATAAATTCACGTTTAACTTTTGACGTATTGACGAACCCTCGCTCAATTTATTCATATCAAATATAAGAGAAATGGCTGCCAATAAAAAAGTCGTTTTCCTTGGGTCCAATTAATTTTGACAGGTGCGGGGCCTGGCCTAAGTCACTGGGTGAGAATAGTACAGATGCGCAACTCTTAGAGCATGTAAACATGTGGAGATCTTCTGCGATAACATGACCCGCCTGTTATTTAATAAATTCAGTATGAATTTCCTTACTACGGACTAGTTAGTCCATTTTTAGGGTTCCGTACCTCAAAAGGAAAAAAAACGGAATCCTTATATGATCACTTTGTTGTCCGTCTGTCCGTCTGTGTGTATGTCAAGACTCTTTATCTCGGGAACGCGTAAATATATCGAGTTGAAATTTAAACTGTATACGTATATCTATGGTATCTTGCAGTTGTGTAAAAGAAAAATCTTCTCAGTTATCGTTTAAAAAAGTAAGAGCCTTAGAGTTAGAGTTTATGTCGTAAAAACCGCATATTTCGCACTCACAAAAATCAAAACCTACGGGGAGTACTCCCCTATGATACAACTATGAAATTTGAAATAGAACTATGAAATTTGGCGAGAATCATTGTTTCAGAGTACACACGTAGGAATAAATCTGAAAACTGTACATTTTAATTTAAATCACAAAAAATAAGACTTCAAATATGGGCACGAAATATGGGTTCAAAATTCAAAGTGAGTAAATCGTATCATGTAAGGTATCATATAAAAGAACCTCATTAGCACATGCTAAAACAGGTTTTTAATTATTTTAACAATGTGTAATTTTCGTAGTATGACGAGAAAAGTGAAAAAAAAAGACTTTTTTGTCGATGGTTTGTGAAATCGTATGCGTCCTCGGTATGCGAGCCTGACTCGCACTTGTCCGGTTTTTATCACCTTTTACAAGTAAATTGAAATTTTTAAAGAATGTCTACGGGACTACTATTAAAACTAAAAAGACTAAACTAAACTACTACAAAGAGTAAGAACGGGCTTCTCTACTTTTTCAGCGCCATCTAACTATCCTACTTCCTACTAATGTTCTAAAAGCAAAGGTTTGTTATGTTTGGACGTTTGTTACTCTTTCACAAACGAACGGCTGAACCGATTTAGATGAAATTTGGTATGGAAGTAACTTAAAACTTGGATTAATAAATAGGTTACTTTTATCTCGGGCTGACGCGGGGCGCAGCTAGTGATAAATAAAATTATAGCCGAACAAATTTTCTACTTTAGAGCGTTTCTGCTCTTTTTCATGATAAAGAGTGAACATTAAAAATATAATCATAACAATATATAAATTATAATAAAAGTTTTTATGAAACCTGAAGACCGTTAAGCTAGAAACTTACTATCGGACGCGGCTGACGGACGCGACTGACAGCCACGACTTAGCAGTGTACACGTCTTAAAACATCCGGCGCGCTATTTCGCTCTCGGACGTCCGAACACTCAAGGTCAGCCCAAGGTGACGGACGCGACTATGTCTGATAGTGTGCACGGCTCAGTGTTCATTAATCTATCTAGATACCTATCAGTCGCGGCTGTCAGTCGCGTCCGTAAGCCGCGTCCGATAGTATGTTTGCAGCTTTATATGGCTAAAAAACCGTTGAAACGACAGAGGTGTCAGTACAATTTAAATTGTAGATCAATTCCAAATTACGTATATAAAAGTCCTACAACATTTTTCATCATTGATTTTCTCGAAGTTGCTTCTCTTCCTTTGATCTTTCCTTCTAAGCTTAGGATCTCGCAGGCCGGCCAACTGTTTCCATATATATATAAACATCAGAATAAATCATGATTTATATTCCGTAACGGCCTTTAGTAGGCTTATTATTAATACTATTTGTTTAGTGTCTACAAGTGTTTCATTGAATTTCCTATTTCTTTACGAATGTTCTGTGAATTTCCAGTTTAGATCTTATTTCAAGGGAAATATAACAGTTTTGCACATTTGATTACTAATGTACGACCTAGTTGCTCTCGGTGATTGGAAACTACATAATTAGTTTTAAAATCCAGTGTGTTTAATTATTTAGAAATAAGAGAGCATGTAATTTACTCGTTACGTAATAAATATTCTAGTGACCACCTGAAAAAGGATTTTTTTATGAATAGGAATATGTTAAAAAAATATTTTTGATTTTTATTTTTATAAATTTTCAAAGCCAATTCTAACAATAAAAATATTTAGTCGTGTATCTCGCGTTATAACATCCTACTAATATTACAAACGCGAAAGTTTGTGAGGATGGATGGATGGATGGATGGATGGATGGATGGATGGATGGATGGATGGACGGATGGATGTATGGATGTTTGTTACTCTTTCACGCAAAAACTACTGAACGGATTGAGATGAAACTTTGTAATAATATAGCTTATATATCAGAATAACACAGAGGCTATAAATTATAATGATATATTGCGTATGCGGGTGAAGCCGCGGGTAAAAACTAGTAATAAATAATTACGCAATTCTAAAAATAAAAAAAAAACTATTTTTGTTGCCTTGTATATTTCTACAGATTTCTATATTTTCAAATCACAGTTTTCGAATTTAATAATATTCAGTTCTGAATTGGATCTGGTTTTTAAGATTTCGGCTTTTTATATTTGTAAATTTACACTTTCTTAACAGTTTTATTCAGTCATCTAGATAGAGTTTTTGAAAATCTGAGGTAATTATAGAGTGGAACAAAGAGAACGCATCTACCAGGATCTAAAAAAAATAAAATAAAGGTATTATGGTAGATGGGACCGTCACATGATGGCAAATAATGCCTGCAGGCCAATCGCATATAAATTACAGCTGAACTGCAATTAAACTTTGACTGAAACTTCGACTTTTTGTCTATTTTCGTATCGCACTAATGATTTTGACTAAAGTTGAAACGCAACTCGATCAGAGTTGGAACGTAACCGGTGTCAAATGAACGGTTGGTGTATGATGTTTAGCGTAATACCTAATTTCTTGAAGCTGAATCGAAACTTAACTACCTACAATTGCAACCGAACTTTAACTGCTGTTAAAAATTAACGCGATTGGCCTGCAGGTCTCTAAAAAGGGATTCCCCCCTAAGAAAATATAGGAAGGGAGCTACCAAAAGGCGTTTTTCTGAAGTTTGCAATAACATTTATGATATGTTTTCTTCTATTCTACTTTTATATGTCAATTAAGTATGAAAACATATATCTTTAAAATAAAAAAAACTTGTGCAAATAACGTTTCTTCATGTTATTCTTATATGACTTACATAACACTTTTCCGTCTTGCTTTTACCCGTTGAATATAAAGTTTATTTTCAGTTAAAACGGCAGTTTAAAAATAATACAGATAAGTGCAATTTAATGGCCATTTTCAGACGTTTAATTTACTTTTCAATTTTCTTCTTTTACGGTTCCCGCATAATCAATTTGTTTACTCGCTTATCTCGAGCTCTAACGTGTCCTCTTTAATTGGTTTCGGTTATTTATGAGTCAAGTTACTTAAGTTTTAATTGCTTGAAGCTTCCCAACACGGATTTAAAAAAAAATAGAAGGAATCTTGTAGGAACGCCATCAAACGTCTTTTCGGAGGTCTTATTATGATATTATTCGTAAACGGAAATTACAGTAAGTATTTTTTGTGTTTATCCATATATATTTTTTTTATTTGTATAGCGCTCCTGGTGGAAATAAGACAGATCTATGAAAAATGTATGGATGTAGACCAACTAATTCTACGGCTTTAGTACTTCAAATGAAAAGTAATAACTATTTCAAAAATACATACCGTCTTACCAAAAAATATTCTCGCTTTAGACACTATTTAACAAAGCGAAATTTCTTCTCCTCCATTCATAGTACTCATAATTTGATTGAAAAAATCCTCGCACCTTCTTTAGGCCATTCTGGCGTAGATGTAGCTCATTTGAATGAGGCAACGAATTCTTGGACTGCTTGCCCAAATACCGAGCTTCCAAAGTCTTTATCGTCGCAGAGACTGTGGGATCGGCCAATCTGCGAAGTAGCACGGAAATCTCTTCTAGATATGTGTCTTACAGACATGCCACACGGGCGTTGACGCCGCGTAATTGCACCGCGGCGTCACCGCCGCTGCACCGCCGCGGTGCAGCGGCGGTGCTGAGCGTCGTCGCGGCGTCACCGCGGCGACCAGTGTTGCCGCTAGCTATTTAGACATTAAATCTAGAGTATTCGAGTATTCTATAAATTTTTAGCGGGAAAAAAGGTTTTGAATTCATCAATCCGTTCAATCTTAAACTGAAGATGAGAAAAATCTCTCGTACACGTTAAAAATCAGAACGTGTAATTTGTCACGACGAATGTCACAGTAACAGCTTTCCAAGTGACAGCTGTCAAACTTCAAAGTGATTATCTCGGTCATTATCAATTCTAGACTACTGTTGTTTTCATAAAAGTAATAGAGCTTGACAAAATCTACATTTTGGATGACAGCTGTCAAACTTAAAAGTGATTTATCTCGGTTATTATCGATTCTAGACTATTGCTCTCTTCACAAAAGTAATAGAACTCGACGAAATATACATTTCGGATGACAGCTGTCAAACTTTAAAGTGATTTATCTCGGTAATTATCGATTCTACACTACTGCTCTCTTCACAAAAGTAATAGAGCTCGACGAGATCTATATTTCGGATGACAGGTGTCAAACTTAAAAGTGATTTATTTCGGTTATTATTGATTCTAGACCATTGATGACTTCACGAAAGTAATAAAGCTTGACGAAATCTACATTTCGGATGACAGCTGTCAAACTTAAAAGTGATTTATCTCGGTAATTATTTATTCTAGACTACTGCTCTCTTGACAAAAGTAATAGAGCTCGACGAGATCTATATTTCGAATGACAGCTGTCAAACTTAAAAGTGATTTATCTCGGTAATTATTGATTCTAGACTACTGCTCTCTTCACAAAAAAAATAAAGCTCGACGAGATCTACATTTCGGATCACTTTGAAGTTTGACAGCTGTCATCCGAAATGTAGATTTCGTTGACCTCTATCACTTTTGTGAAGACAGCAGTAGTCTAGAATCAATAATTACCGAGATAAATCACTTTTAAGTTTGACAGCTGTCATCCGAAATGTAGATTTCGTTGACCTCTATCACTTTTGTGAAGACAGCAGTAGTCTAGAATCGATAATAACCGAGATAAATCATGTTGAAGTTTGACAGCTGTCATCCGAAATATAGATCTCGTTGACCTCTATCACTTTTATGAAGACAGCAGTAGTCTAAAATTGATAATAACCTAGATAAATCACTTTTAAGTTTGACAGCTGTCATCAGAAATGTAGATCTCGTTGAGCTCTATCACTTTTGTGAAGACAGCAGTAGTCTAGAATCGATAATAATCGAGATAAACTCACTTTGAAGTTTGACAGCTGTCCTCCGAAATGTAGATCTCGTCGAGCTTTATTACTTTTGTAAAGAGAGCAGTAGTCTAGAAATGATAATAACCGAGATAAATCACTTTTAAGTTTGACAGCTGTCATCTGAAATGTAGATCTCGTTGAGTTCTATTACTTTTGTGAAGACAGCAGTAGTCTAGAATCGATAATGACCGAGATAAATCACTTTAAAGTTTGACAGCTGTCACTTGGACAGCTGTTACTGTGCCACTCGTCGTGACAAATCACACAAGTCCATACTCGATGGGCTTATGAGATATTTTTCATGTCACTTTGCACAAATCAATGCATCTATTTCAGATTTTATCGATAGGCCACATTATTTCTCTAATATATCAAACGAAGAACAAAACACTTTCTTTCTGCGGTTGGCTCACACAAAATCAGACTGTATATGAGAGATTTTACTTATCTTTAGCCGGTTATCCCTAAAACCTTTTTTTCCGCTAACTGCCTAGATGTCATCAGTGTCTAAGGCAACACTGGGCGCCGCGGTGTCGCCGCGACGACGCTCAGCACCGCCGCTGCACCGCGGCGGTGCAGCGGCGGTGACGCCGCGGTGCAATTACGCGGCGTCAACGCCCGTGTGGCATGTGCCTTAGGGTCGCGGATCGCGCTCGTATCCTTGCAGTCTCTGTATGGGAGTCCGGTCTTTGGCTGCAAGCATTGCCATTTTTCAATACTGGTAACCTTTTAGACTCAACTGCATTTCGTCTAGCTGTCTAGCTTACGCTTGTGTGCAAGGTGTTGTGAGGTCCATCGCTGTCAGTGTGGTACTGCAGTTGAGCAGCTCGGTCACCACGGTCTCTCTTGCTCAAGAAGCGCTGGTCGGGTTGGCCGCCAAGCCAGCCTTAACGATCTCGTACGCAAGGTTTGTCACCGCCAATATCGCAGCCGTACTTGAACCGAGTGATGATGGCTAAAGGCCTCACGGCATGACGCTGGTCCCATGGAAGTGTGGACGGCCCTTAGTATGGGACGCAACTTGCGTCGATACTTTGGCACCGTCACATCTTTCTGCGACTTTGGGTCCGTGGGGGCCGGGAGCTCATCTTGTTTTCAAAAGTCTTTCTGAGCGTCTATTGGCGTGACCAACACACGTGACACGTGACCAAAATGCTGGTGTTAATTTGGCTCAACGTACAAGCATTGCTGGGCACGCTGCCAACTGGCAGTGGGCTTGAGCATTTGGATTATCTTTAGACCTTCAAGGGTCTGTGGTTGCTTTCTATATAGTAGTAGTAGTGTAGGTAGTTTTAGCATATAAAGTAGTATTGTATATTATTGTAGTTAATAAAGGCACTTTTGCCCGTATAAAAAAAAAAACAAAGCGAAATATTCTATTTAACAGAATTCATTTGTGGTATATCGGATAGAGTCTGTTTTTATGCATTTAATTATTTGCGTGTAGTGCATAATTATATAACTAATAAAATAGGTTCAAACTCAAAGCATTTATTGCAACATATGAAGTTTACATGCGGTTCTTATAGTTAACATGTTTTATATAGTTATACATAGGACCCTATAAGGGTATGGCGATATTATTATTTTTATTGGAACAATTAATTCTTATGTTTTATAAATTATCGTTAAAAAATTCGTCTAATGTGTTTATGAAACAGTTTTCTCTTTCAATAACTTTTGAATTGTTTAGCAATATTCTGAATATTTTATAGCCATAGAACTTGGGCTAGAACTGTGCATTGATAAGTTAGACTGGTTCCACGAGTTTATGTTATGAGTATATTGTGATCTAATTTTATGCGTTTTATCAGACGCTTTGTTAAAAAGTCAACGTGCTTTTTGACAAATTTGCATATTTCAAATATTTAGATACATACCAGGGACATAATTTCAAGTTTTATAAAGTATCTATAAGTATAAGTTCTGTAACTAATGAAATTGTACAAGCATATTTCACTGGCAGGTGGAACTTACAATTACTTATGTAAACGCCCTATACTCAGAGGACGTTACCCATCCTTTATTTTTAAATCCATGATCCTGAGATATTTATATAGAAGGAAGGCCCTCAGATAGCGCTCACTTTCAGGAAAAACTTGTAATTACTTCGATAAGAGGTGAGTTAATTTACCCCTAGAAGAGTTATGTCTTTTAAATTTTAAATTATAGAAGCTTCGAGAGAAGTAATGCGAACCAGTTTTAACTGGTTCTGTCAGTTAAATGTGTTTTGCGAAAGTCTGGTCGGGTAAAGTGCCACATTATTCTAGTTTACATATAGTTTGTTAAACCAAAAATATTGTATGTTTCATATATTTGACACTTTTTGTAATTGTTACACGCGTGTCTAGTCCATGTGTCGAGATGGTGATCAATAACAAAAAGGAGGAGGTTCTGTTTGTCTGTATGATTTTTTTTGTGTATGTTTATCGATAATTTCACCAAATGTGAACTGAATCAAAAAAATCTTTTTTAGTTCGAAAAGGTATATTCTCGAGGTGGTTCCATTTAAATTTTACAGCAATCGGCCGAGCCGTTTTTGAAAATCAACAATAATGTAAACAATTCTAGTAAAATTGTCGAATGTAATTCACGATGGAAGGCGGTTTTGCCATTTTTTGCGAAAAACAATTATTTGAATATATTATTATTCTTTTACTAAGTAAGTGTTAATTACCCAGCAAACGAAATGAGCGAAACGTTTCAGTTCTGAATTGTCAATTTTGCTCTCATCTGTCCAAATGATTCATCCATTGATTCTCCTCTGTAGGTCGCATTTTTTTCAATAAACTTGGAGGGAACTTGGTACACGGCTTTTATAAATTGTTGTTTTGGATTTTTTGGCATCGGCGATTTCAGATTGGGCCACCTATTTATCCCTCAAGCAAAGCTTGTCATATGGCTGCCAGAGACTGATATACTACATATAAATATTTTTAAATACATACTTATATAGATAGTAACTAAATTACACCCAAGCACAGAGCAAACACTTATGTTCATCACATAAATATATGCCCTGGGTGGGGATCGAACCCATGCCTCTTTGATCCAGAGGTTAGGGTCACTAACCACTGAGCCACCGAGGCAGTCGCATTGCTGTAGCACAAGATCATTTATTATAAGTCATCATTCATCACTTAGTAAATAAATCCTAACAGGATTTGCCACTATGAACTAACTCGGTCAAAAGCAAGTCGAGATATAGGCTTGTGAAGATTCAGGCCAACAACGGGGTAGTTGACTGGTATTCATTAGGGATATTTACTGGATATGAAAATCATCATTATAATTAGTCCATCAGTTAGATTATTGAAAAATATTATACACGTATTTTTTCTTTTGTCAATCAAACAATTAGTGACTAAGATAAACCTTGTCAAAGTCTGAGAGTGGGGGCTCGTGACGACACTAGCCGGTACCTTTCATATCGGTTAGTGACGTCACGCGGAACTTTAACGGGCTATATCTTTTTCAATTGTAGTTAAATTGATAAAAGAAAAAATACGTGTCTAAATTTTTTTGACAATCTATTAGTCGGACTAATTATATTTTTTTAGTAAGCAAACAAGCCTATTAGTTAAAAGTATTAGGATTTGTGAATTTTGCATTTAAATGTAAAAAAATGGGTTATCATGCTCAGAGATACATGCTTGTAAAGATTTTGGTAAGGAATATGAGGGGATATCTTGTCCTTTTTCCACAAACCATAACATTGTATGCTGAATGTATGAGACTTGCAGGTATATAGTATATTTATTTATAGTGCGCTCTCTATCCAACAAGAAAATAAATATGCTTGCTCAGAGCAAATAAAAAAATCAAGAGAGAATTTTGTGAACAAACAAGTGAGGCCGCCCGAAACTACGCCTCGCCGTGTAAAGACAATTACACACACATCAACTTACAAGGAAACTACGCTTTGGCTTGTCAGTCGAACTATGGCGGCGCGGCAGTGACGCACTCACACATGTATAAAAAAACCTTTCTTAAAAGGCTTCACTTGACTGTTCAACGACGTTCCCTCTGGATGTTTTTATTTGCTTATAACTTCGTTATTTTTAGGTAGATTTTATTTTTGTTTTAGGTAAATGGGCTCTGATTATAGTTAGCTGTTAAAAAAATCCCAACCAGCCTATTGCTAGATCTACTTTTCAGAGAACTAAAGCGAAGTCTTTATCATAAAAATCTGCAACTTTATTGCCTATTTGAGTATTCTGTTGATGTTACAGAAGATACAATCTAAGTCTGTTTTCTTGACGCAATTATATCCGAGACGGATAAACTTATTCGGGAAACAAAGCCGGATAAACAAACTGTCAGGGACGGAGTCAGGGCTTTGTAAGAAGGGCCGAAAAGAAAATTCAATTAGTAATGGGAAAATATTGTCAGGGAAAAATACAACATTAAAAACGTTACTTATGAAGCTAGCATTTATTGTTTTGCGTTTGAAGTAGCTCATGGTTTATTTATTGACAAATTAATACTCGATTTATCATATTTTTGATATGCATAATTTTCTATATACCTACAAGCATTTATTAAAAACTAAAAGAGAGACGATATTATTGCATCTATATCTACTATCTATATAGACCATTGGCCAGCAGAGAAACAGTATAGGTTTAATAAAAATAAAAAAATCCGTAGAACTAATACTGTCTACAAAATCGTATAACTTCAAATAGTGAATGCAGTGCTATTATTTAAAAAATCCGAGCTGCCGCATTTTCTGCTTACCACCGTATCTCTGTCGTACCTTCAAATTGCCGTATTTGGGACAATTCGGAGAATAATTGCAGTATACGCCAAAATCGTGTAAATGAGACCCCAATAGATGCTACGATAGTCTGAAATTGACGTATATTACTAAAAGCCTGCCGTATTATTCAGAAACACAACTAAAGGTGACGTCCATAAGTGGTATATTATTCAGAGAAAAATCGAACCAAGATGATATATACATCATTTGAAAGCTTGGTTTATGGGCTTCCCAAAAATATTTAATTTAGATTTTTTCACCCCTCTATTTTTTTTTAAATGTGGAAAATAAATTGTATGAAAAATAATAATACAGTGTATTACTTTTACTAGTTTGGCGATGATAAAGTGCTTCTATCGTTATTTTACTTGCATTCGTAGCTGATTCTTACACATTCATCACTTAATTTGCTAAAATTAAAAATTATAACCTACTAGTGTGACCAGTTAGTAGGTACAATGTGACATAAAAACACTTTAAAAGTGTGTCTAATTGGTAAAAATGCTTTTATTTAACAATTTGGAGGTTAATTAATCAGGGTTGCTAGAGATAAACTACCTATTGAGCCAAATATATTAATTTATCCTAATAAATTCAAAATTAATTTAAAAAAAATCGGAGGGCTCTTTTTTATTTTTAACTGATGTAATAGACTCAAAAAAATATGAACTTTCTCGAAATGTAACGAGTGTTGTGGTTCGAATTTTTGATTATTATTATACCAGCCTCCATACATTTTGTGGACATGTCCTTTACCGTAAATTACGGCAATTGCCGTATCAAGAATAACACTGAGTGAATGTCTTTCAACACTTGTTTACTCATTTAAAATCAAGGTTGTAATCAGAAATTGTTATTTATGACATGAATATTCAAGATCTTATTTAACAGAGAGGGGCGAAGGAGCAGAGAGCCCCTCCTGAGTCCGTCCTTCTAAACTTGTGTAATTAAAGCTTGAATACGGTCGTTATGACAATTGAATTAATTCTGTAAATGCTGAGGACAAATAAATGGCGAAATGGCTGACGACACTCTGCTTAGTTTTAAACGAAATTAGATCGTGTTGTTCTTTCTCGTTTTAGATGCGGATCGCAATTATGTTTGGAGTTTGCAATTGTACAAAGCTTTTTGTGTAATTCGAGTACGGAACTACGCTAGACTAGAACATTTATTTTTTAAACAAAAATGTATATGACAAAGCTATAATTTAGTATCAGACAAGAGAGCTATTTCATTGTAGTGATTATGTGTGTTTTCTTTTATGAGTGGATACTTTTATAAATTGTCAAATAAAGAAAATGATAATTACTCTAAAGTGACTACGTTTATACATGGCAGTCTGAGTTTTCATTTATTAACCTATTTTTTTCAATGCTCGCGAAAGATCTTACCACTCTTTCCATAATTAAGATATATATGAGTTTTACATAAAAAAGTAAAAAAGGTATGTCTAGGAGAAAGGTATCGGCTATAATAATAAATTGATTTCCAATGAAAGTTAAGATAGCAACATGACATCCAAACGACGGTAGTTCTCAATTGTTGCCACCCGCGGTCACCCATTTGATCACTGGCTTCATACTGCCTGATGTCTAATAGATATGCGGTTTAGGGCTAACACGTTTTTCTCGAAGATACTTATTTACTCGAGAGCTAAAGACACATAAGTTTCACTTTAAGGGAAAGACAAACTTCGGCAAAGCGTTCCACATTTAAGCTGTTTAAAGGAATATTTCACCCACTTCATTAAAACTCGCGTGAGAAATTGTTATGCTTAATAAAACACCGGTTTTTACTCACGTATGATGTTGATGAAGGAGTACTGAATATTCCGAAACCGGTTGGGTTCCCAGCAGCCCGGCCGCAATATCATACGTGAGTAAAAACCGGTGTTTCATTTAGTATAATGAGATGTTTTATTCAGTAATTAGTAATGGATGCCGTAGAGGCTTAGAGGTAGTGACACCCGCCTTACAATCGTGAGCTCGTGGGTTCAAATCCCGGTCCCGTACCAATGAGTTCTTTGGAATTTATGTACGGAATTTCACACCACGGGCTTTTCGGTGAAGGAAAACATCGTGAGGCAACCTGCATATGTCCGTAGAAGAAATTCGATGGCGTATGTGAATCCACCAACCCGCACTGAGCCAGCGTGGTGGATATGGCCCAATCACCCTTCGTGGGTAGGCCTACGTCCTGCAGTGGACAATTAAAAAAGGCTGATACAGATACAGATTTAGTAATATTTCACTCTACGAATTTTACTGTATCCCAAAATATAGCAACTGTTTTACACCAGTAACAAGTGTTCCAAAATCCCTAGGTAAAGTTATGTCATCTAACAAACTGGCTAACAGAAACAAGCAACTCTAAACTGTCTTTGTGATAAACATCCAGGCATAAAAGGAGATTATTGAAATCCAAATAAAACGACTCAAGTTACAAAGTCTTTAAGAGAATCGTTTATTCAGGCCATTAATATTAATGTCTGGTTCAGGCTAGAAACTTTAGGATTGTTAGCGTTTAACTGAAAGCCATTTAAGGTTCGCTATTTTAGAGTAATTCATATATTCTTAGCGCTTAAAGAATTTTTATGTAATAGCTTTTTGCCAACATAGTTTATTTTTAAGTGGTCTGAAAGAATTTCTTTGAAAGTATACATATTTCATGTTAAAAGTTAATGTTTTTCAAGTCTAAGTAAATTCGTATAGGTTGACTATATCAGCCTTATAAATAAGCCTGATGCAGTTTTTAGGCATTTGAAAGGGCTTATAACATTGTTCAATGGTTAATACAGCCATGGTCTACAAATAACGCACCATCTGAGCCACGGTAGTGCTAAATAGTAAACGTCGCTTGACTTCAGCGAATGCTAAATTCTAGTCATACCTTCCGATTAAAGATTTTTAATTTATTACATAGAGATTTTTAAGTTTCTCTAACAATGTGAAGCATTGTAAACAGTTCACGAAAGGCAAGGTTATTATCAAAATAGATCACAATAAACCTTTGTAACATCTAGATCTACAAAAGTAGAGTTTCATGATGCTTGAATGCGTTAAGTACATCCATCAGCCATAGGACGTCCACTACTGGACATAGGACTCCCCTAAAAATCTACAATAAGACTGTTTGGTAGCGACTTTAATCCAGCGCGATCCTGCAGTTTTAATTGACTGCATCGGTGGCTCAGTGGTTAGTGACCCTAACTTCTGGGTCAAAGAGGCGTGGGGTCGAGCCCCACCCAGAGCAAATATTTATGTGATGAACATAAGTGTTTGCTCTGTGTCTGGGTGTTATTTAGTTGCTATCTATATAAGTATGTATTTAAAAATAAGTATATGTAGTTTATCAGTCTCTGGCAGCCATATCACAAGCTATGCTTAGTTTGGGGTCAGAGACCGTGAGTAAGATGTCCCAAAATATTTATTTATTTAATTAGGTCATCCGTCCACCTTATGGGTGAACGCCCTACGCTGCGCTTGCCGGTACGTGGCGTTGCATTAAGTACAGTTATGTCAAATGTCAAATTACCGAGATCGGTGTCGAACATAACGCCAGTAACACGAGGTAACGCTGAAATCAATCACAAACTTAAAATCAATGTAAATTATACTTTTCCTAAACAAGTATGGTAAATATAAAAACCTGACTTTTCTAAATGCCTTAATAGTCATAAAACAAAACTTTTACATTATTAGTTTCATAGAATTGTGTCATTACTTGAGGATAAATAAAAAATAAATAAATATTTGGGGACATCTTACACACGGTCTCAGTCCACACATGATATGGCTGCCAGAGACTGATATTTTACATATTTTAAATACGTACTTAGATAGATACCTAAATAACATCCAGACTCAGCGCAAACACCAATGTTCATCACATAAATGGTTGCCCTGGGTGGGGATCGAACCCACGCCTCTTTGACCCAGGAGTCAGGGTTACTAAGCACTGAGCCACCGAGGCAATCGATTACTTTTATAATTATTTATTATTGATTACTATAATCGCTGTATTAGGCACCAAGTCACCTTATTATTTTTCTTGCAAGTTTAACTTAACATAACTTACACAACTTCCGAAGTATAACATGGCTTGATAAAGAACTAGCTTCCATAAAAACGGTCTAGTAATTTATTGCCTCCTAAATATAACTGCTCATAAAGTATCAGAAATCGTGGTGTGTGTCTGTTGTACGAAAATGGCTTATTTTTTACTCCTGGCGTAAACACAGTCGTGTTATAGGCTTAATATACATATGTAAGCATATCTATGAGTAGCATCGGAGTTCTTAAAACTGATTTTGATGCAGTTACTTCAGTTCAAGAGTTCAAGCTCGTCAAGTTATATTATTAAAACAGCTCTGAATTTGATGATGGATGGTAAAAGTGTGAAGGAAAAACCAAAAAAGTTATGGTAAATTAATAAACAACATTGAAATTTAATTCTTAACTACCTTATACCTATATAAATACATCCTACCTATATACTAAAAAATAAAAATAAGGCTAAAAATCGAAACATATACCGTGTCCGTGTGGTAGGGTGCCAAGAACGCTGGCTGCATTCCCACGCTGAATGGCTAAAGAGATTCTCTGTGCGAGGAATGAGCCAGCTCTCTTGTCACCAGCAGCGTCAACAAGCTTTGGCGAATTTTTTTAGGTAAATTGTGTAGAAGATAATATTATGCAATAGGTTAATTGGCAAGTTTTTTGATGTCGTTCTGTAACAGCTAACCATAAACAGAGCCGATTATTGAATACAAAAAAAATCAACTTAGAAATAAAGAAGTTACAAGCATTTTATTTTCTTGCTAGACAAAGAGCGCACCAAGAGCGCACTAATAGCAAAGAAGATATAATAATACTACCTAATAGCAGAAATTGAATATGACGTTACGGCCCATGTGTCATACATGTGGCATACTATGTTATTATTTGTGGGAAAGAGACAAAGCATCCCCTCTTAATCCCTACCAAAATCTTTACAAGCTTCTATCTCTGAACTTGATTAGCCAATTTTTATTATTTTTTCAGTTTGTGAATCAAAATTAAGTGCAGAATTCACAAATCTTAATATTTTTAACTAATTCAATACCATTCATCTACCCTATTATGACGTATTACATAGTGAAGTGGCGGAAGGAAATGTACGGTATCAACCCTACCTATACTGCATAAAAGAAAGCTTGATCTCTGCGACAGTGACATTGACATAGAAGATTGTCATTTTTAGAGGATAGTGGTGGAAAAAATCGATTATCAAACAATGTTTTGATGAAATCGAATGAGTGGTTGTAGGTGAGAAATTGGATTTTATTTACTTACTATTATTTAATATCAAGTGTGTACACATGTAAGTAATGTGATGATTTTAATTAAATAAATTATAGATAGATAGATAGATAGAACTCTTTATTGTTTGCACTAAGCACAAAGTAGATACTTAACTTATCTTAAATTAAATTAGTGCCACAAAAATTATAATAACGACGTTTATCACTATTATCGATGCTAATGTAACATATAACTGGGTTTAATTTAATTACACATGTAAAAAATGTTATGATATTAAAATATACAATAAAATTAATAAAAAATTAAGTTTTATTTAAAATATCGTTAGAATAAACTATCGATATTATACTATATAAAGCTGGATTATTTTAAATAAAACTATATCTAAAACTCTGTGGTCACGATCATTCATCGCGCATCACTAATCGGCATGCCCATAAAGTATGACATTGACAGGTACTGTCTGTACTATTAAGAAATTCAGGACTTCATAGGCGTGATTTTTCAGACAGCTGTCGCGGAGATCAAGCTATATTTTATAGAGTATAGTAGGAAATTATGGATAAAAAGATGATGATTTCCTGATTTCTGTACTGTTTGCAAGTTTATGTGATCGAAATGGTTTTTAAATGAATTTTAATTGAATTTATTGTATAATCTATTGTTGAACGTGGTAAAATAAAAGAATCTTGCTGCATTATTATTCAAATATTGAAGTTTAAAGAAACAAAAACAATTGCAGTAATATCTACTCTTCAAATTAAAAGTAACATATTATATTTATCGATGTTTTTATAATTCACCACAAATAAAATAAAGAGCAGAGAAGCTCCACGAACCATAGCTTGTATTGTCATAAAACTATTACCATATTCCAGGCAGCGAGGGGTGGACGATAACTTTTCTTTATAGCGAGAGGGTCTCGTAGACGCGCGGGTAATATGGTGCCCCATTCATGGTAATACAGAACCCTATCGATGGTAATATGAGGATGTGGGAATAATTTGTGGAGATCAAACTCTTTGTTGTTATAAAAGATTTAGAAAAACGACTGTTAGTTTACGGCGGAAATAAAAAAAAAATAACAGAAATGTTTAGCACAATACAAAAAGTAACAAGACCCATTTCGATATTTTAGTCTTGAAGAATAAAAACCGCACTAAAACCTATTACATACATTCAGAAAACATATATGTCAAAGTTTTAAGGTCTTTTCTTGACATTTTGTACCTAAATAGATTTATAATTATTCTATTTCTTTGAGCAAAAATTTTAGTATAAAACAAAATTAAAAAAAAAAGTATAAACCTAACAAAATTGCTACTAGCTTTATCCTCTGTCTCAGCAATGAAATAAACAGTCGACATTTTGTATTTATTTTAAATTATGAACTCAGTTCGTTTGTAATACAAACATAGTTTAAAAAAAAAAACAAAAAAACACGCCTGACACCTAATAATATTTTTTTCATAAATGCATTGTATCGGTCTTTGATAGGAGTGGAAAGTTTAAAGAAAATCTGATCGCTCAAAGTAGGTCAAAATCGAGCTCAAAGGGGTTGGTTACAAGCAAGCAAGCAAACATACAGGTGAAACTAATAAAAGCATGTTAAAAAATAAAATGTATTTAAATAACTTTTAGCAGCTAAATTCTGCGTCTGTATGACTTAACTAAATTCAATATACCAAACTAACCCTTTACTATAAGTACCAATTTATAAATTTAATAATACATTGGTACTTCTTAAATAAACCCAAACGCAAAACTATATACCTACTATAATAAAGTGAATATTTTCTAACACTAAAATTTAATTGCAACTACCAGATATCTTCACTGATTACATACACTAATTCAGATTACCGCCGTTCGAGTGTAAATCCACTCTACTACCGGATTACCAGAACATCGGCTGATTGATTTAGTGCTTTAGGTCCAGGTTCAATGCCTAGCATTACCTAGGTCGAGCCTGATTGATTTGTAGGGACAAAAAGCTGAGGGGATTTGAGCTGGATTAGAATTTTCGGAGACAACACTGAGATAAATGTGTGTTTAAATACCTATAGTAAATACTTGGAGATTAAATGACACTTTGTTCAATAGGGTAAGTATCTTTATTAATTACAACATAGCAGAATAAAATACTAGCCACAGACCATAGAAGGTCTAGACATAATCTAAATCCTCAAACTCGCTGCCAGTTTGCAATCAGCATTACCATGCTGATTTGAAATGTATTTTTTTATTATAATGTAATGACTGAATTAATATCTATGTAAATTGTAATAATATATTTAATGACAATACAGGTAAATAAAAAAATCATGACATAATATTGTGAAACAAACAAGTGAAGCCGGCAAAACTACGCTTCGCCGTGTACAGACACAATTACACACACAAACACGTACAACGAAACTACGCCTTAGCGCGTCAGTCGAACTATGGTGGCGCAACACGAACGCACTCACCACATGTATAAAAACTGGCCTCACGTATCTGTTCACGACGTTTTGTCTTGATTTTTAGGGTTCCGTACCTCAAACGGAAAAAACGGGACCCTTATAGGATCACTTTGTTGTCCGTCTGTCCGTCCGTGTGCATGTCAAGACTCTTTATCTCGGGAACGCGAAAAGATATCGAGTTGAAATTTAAACTGTATACGTATATCTATGATATCTTGCAGTTGTGTAAAAAAAAAACTTCTCAGTTATCGTTTAAAAAAGTTAGAGCTGTTTATGTCGTAAAAAACCGCAAATTTCGACACGCACAAAAATCATGACCTACAGGGAACTTCCCGTTGACATAGAACTATGAAATTTGGCGAGAAGCATTGTCGAGTACACATATAGAAATAAATCTGAAAACTGTACATTTTTATTTGAATCACAAATAAATAGGGCCTCGAAATTCACAAAATATGGGTTCAAAATTCAAAGTGAGTAAATCGTATCATGTAAGGTATCATATAAAAGAACTTCATTAGCACATGCTAAAACAGGTGTTTAATTATTTTAACAATGTCTTATTTTCAATGTATGACGAGAAAAGTGAAAATAAATATAAAATACTTTTTTGTCGATGATTATAGTATACTTAGAGATTTTAACAACTTCCCAATTTCGTGAAATTTTCTGGATTTGTACGGAACCCTCGGTGTGTGAGCCTGACTCGCACTTGTCCGGTTATTTTATTTGGTCTGTAAGTGTCAAATAATTAAAATTCACGGCAACAATTGAAAATCAGTTGATTTTCAATTTATGTCTGTGTGGTTATAGCAGATCTTAAATGCTCATATCACTGTAATGGTTTCTCAAAACTTTGATGAAAATCTGTGGTTTGAAAACTGCGGTGCCACAGACAAAAACATAATATATTCTGTTGGCAAGTTATACCTAGTTGTTTATACGAAAACCTTGTAAACGCGTAATTCAAATGTAGGTACTATATGTGCTCGAAGCATTTTTCTTTCGACAGATTTTATTGCCGTAGTACACTCTTCGCAATTTCAAAATCCTGCAATGTTTTAAAACATAAAACCAATACTAGGACTTTTCAGTGTTCTTACAATCAAAAAAAAAATATCTTGAAACACTGGGTTTTACAAAAGTTACAAGAGGGTTTTTACTATAAAGTCTACTCTTAAGCCTAAAATGAGGTTTTCCAGACATTCAATATTTTTTGTTCAAACGAAATCCCACTCTCGTTACATGCGATTTTACTTTGAAACATGGACGCTGTGAGTATTATGTAGCAATGGATATAAAACCTATAAGACCATGTACATGGAGATATGTGTCATTAAAAGTGTTTTAACGGAGCTATACAATAGAAGCATTTGTATTCGAAAAGTCAATCAAAATTAGCTTTAGAAATCAAATGTGAAATCACTTTTGAAAAACAAGGTAATTTTAATTTTTAGCCAGATTAAACAGAATTATTAGTTTAAGATGAAATAATGTCTGCTTTTGATGGAAAGTGGCTCAGCAATCTAAGTAATCTTGCTCTTATATGCTGTCCGATAAAAATATTACCTATTTTTTTCTAATTGCTGAACACTGTTCTTCTTTAACCCACAAAATGTAGTTTTTTTACTCAGCAGTTCCTGCGGTGGATTTTTTTCATGTCCCATGTCCCGACAACATTTCTTAATATTGAACATTTTGTTCTTATCTAACACACAGTATATAAGTAAATAAACCTTGTCTATGGGTATATTTGCTCCATCGGCTATCGAAGAGTCCCAGTTTTTCGCTCGGCTGTCTCTGTGGTGGACACTTGTCCCGCGTGTCCCGATGTAATAAAACTCGCATTGGGTTGGATTGTCGGTCGCTTGGATTCTATCGGAGATTTTAATGACCGTAGAATGATGAAAAAATCTAAAGTTATGGCATGAGACTGAAAAAAAACTAATGAAGAACACGTACTTATGTTATATGGTGTACTATAAAGATAATTGTTTGTTTGTACTTACCAGAGAGCGCAGCGTAAAGTGTCCAGCAACGATCCTACTGCATGCAACTCGCATCTGACTAGCTTTATTTGAGTTTTGATTAATTATTATCGGCACTTACAGTGCGCACCGCAGGATCGCAAGCCACTTCTAACCAGTTCTATTGAAGATTAGTAGGGGTACACTATGTTCTGCAGTGAACGTTTGATAGCTAAAACGACGACGACAAAGTGCAGTGTAAGAGCTCCACCTATAAGGTAGATAGGCGATTTCAACCCTACTTTTAAAGGGTAGTCTAGATCGTGGCCAAAAAGTATTTAATTTTACTACAATCTCTGATAATTATGCAATATTATTTGGCTCAATGTATAAGCATGCAGCCAGCATGCTGGGCACGCTGGCAACTGGCAGTGGGCTTGAGCGTTTGGATTATCTTTAGACTTTCAAGGGTCTGTGGATGATCTAATTGCTTTTTATGTAGTAGTAGTGTAAGTAGTTTTAGCTTATAAAGTAGTAGTATTATATTTTGTTGAAGTTAATAAAGGCACTTTTGTTCGTAAAAAATATTAAAGTAATTAATTAACATATTACTCAACATTTTAAACTAAATTTATGTGTAAAACTTTTATGAATGAGCGGTACCTACAAAACATGATTTAGTTTATCCCATTAATCGGAAGTTTCTAAATATCATCGTGTATAATGAATCATAATGTTGATTAGTGGCCAGATTAATCCTATTAATGAAATTAGTTTGTTGTTTTCAGTTAAGTAATTAAACTGAGAGTAATTGAAATCCAACCTAATCCAATAATTAATATGGCATGAGATGACAAAATTATTATGCTCATCAGAGTTAGTTTAGAGTTTGAAATTGAAACGGGCTGAATACAGACTACCGCTAAAAATATTTGTATTAAGTTTAAACACAACATTTCAATTGTATTACTACATAGAGTTTCACCAACTTTTGCGATATGCTTAATTAAACAAAATTAAATAACACTGTAGACGTTATTTTGTTTGGTAGAGGTAGAATATTATTTACTTATATGAAACAATTTTACACACATAGACAATTGTTACAATGAGTATTCCAAAAAAAATAGTTTTACAAAACTTACTAGATGGCGTAATAGGCATATAAATTGATCTGTCATTGTCAATTGGAATAGGGTGAGAGAAAGAGAAGCCTATAGTTAAAGTCTCCAATGCTTTACTGAGGTATGACTTGGGGCTACGTTTGGACTTTTTTGGACTATGACGTGACTATTTTGATAAAATATTATCAAAAGTTAATCAAACTTAATACTTGACACTGGCAAATGCACAACAATGCGACGCCAAAACATAAAAAAAATAAGAAGAAGACATCTTGACAATGACAGTACGATTTCCATAGTCAAAGGATCGACGATTTCAAACTATTGTCGCCATCTATTAGATACTTTCATTACTAAGATTATTTTTTATAGAAAACGCCTCATTGAAATAAAGAAATTTACTTGTTTAGTTAATTTTCATTACCCGCATGCATAGTGAAAGAACGTTCACTTACAGGGTTGACAAATGAACTTATTTAGACCGCAAGATTGCACTGCATGCAAACCGCTTACGATTACTCTTATTGGAAATTTATAAGGAAATTTATAGGGTTGAATCAGATATACCGGTTGTAGCTATTTTAGCGTCTTTTTTAGCCATTTTGAATTTTAAAGATTGTGTAGTCAGTTTAAAGGTTAAAACGATATTTTGAAAGATATTTTGACATTCACACAAACAATATTTATAGTTTCACATTGTTTTTAATCTAATTTTGCAATAATTTTGACATGAAATGGCCGAAACCGGGGCAGTGGCTACAAGCGATTAATTACGATATCACATGCGACTATATTTAGTTTGGCATTTCTTGCCCGTGGTCCGCTTAACAAGTTAACTTGGGTGGACTAAGCGGAATTGTTCCAACGCTTACATTTTTTTCCCAGGGAAATCCTTTCATGTATCTCCTGCCCCGGTTAAGGCAAGGTGGTTATGTGGAAGTCCCGTCACTGGTCGGTTTACCCACTAAAAAAACCCTGGGGTGTTTCTGTGACCCACATGAGCTGGAGCGCGGGGACGGTTTCCCACTCGTCCGCGACTCCAGCAGCGGCGCTGCTGGGGGCACATTTTTAAACTTCGCATGCCTGGGAACCTATAAGTATATAAAGTAGTATATACTTATCTCTATGGACACCTTTTTTTCTCGAAATTTATTTTAAATTATCCATTTCACGCAAAACTTCAGTACTGGAAATGGCGATTTTAAAAGAAACTATAGATAAATAGATAATATATATATGTCGAATCCATAAAAGGATCCGCAACAGTTATGGTTATTCAATGTGGTAATGATTTTATACCATCTGACCCAACAATACTTCAGTGTGGCGTGGCGTGGGTTAAGCGGGCGAGGAGACAAATTGCGACGTCACGAACAATCAGTTTATTTCACAGAAGATTACGTATGATTACAATTAAAGAGATAATTTTAAGCGAAGGACATGGCGTTCCGCAGCGTAACTCACGCTGCGACCATTTTATCAAGCACACAACCCGAGCCGTTCCAAACACAGTTCACCATAACCTCTCCGAACCAGCTCTTCTTACCACTCCCAAGTAACATCTGTCAAGTCATCATCGCATTTTCCCGCCCATCGGCCGATCATGCGATATCACTTGAAAACCTCCTTGGAACTAATCAGCAGCGTTTGTTACAAGCGTTACCCCAGGAATGTTGCCACTACCATTCCTAGTCCTTCGAAATTATACTAAGTGGCACTATTTAAAAATAAACTTAAAGCTATTGTCCCGTTACGGCCATCATGACATTCGCACGTCCCGGGCGTTTATCATCAGTATCTGTAACAAAAGAGCAATGTGAATGTTTGTTTATCCACCAACCTAGCGTGGCAAACATGGACCAATCAACCAACGTGGGCAGGCATATGTTTAGCATTGGACTATCAAAAAAGGCACAGAATATTCGTTTACCGCTCGTCCATTCCTGACGTAATGTTACTTTTAGACGTGTTCGAAATGATAACAAGCTATGAAGGTAAATAAGAGATGACTAGACAAGGTTTCTTTACATTACATAGGGTTCGAAAAACAGCGCTCATTAGGATTATTACTCGCCAAAACCACCAAATCGCATACCCGAGACAACAGTGTCCTCCAAAACGCACTCACCCACCATCCAGTAAATGCGCGAATCAGGCCACTGTCTCTTTACCTCAAGTCCATCTGGTATGAGACCGGATAACAGCGTCCCTTCGATCTACGCAAGAACCGGACAACTGCATCCCTTCGACTCAGCCCAGTGCAACTTTCGTACAACCCATCTAAGCAAGAACCGGACAACTGCATCCTTTCGACTCAGCCTAGATTCAGTTTTCGAAATACCCACCAACAAAAATTAAATGAATTCAGTTTTTCTTACCCTCGCTTTTCTTATTACAGAGAATTTAAGAATCACATAAAATATTTCCCTGACCTACCTCCGAAAGTAAAATCTGTGGCAGCATTGTACCAAAAAGTTTGTTGTTGTATCAACAATAAACTTCTTTCATGGTACTGCGACCTCCTTGCGGAAACTGAAAGTTGACTGGCCGAATATCAAAAAAACCAATCATATGTAAGGATCGCATTTACGTAATAAGACCTTGGTTACATAATAACACCGCGCAATGTTTGTTATCCTCCAGCAATGATTCTATAATGTTTAGCATGAATGTTGGAACGCACGATAAGCATGAACGAATTGTGAGACAGTGACGGATGTACGTCATGACATGTAAGAGTGAAAGAGAGAAATAGCGTGATGCGCTGATCTTACGTCCGTAATACGGGCGACGCGACGTCCACTTTAAATGCAATCATTGCGCGCGATACTAGAAAACTTAACACAACTAAGTAAGATTTAGTCAAAAACATGCCGAGCTACTATCTCACTAAAATTGGACGAGCTCACCCGGGGTTTCGTCAGACTGCTTCTCGCAGATTGGTAGTTAGTTGCAGGTGACCATTCCCAGCTTCTCTGGACCCTGGCTGGACCCGCTTCTTCAGACAGGCTGGAGCGATTTGTTCTGGTTAACAGTACACGAAGCAAGCTGTATTCTTCTTCTTCTTTCGGTGTAGATTGTCTTGTAGCATAGCGGTCTTCTATGTTAACATTCGCCATCTTGTTTTGTGATTTGCTTGATAATATTGCTCTGATTAATAGTTGATAATTTTTGATGCATTCTGGAGGATTTTTCTGATGATCCTGCCTCTCCTCTGGTCTGGCCCTTCCATCCCACTTCTGATGTCGAATCCATAAAAGGATCCGCAACAGTTATGGTTATTCAATGTGGTAATGATTTTATACCATCTGACCCAACAATACTTCAGTGTGGCGTGGCGTGGGTTAAGCGGGCGAGGAGACAAATTGCGACGTCACGAACAATCAGTTTATTTCACAGAAGATTACGTATGATTACAATTAAAGAGATAACTTTAAGCGAAGGACATGGCGTTCCGCAGCGTAACTCACGCTGCGACCATTTTATCAAGCACACAACCCGAGCCGTTCCAAACACAGTTCACCATAACCTCTCCGAACCAGCTCTTCTTACCACTCCCAAGTGACATCTGTCAAGTCATCATCGCATTTTCCCGCCCATCGGCCGATCATGCGATATCACTTGAAAACCTCCTTGGAACTAATCAGCAGCGTTTGTTACAAGCGTTACCCCAGGAATGTTGCCACTACCATTCCTAGTCCTTCGAAATTATACTAAGTGGCACTATTTAAAAATAAACTTAAAGCTATTGTTCCGTTATATAATATAAATAAAAAAGGGAAAAATCGTGAAATGTAACGTTAATTAGGAAGAAAACATATTAAAAATATGGTAAATGGTTTTAGAGCTGTCACTGTCAAAGTTCCGTATACGTTCTCAGGCGTGCGAAGTTCAAAAATGCACCCTCTGATCCCTAAGACCCGGCTCAGTTTAGTGGTAGACCTCTTCCACCCTACTTTTCTTGAGAGGGACGCGGAAACACCGAGCACGCACATGATTTTGAAACAGGACGACAATCGAAAATACCCATTCTGCGCGCGGCATATCTACCTCGATGAAACACCGTCTAACCAGTAACCACCATTATGTCGCAATTGGGATCCAGTTAATCCTTCCAAAGTTTTACGGCTCGGTAGACTTTTATCGTCGAACAAATGAGCATATTACACTACAATGTAGCCGCCATGGCGCTTTACGGCCACGGGAATGATGGGCGCAGTTATCCACAGTTTTATTTGCCACTGAGGTCTATACTCTACTAAAACCGAGTGGAAAGGGGTTGTGCGGAGATGGGAGAACGTAGACTGACCGCGCACATGACTGTCTGTGTGGCGAACAAACGCGACGGAAACGTGAAATTTAACAGAAAAATACTTATTTTAATTTCGTATAGGTTCGCGTTTGACTACACACTGCCTGATGTTAAGCAGATGTGCAGTCTAGGGTGTAGCGCACGCTTACCTAGAAGATACCTATTTACTCGGGATTTGAAGACACCCACGTTGTACTTTATACCTCGTATATCTGTGCTACAAAAATCGGTTGCTGCACACTCACATAGTAGCAGAGGTACAGAAGTAAAATATCACCAACACAGGAATCAATCTTAATAATCAAGCAATGCTCCGCAACCATCGACTTGGCATTTTTTCTTTCCTAAATTTTATATTGATGTCCTTGACAATTCCAAGCGGCAACATTAAAAAAATGTTGTTTTTTAATATTTGTAATAATCGATTTTAATCAGGGGAAACAGAGCCTTTGCTTTATTTGGCGTTATTGCCAATTTAGAAACAAGACACTATTGTAAGCGAGGTTAGAATTTTGATATTTATATTCTTCGATAATCAGGAATAGCTTTGAAATTATTTTTATTGTGCAAAGTAACTCATTTTTATGCAAAATAGGGCACATTTGGCTACCAACGCCTAATAGAAAGCAAAATTGTAGCCGAAGATAGAGTAGGTAGACCTAGAACATACCTATTCACTCTTGTCTTGAAGATATCCAAAATCTTTGAGAATACTTTTTCTGAAACGGACTTATTGCCTTCAACGCTCGGTTTAGCTTAAATCTCCGTTCCAGTTCGTTTTGGTGGATTCTGGGCATTATCTTCAATTTTATTCGGCAGTAAACGGCGCGACCGTCTGTTAGTGGCGCTAAGTGAAGTAAGTGAGGGCTCACAGCTTGCCCGCTTTATTCTCTCATATCTTCTGAGACGGGTTTATGGCGATAGTGCAGGTTGCAATTTACTGACTCGAGAATTTGATGGTTATGCTGTAGTAATTTGAAATCTCAAGGGGTGCTAGTGAATTGCATTTCAATATTGGAGGAGATCTGTAGAAGAACCAAGGTTACCGACATAGCCCAGCGGATTGGCAAGTTGAAGTGGCAATGGGCAGGGCACATAACGCGGAGAACTGATGACCGATGGGGTCGAAAAGTTCTCGAGTGGAGACCACGTACCGGCAAGCGCAGTGTAGGTCGTCCACCCACAAGGTGGACGGATGACCTTATTAGGATCGCACTGGATGCAAGCCGCTATCAACCGGTCTTATTGGAAATCATTAGGAGAATCCTATGTCCAGCAGTGGACGCCCTATGGCTGAAATGATGAATGATGATGATGATTAGTTTAGGCCGAACGAATCTAATTTAATGGTGTTCGTGAACACTAGACAATTGATTGATTCTAATATTTTTGATTATTCAAAAATCACTCAACCAATTTCGATAAAATGGACAAAAAAAAACTTCAAAATCAATTCCAAATTGGCGGAATAATTTCGTAACTGTAGGGATGTAGCTTGATTGGGTGTTCCTTAGCGATCATCGAAGTTAAGCAACGTTCAGCACGGTCATTATTTGGATGGGTGACCGCGGGTGGCATTTACAACTGATCGCTGACGTGGCTCAGATGACACGTTAAATTGTAAGTCCTAAATGTCATAACTGGTTAGCCATGTCAGAAGCCCTCAGGCGGCCTAAAAACTCTGACACCAGGGCTAGCCACTCGGCCTATATGAACTTTTTTAATACGCTTTTATTACTTCCAACTGTATGTTTGCTTGCTTGCTTATAGCCAACCCCTTTGAGCTCGATTTTGCCCTACTTTGAGCGATCAGATTTTCTTTAAACTTTGCACACCTATCAAAGACCGATGACAATGCATAAATAAATAAAAAAATAAGAAACAAGTGTGGTTTTATAGTTTTTTTTTTAAACTATATTTTATAGTTTATATCGTAACGTAAAAAACATATAGTCGAAATAAGAACCTCAATCTTTTAATTAAGTCAAAAAAATCTAACATTAAATAGTATAGTAGCAGAGGTACACTAGTGAAATATTACCAAAGTGATATTAACTGCATTCGTAACTTGCAACTTCGGACGCAGGCCCCGGCGGAGCCTTCGGTATTCTTGTTCACTATTCACTCTTAGTTACGTTAAGTTAGTTTTGATGCAGTTCCTAGGAACTCCATGACCACAGGCGGGAGCTGAAAGGCAAGAAAATGCGGTTACGTAAGTATTTATTTTTATTTTATTTACAACATTAATAGGTGGGCAGTTACAGGTTGGTTACAATCTTATGTTGTCATGTAATAAAGGCGGGCGCATTGATCCACCTATATTATATTACAACATAAGATTTAATAAAATGTAAGATCTAAAATATATAAACTACCTTAGAAATAATTTAACATAAAAAAGTTGTGGTAACAATAATCATCAGACAAGTAAAAAATCACAGACAATAAAATTTAGCAGCAAGAACCTAATCTGGTGGTTTAAGAATTAGATGCTTAACCCTACCATAAAGATCAATTGTCATTCTGCGAAGCTTCGGTGCAATTAAATAGATCTAGATCTGAGTTCCGTTTCAGTAGAGCATTGAGTAGAGTATTATCTGTGTAACTTTTGGTAAACGAAATTTTATTATCACTTCATTAAAACTCGCGTGAGAATACATTATATTAAATAAAACACCGGTTTTCACTCACGTATGATATACGGCCGGGCCGCTGGGAAACCCGACCGGTTTCGGAGTAAAATTAGTACTCCTTCATCAGGGAATACGC
This sequence comes from Hypomecis punctinalis, assembly GCA_949316475.1. Taxonomy (NCBI): domain Eukaryota; kingdom Metazoa; phylum Arthropoda; class Insecta; order Lepidoptera; family Geometridae; genus Hypomecis; species Hypomecis punctinalis. Next base: position 5,753,253 of record OX438804.1, on the reverse strand, counting down.
GCGCTCCCGTCGACTCGACGTTGACGTCCAGTGCGCGTGCGCCAGTCGACGGGAGCGCGCGTATTCTCTGATGAAGGAGTACTAATTTACTCCGAAACAGGTCGGGTTTCCCAACGGCCCGGCCGTATATCATACGTGACTGAAAACCGGTGTTTTATTTAATATGAAATTTTATTAGTTCTGCAACTTTTTATTTTTGTAGACTTATCCATTTATTAACTGAATTTAAAATTTTTACAATAATTATTTTTTAAAAATTCTTCTATCTAATCTTGCCAAATATTATCTAAATTGGTGATGAACAGCGCTAGGGCAAATTTACTCTCCGCTTGAGGTCAATAATTGCTTGCTGGGTCAATAGTCATGTTGTCGTTCATTATTGTTCATTCGCTACACAAATTACCAAAAGCATTATAACACTTTATTCTAATCCACCAACGGCGCAAAATGAATTGTTTCATAATAAATTGTCGAATAATGAACCCATAAAATCAAGCTAAACTAAACGCAAAGCTTCATATCGTTAAACCCCAGTTAGTACATGCACTCATATTTTCCTGCACACGAGCTATTCTGAGCTAATATTAAACTAATTACTGATTATAAGCTTATTTTACACTCAAAGATATGACACAGCAGAACTGTGAGCGATTTCAAATATATGCTTCCAAAGTAAATTACCTAGTTTCCACCAATAGACATGATGACTGGGTAAAAAATCATTATTTTAATTAGTCTGTAAGTTAGATTAATTAAAAATATTGGGCACGTATTTTTTCTTACGTTGATTAAACAATAAATGGCAAAGATAAACCTCGGCAAAGTTCGGGAGGTAAAGGTCGTGACGTAACTCTTTGACAAGTCTAAACATTTTTATGTGACTAGTGACGTCATGCGGAAATTTAACGGGCTTTTTAATTGACATAATAAAAAACGCTTTTTTTATAATTATCTACTTGACGGACTAATTATATTTTTAGTCATGCCTATTCTAAGCGCGTAAGATAAACATAGGTATCAAACTAGTTTAAATTAACTAATAAATACTCTTTATTTATTTATACCTTTTTTATTTCAAATAGGTTTGCGTTTGACCGCACATTGCCTGATGTTAAGCAGATATGCGGTCTAGGATGTATCACGCTTACCTAGATGATATCTATTCACTCGAGATTTGAAGACACCTACATTGTACTTTAGCGGAAAGACAGACTCAGGCAAAGGGTTCCACATTCTGGCAGTTCGTATGAGGAATGTGGACTCAAAACGCTTGGTTCTAACGCGTGGAAAGTCCACTATAAAAAAAGGGTGGCGCTTTGGTCGCGTCTGTCTAGCCGTACGATAGAAGAAAGGGGCAGGTGGGACCAAATTGCGCAACTTCTGGGCGCACTCACCGAAGTGTATCCGATAGTAGGACACCACCACCCTACGTCGATGCACGAGACTTTGCAGCTTCGACTCAGTCAAGATTTCGTTGCCTATCAGCCTCCTGGCTCGCCTTTCAATGGACTCCAAAGCTTCCAACTGATATTTGGCAGAGCCATCCCAAAGGTGAGAGCAGTATACCATGCAAGACCTGACTTGCGCTTTACAAAGACTAAGCAGTTGCTTAGGTATGAAATACCGTCTCACCTTAGAGAGAACACCAAGTATTATTGAGGCTAATTGGGCTTTTGACTCTAATATGTCAAAACTGATTAAATAAATTATAAATATTAGTTAACTAAATGATTACACTGATTTTATTATGTATAAATTATTCCAATCTGTCCCCCGGATCTGTCCCCCGGGGGACAGAACGGAAGAAAAAATTCTTAAGTCTTTTATAGGATTGGTAAAGTTTAAACTCTAGTTTCATTTGTTTGCTGTTCATTAATATTCAAGTTTGCTAGCTATGCTATTGCATGCAACGACCTCATCTCTTTAGCTCAAATCTTTATCAAACATTATTATTTATTACATTACGTATTAGTATTCTGTCTAGATCAATAGCTGACAATCTTAGCTTGCATCCCTTCTCATAAATATCTGATTTTATTGACCCGTTTCCACCAATACTAAGCCACGCTGCGTATTAAGAAATTAAAGGACTCTGAAGCTATTTTTATGGTGCTTCATACACTAGGTTTATTTTCAAGTTATTTTCGTGGTTAAAATTTCAAAAATTTGTCGCGTCCGTAGGACTTCAACCTTCATTAACTGATTTGGTTTCCTTCCTTGTATGCTTTAAAAATACCCGTTTATTAAGCTAGATCCCATACTGACGCGCACGCCAAGATTAACTGTTACCAACTTTAAACGTTGGTGGCGCCACCTTTGACTCTGCTAAGCGAATATCACACATATCCCTATCTATGAAGCTTCGCACATAACTAGTGGAAAATTAGCTTTAACATGCCCTGCATAACTCATTCAGTTTCGTTTGAATATTTCTGTTGTAATTTCTCGTTTGCGGAGTGTTCCTCTGCAACAGTGGAGTACTTTTGAGAGCCTTCATTATTACGAGTTTTATTACTGGGAGATATTTTGTTTCTATTAAGTGCAGAGCTGCAGTCAACAGCTGGAAATAATTACATCATTCTCAAAGTATTCATGAATTCAGCCACAATAGATTTACTTGTAGAGGTGCTTGTAAGTCTCCACTTTATGAGCTTGTATACTACTTTTATAGTTTTAATAGCAGATTCGCAGAAAACCTAAGCTTTTCTTTCATGAAAAGTATATAGTTCATGACCTTTTAAAAATATATCAATGCCCAAAAAATATTAAGATGTTCCGCTGTTCTGTTGCTGCATGATGCCGGAGCCACACATTGGCTAAGTTGTAAATTGTAGTTTTGGTTCCAACTCTGCAATTTGTAGATTGGTTTTGGACTTATATTGGACGCAAACCAAACAAAATGATTGGCTATTCAATTCTTAGCCAAGCTTGGACTCATGTCATCCAACGACATGACAAAGTAACAAACAAACCAATAAACAAATGAACATACCGTCGTTTTTGTAAAATAATATTTATATTTTAAAAAACTGGTATTAATAAAGGTTCGCACTCGTAGCCCTTAACTAATATTCAATGTGCCGGGGGTGCCTTGGATCAAACACGAATTCTTAAATAAAAACCAACTACTGGCAAGCGCAGCGCAAGTGCTCCACAGACTTGGTCAGAAATCAGAAATCGTTTATTGCAACACTATGTACAAAGATGTTATAATAAATATTAGTTCCAGTAGTGGACCCATTACGGGCGTGCAATATTAAAAAAAAAATTAAAAAATTAACTTGGCTAGACATAACTGTACATTGCACAAGATTACTTACATGAAATGTATTTTGACTTTGACTGCCTCGGTGGCTCAGTGTTTAGTGACCCTAACTTCTGGATCAAAGAGGCGTGGGTTCGATCCCCACTCAGGGCAAATATTTAAGTGATGAACATAAGTGTTTGCTCTGTGTCTGGGTGTTATTTAGTTACTATCTATATAAGTATTTATTTAAAAATAAGTATATGTAGTATAACAGTTTCTGGCAGCCATAGTACAAGCTTTGCTTAGTTTGGGGTCAAAGGCCGTGTGTAAGATGTCCCAAAAATATTTATTATTTATTTATTTATTCACTTAGAGAATAATCAAATTAAGTACTATTCAAACTAACTATACCGAACACTTAAGTGTTACGAGTAGATCTATTATACATTTTATTTAGGTACTTTGATATGACCTAATTGAACAGAGGGCTCACAAGATTAATAATAAACCAATGTTATAAAGTAATAAAAATATTATTAAATAAATCTTTGAGCAAAGTTAATAATACACTAAATATTTATCTTTACTATCAATGAAATATTCTTTCAAATTATAGAAAGCTTTATAGAGCAACCATTTCTTGAGGTTTTTGCTATAAAAAGGACCATTTAAAGATTTCAAAGCAAATTAAGTAGGTAAATTAAGCAAAGTAGGTAAATTATTATAGACTTTTATTGCAGTAAAATATGCGTTTCTGTGATATAGAGCGTTATTTGCTTGAGGAATATATATGTTTCTATAGTATTATAGAATATATATGTTACTATAATATTAATGTTACTATTGGTGGACCCACAATGTAATCAAACCCACAGAAACACTCTGGATACAAACCGGTTCCAGCAGGTCTTATTGGAAATCCATAGGGGAGGCCTATATCCAACAGCGGACTTCCTATGGCTCAATCAATCAAACTGTATTTTCAGGCACTTACTGTAAGACGAAATTAAAGTAGTAATAACAGTAACAACCCTCTTAAAATCACTCGTTCTTACGACGTATGTTTTTACATATTTTCCTTCTACTAGCTCCGGTTGGTTATTAAACCATGCTATAAACCTAGCACACTTTTATCCTAGCAATAAAAAGAAATCTAGTTCAGTACTTTACAAAACGTTTCCTGTATACAGCGAATTTCCCAAAAAGCGTGTTTTTATTTCATAACTCTGCCAAAACGGTAACAGCCGTACATATTAGCATAAACAGCTAAACACCTAGCCTGGAATTACGACTGAAAATGCTGAACAATTTTGTAACAAACTTTGTTCGTACGTTACCAAAATGCTGGGCTGCATAATAATAGCGTATAATAGTCTCGCAGCGTCGTGTTTTATGTTGGAACATTTACGGCTCGAGCTCCCTAACAATCATTAAATAAAGCAAGCTACAATGAATAGTTGAGAAGCTGCTGGGTTATTATTTTACGCGTTAAAATTACAAAAAGGATGGATTTTGATTGCATATTATAAAGTGAAGCGAATGCAACAAAATTATATATATTGGTATGATAATATGATTAACGAAACGAACCTTTTTTAGGATTCCGTACCTCAAACGGAAAAAACGGAACCCTTATAGGATCACTTTGTTGTCCGTCTGTTCGTCTTTGTGTATGTCAAGACTCTTTATCTCGGGAACGCGTAAAGATATCGAGTTGAAATTTTAACTGTATACGTATATATATGGTCTCTCGAAGTTGTGTAAAAGAAAAACTTCTCAGTTATCGTTTAAAAAAGTCAGAGTCGTTTATGTCGTAAAAAACCGCAGCGCCTCCAGACGGAGCCGATCAATTACGGACTGATCCAGCAGTTTGCACCGGTGGATAGCCCGCACTTGGTCCGATAGCCGTTGGGCAGTCACGGCCACAGTCGGTTCAAGAGCCTGAAAGAAAGGCAGCATTCTGGTACAGTACGCTGTCATGTTGGTTCCCCCCTCTGCGCTCTGTAGTCCCAAAGTACGCGCGCATGCAATTCTCATCACACACACAAAAATCAAAACCTACAGGGCACTTCCCGTTGACATAGAACTATAAAATTTGGCGAGAAGCATTGTCTTAAAGTACACATATAGGAATAAATCTGAAAACTGTACATTTTTATTTAAATCACTAAAAAAAATAGAGCCTCAAAATTCACAAAATATAGGTTCATAATTCAAAGTTAGTAAATCGTATCATGTTAGGTATCATATAAAAGAACTTCATTAGCACATGCTAAAATAGGTTTTTAATTATTTTAACAGTGTGTACTTTTCGTCGTATGACGAGAAAAGTAAAAAAAAAAGAACTTTTTTGTCGATGGTTATAATATAGAGATTTTAATAACTAAGTTCCCAATTTTTTGAAATTTTCTGGATTTGTACGGAACCCTCGGTGTGCTGACTCGCACTTGTCCAGTTATTTTTTATGATGTTGGATGTACGATATGAGAGAATTAAGTTTTTTATGTATATACAATCATAATAGGGCTACATTAAGCCACCAACTTGCTTGATAGTAAGCATTTTTGTAGCCAAGAATGAAGTATTGTGACCTAGAAAAATTCTATTTACTCTTGCTTTAAAGATACCCAGATTGTAATTGTCAGAAAATAACGGTGGTAGGGCATTCCAGTCCAGGCGGTCAAAATTAAATTAAGTCTGTCTTCCAAATGGTGCCCAAAATAAATCTTATCATAGCACTATAATTTTTACAATGTTTTAAATAAAATGCATATTTTTAGATTAACATACGACCTTCCTTCTTATCTAGAAAAAAATCCTCTAAAACTGCTAGGTAAATATAAAACATAAAAATTAAAAAAGAAATGATTAAACAGCAGCTCCTTAAATAACCACAACCCCAATAATGAAGCCTCAACCTGGCAGCGGTGATCCATCGGCCCTGTTCGATACGTGGAGTTAGACTGTGCCAGAGCGAAGCGGAGCGAAGGTGTATGCAGTTGGGAGAATGTTAATGTCCGTAAGATGGCGTTCAAAAAGGGCGATTCACGCGCGATCACAATAGCGCGAATATCATATACTCGTATATAAAGTCCAATACTTTCATCAAGATGGAATCATGCGACTTATAAGATTGTACGTAGCGTGGATAGTACGCGGGACTCTGGACTCGCGCAAAAACACACAACCGACGACCGATTCCACGTACTACGTGCGATTATAATTGTGACACTCCATTGGAACAGGCTCTAAGCCTACTACTAAAATGCCATATTTACCTACTTAACAAAAAAAACTCAGTTTTACTCACGATTGTGTTCCACATTCTGGCTGTAAGATTGTGTATTGTTACCTCATTAGGCAAATGTGGTAATTATTCAGTACACATACAATTATAGATACAGCCTTGGCCAAAAGTATTAGGTACCCTGTATTTTCACTCTATCTCCTAAACTAATTTCACTCCTTTTTGGCATTTTTAACAAAATTAGGTGTCAATTTAATCATATCAACAGAAATGAAAGCTTGTTTATTTGTTAGAGTCCAGAAAACAAGTGACCAAACTGATAAGACCGAAAAAAAACCGAATTCTCGATCACCAGGTGTTTTATGACCTTTACAAAGAGCCGCTTGATATTCTAAGAAGTTATTTATGACCCCGGTAAGTCATTTAAGATAAGCACTCAGTTATTGGTTGAGTAGTAAACATGCATTTTGATTTTTTAAAGGTGCCTAATACTTTTGGCCAAGGCAGTAGTATTGTAGACTGTATCTACAATATTCTGCCGATCTCCACACATAGAGATGTACTTTGCTCAGCTCTGCTTCGATCTGGTGGAGTTTGGGCCTTACACAGGAAACACGGGTACAAGGCTGGCAATAATTGTAGCTATTAATATTGTAACATACAACGACCACGAGCACTGTTCGACGTGATATCAAGCTTTATAATTTTCCAACAAATCATAATGGTTGCGTTGTTCGAATAAATTAAAATAAATTGAGTTGTAGAGAGGCATGCATTGAACGTTTGTGTTGGTATTATAATATGTACATTATGTCAATCATCATTATCAGTTTTACGACCATTTAGTTGAGTTGCAGGGTTACCATAACGTACTTTGGAGTTGGAGTTTAAGCTATTGGAGTAAAACTATAACAGCTCTTTAAAAAATTGATCTTCCTCAGTAGTAGAAATTAGCGTTTTGAAGTGAGTTGTTCCCAAAAAATGCACTATTCGCCCCAAACAAAATCCCAATTACCTATTATTCTGTGCCAATTACAACAACAGTTCGATGAAAAGTTACCAAAATTATTTGGAAATATAATGTGATTTAATTTAATTACGTTATCTTAGCACTCATTTTAATAATTAGTTACAAAAACTTTAATAAGTCTACGTTTTGATTTACGTAGCAATCGTAGCGCTCGTAGCACTTTTTATTGCTACAGGCACTACGAAATCTTTCTAGAACCATAGACTTACCTCTGTAGTACTACAATTCGCTACGCCGCGTAGAGCACGATCGCTTCTATTGCTACATTATTCAAAACGTAGACACGCCTTATGATGTAGAGAATTGTAATACTAAATTATAAATAAGCCATGGAACGTCCACTGCTAAATCAATGTCTCGACTATAAAACTGTAAAAGGACTGGTTGTAAGCTACTCTGTTTCTCCTTATACCAAGAAAAATACGGTTTCCTTTAACTAGTATATTATATCTGTATGGCTCTGTTCATCACAATCGTTAGGCGTGCCCGCGGCCACAATCATCGCATGCCGGCTCCGGCATAATTGTGCCCACTAATTGCAATTACATGGATCCAATTGAATTTTTATGAGCTCATGGTAGCCTGATTGCCGGATGCACAAAATAGGGAAGCACAGAAGCTAAACATCATACGATGCGCGCTCAAGACATAAATACATCGATAAAATAATTATTTATTCACGGACCAGGAAATCTTGATTCATTGATAAAGTTTTACCAAACACCATTTACAGTAGATACTCGTAGATTTGTGTATATAAATGGAGCAATGATTCTATTTTTTAAAAAGGGGTGTGTTTATTTTTAAATCAATTCAAGCCTTTCAAGTGACCCAGCAAACTATTTTTAACGTAGTGATTTTCCGTTATAAGTAATATTTTTAGACACTTAAAAATTCAACGATTTGTAAGACATGCTTCAAATTTATTAAGATTTTTAGACTCTAAAAATTCAACGATTTGCTAGACCTGCTTCAAATTTAAGCCAATGTGGAGAGGACACATCATAAAACTCAGGTAAATCACATGTTTGGAGAATTATTTTTCAAATTTTACAAGTTTAAAAAGAAACACGTGAATCAGCTCAAAAATCACCAAGAAAAATAACACGTAATAGAATCACGAAGAACACAATCGAATCTAAACTTTCTTTTTTGAAGTGACCAATTAAAAGCATACAACTGAAGAGGGCTTTCTTTTAATACCATCATTTTTGAAATCGGTTGAAAATAATGAGCTATGGAGAAACGAGGAAAAGCTAACATTCTGATAGTTCTTCTCCGTTTAAAAAAACCGGACAAGTGCAAGTCAGGCTTCCACATCGAGGGTTCTGTACAAACACGTTGTTAAAATAATTAAAAACCTGTTTTAGCATGTGCTAATGAAGTTCTTTTATAATACCTTACATGATACGATTTACTCACTTTGAATTTTGAACCCATATTTTGTGAATTTTGAGGCCTTATTTTTTTATGATTTAAATAGAAATGTACAGTTTTCAGATTTATTCCTATACGTGTGCTCTGAGACAATACCCTGTAAGTTTTGATTTTTGTGAGTATCGAAACATGCGGTATTTTACGGCATAAACGGCTCTAACTTTTTTAAACGATAATTGAGAAGTTTTTCTTTTACACGACTGCAAGAAATTATAGATATAGGTATACAATTTAAATTGCAACTCGATATCTTTACGCGTTCCCGAGATAAAGATTCTTAACATACACACAGACGGACAGACGGACAACAAAGTGATCCTATAGGGGTTCCGTTTTTTCCGTTTGAGGTACGGAACCTTAAAAATAATAAAAAAAAATTAAGCCTTAAACTTATATGTCAACAGCGTGAAATGTAACACCTTAGAGCTCGGGATGAAATTATACGTAGCCTAAAAAAATACAATAGTTTCCGTAAAGTAACCCTGTAAAAACGAATTAACCTGTATTTTGGAAGTCAAAGAATAAAGAAAAAAAAAAAAAAAAAAAAAAAAAAAAAAACAAAACCAAACTGAGAACTTTCCTTTTTAACCGACAAAACGGAGGATGTACTCGAATTTCGATTATTATTTTTTAATGGAAAGAGTATACTTAAAGTTGGTCCCATTAAAATTTTATCCAGAGCAACTGATCCATTTTCGATCAATCAACGATAATGTGAAAAACGCTTCATCAGTCGGTGCGAAATATTCTTGAATTCTGTACAAGGTTGAAGTAGTTCATGCCATTTTTTGCAAAAAAATAAATCAATATAAGTCGGTTCAAAATTTTGCAGCAGCTTCTCTTCTGTTTTCCTGGTATTCTGCGCCGGAAGCGCGTGAGCCGGAATGGTCGTGTCGAAATATGGCGGAATGTTGTGATGACGGTCAGTTTGGACCCTGATACGGATCAAAAGGAACAATTATGGCCAGTATAATGTACACGCTTGTTTCGAAACATTTCATTTATTAGCAGGAGTACAAATTTATTTTTTTATTCTTTGATATTTTGTTGATCAAATTGAATGACAAAACGAGCTAATCATGTAGATACGTCATTCGCTTAAAGTTCACCAGTTCACGGGTCAAACGTGATTTGTTAAAACATAATTAAGTCATGATCGACTTCACCGTGTAAAGGATTCGCGAATATTTCGCGCGGATTGATGTAGCATTTTTTACATTTTTGTTACTTTATTAAAAATGGCGTAGCCGATTTCAGTAAAATTTAAATGGGACCGATTTTGAAGTATATTCTTTCCAATAAAAAAATAATCGAAATTTGAGTAGCTTTTTGACTGACAAAATGGAGCACCGTTTTGTCGGTCAAAAAATCAATATGTCCAGGCAATTCATATACCATTATTCTTATATTCCGAGACTTTCTCGCAATGAAAATAAAAGTTTAATAAACACCACTTTTTCTCGATGTTTTAACTAAAGCATTCCTTCCAACTAAAGCATCTTTGTTAACATGTTAATTTGGTGCATTATAATAAATAATATTTTTATTTATAAATATTTTTCAAAGTTAAGTTTAATCTAAAAAACTGGTTGTTCGTGAAGTCGTTTTAAGGACGATAATAATTATTCGTGAAAGATACACTAGAAAACATTGTTGAATCAACAACTACAACAAGCCAAACGCAAAGGCCAATCGTGTTTTTCTATCGCTTGTTCCGCGGTCTCGCTTGTAAGGTCGGATCAGGCGGAACGTGACACTTTTTCATGCGTGCAGGCGGTGTACATCGATTTATAAGTCGTTATCACATCAAAAAAACAAAACATTGTATCACGCTTAGATACTCAAAACATAGAATAATTACTAGAATTTAGTAGACTTAAAATTAGATACATAAAAAACAAGAATAAAATACTAGGTAGCGTATAATAAATAGATATTAGAAAATAATTAGTGATAATTTAGTATATAATTATAAAGTTGTAGCGTTCTGTATCTTTGCAAGAAATAAAAGGCTATTTTATTTATTTTATTTTTATATCACGTCAAAACGTTGTTATTTAATTCAAAATACGAGGAAAACGGAATTTACCTAGTAATTTTGAATTGCAATGACTGAACTAGTTTTGCACATTCCACAGACGAAATCTCGTAAAATCTTTGAAGGCATTATTTAGTTAGTACCTACCTTCTAATATCTACGAGATAAGATAACTATAACGAAGTAAATAAGTATTAAGTAATTCCTTTGGAACAGTAATTAATTTATTCATTTCGTGATCTCAAAAAGCTAAACCAGCATTTTACATCTTTAAAACTAAAGTTGTTCTGCAACGTGAAACGGAATAAAATCGTGCTTTTTCTGGAACGTAAAACAGAAAATTTTTCTACAATCTATGTTCAGATACCAATTTCCATTTAATTACTCTAGTTTTCATAACAAGATGGTAACCTACTAAGATTTTGTTGGATAAGCATTTTCTAGTGAATTTTTCTGCATGTTCGAACAGCAAAATTAATTTGTACACATTGCTTTTAATCGGTTAGAAAGCTTTCGTGAAATGCAAAAAGTGAGTTGATGTTTGCATGTATTTGTGTCTTTTTATGGTATTACTAGTTTTTACCCGCGGCTTCGCCCGCATAATATTTTGATTTTTGTGCTATCCCATGGGAACCCTTTATTTATCCGGGATACAAAGTAGACTATACCACTTTCCGTCTTTCAAAACCGAGGCCCTACCTTACCAAAGGATGGATTAATAAAGTAGGAGGAAAATCGAAAAAATAAAATATAAAATAAAACCGTTTAAAAAACGATTTAACGGTTGTTCGACAGTTGTTTTTTTATGACATTTCTTAAAGCGCACTAGAAAAGCTCGCAGATAGCAGAATTTTTCGTAGTTACTCATCCTTATATTATGAAAAATTTACGCAGTATCATTATAATTTATAGCCTATGCGTTATTCTAATATATAAGCTATATTATTGCAAAGTTTTATCCCAATCCGTTCAGTAGTATTTGCGTGAAAGAGTAACAAACATCCATCCATCCATCCTCACAAACTTTCGCGTTTAAAATATCACTAGTTTTTACCCACGGCTTAGCCCGCATACGCAATATATCATTATAATTTATAGCCTATGTGTTATTCTGATATATAAGCTATATTAGTGCAAAGCTTCATCTCAATCCGTTCAGTAGTTTTTGCGTGAAAGGGTAAGAAACATCCATCCATCCATCCTCACAAGCTTTCGCGTTTATAATATTAGTACGAAGGATATTATATTATAGTAGGATAAAAATGCATATTTGAGAAGACATTTTGAAAGCTGAAGTATAAACTATGAAATCTTATTTTTTTACTATTTTTATTCCACACGTGAATATAAGTTTTAGTATTTTTTCTAACCATGGTTATGCTATGGACCAGCTCTGGACATTCAGATATATATATAACGAAAAGTGTAATAATACTACTATGTTCTGAGGTTGTTTGGAAGAAGTCGTTTAAAGCGATAAGGTCGACGATTGTTTCACTGTAAAAATTGTTTTGTTTTGTTAGTTATTTAATATTTGTTTGGTGTAAAAATTAACAATTAATGTTATTAAATATCAAACAATTAATTATAATTGTGATATCGTCAAGAGCCTACAATCAGTCCAATATCAGTGCTATGGCTGAAATAACGTCAAAAAGAGATAAAAGACGTAACAAATCATCCAAAAGAGTTCTTTAATAAAAAAGAAAAAGAATCACAGAGGCTAATTTTTTAACACGTAAACTGCGATAAAATTGGAACGGGAAGGAGAAATGCAGCACAAAATACGTATCGAATTAGAAACGAAATAGCAAACAGAAGTAAGCACTCGGTTCGGAACTTGAAAGGAATTCTTACAAATAGGAAATTGTTTATACGCTACGACACGAGAATAGCATGGCGACGTAGCAGCGTTCTACGTCGTATCAAAGTAGTCGTAGCAATTTTTATAACATAGCAGAATCGAAACAATGTTGCTACGTCGCTACGATGCTGTTATGTCGTACGAAATCTTATGAAACTTGCTACAATACTATTGCTACATTGCGATGAAGTTGCTGCGTCGTACGAAAGATGCTACAACGATATTGCTACAATGTTGATACGTCGTACGAAAGTTGCAACAACAATATTGCTACATTACTGCTACGGCGTATGAAATTTGCCACAACGATATTGCTACGATGTCTATGCGGCTAGACTACGACGAATGAAAGTTGTTACAACGTTATTACTACATTGCTATGGTGCTGCTACGATATACAAAAGTTTCTACAACGATATTACTATATTGCTGCTACGACATAGGAAACTTGCCACAACGATATTGCTACAATAACGATGCGACTACGACGTACGAAAGTTACTACAACGTTATTCCTACAATGCTGCTACGGCGTAGGAAATTTGCCATGACTACATTACTGTGATGCTGCTACATCTATGCCGCAATATACTGCAAATAATTTTGATTTTTTTAGTCAGTACTTACAGTAGTACCTACTTAAAGTTTTATTCAATGCAAATTTATCAAAACTTTTATAAAGAAATATTATTATTAGTAATTTAACTGACTTATAAATGTAAAAAATATATGTGATGTTGTAATAAAAGTATTAAGTAATACTTTGAATAACTAACTTAGCTATATAAAATATTATGAAATGTGCATCAATTTTGACTTCTCACTTTTAACTGATCGGTTCATATAAAACTAGATTCACCAATTGAATTCAGTGTGCTGTGGTGCTGAAATATTTCCCAATTCCATTAACAGTGCATCGGTGATTCAATTACCTCAGTGCCGAGTTGTTGCGGTCAACTTAGTTTTACCTTCAATTAAAATTTCCTGCCTTTTACAAAATAATGAAGTGAAATTCGATCAGCGCTCTTTGGGTTTTTTTCAGGATGGTTGTTAATAATAGAGTACAGATTGTTAGTAAAAATAAAGCAATTAATAAAGAAACCCGTAAAATTTATATTAGTTTTCATTCTATGTTGTTTGTAGTACCTGTACCAGCCTTTTTAATAGTCCACTGCAGGACGTAGGCCTACCCACGAAGGGTGATTGGGCCATATCCACCGCGCTGGCCCAGTGCGGGTGGTGGATTCACATACGCCATCGAATTTCTTCTAAGGACGTACGCAGGTTACCTCACGATGTTGAGAAAATGTGTGAAATTCCGTACATAAGTTCCAAAGAAAAGAAAAGATAAGAGCCGTGGTGGTCAAGAGGTAGTGACACCCGCCTTACAATCGTGAGGTCGTGGGTTCGAATCCCCGGTCCCGTACCAATGAGTTCTTTGTTTGTAGTATTAGTGTATAATTATATAATTATATATTAGTTAAATGATAATGCAGGTAATCAATTTTGAAAAAGGTTTGTGATACAGGGGTTTGCTTAGCTGTTCACGTGCCAAAATTCGAGTACTACAATTAATTACTATGTACATAATTATTTTTCACAAAAACACACAGACGATCGTAGAAACTCCTATTTGGAAGTTGGTTAAAAAGAGAATAAATTAAAAGAGATTGCTTCGGTGGCTCAGTGGTTAGTAACCCTGACTCCTGGGTCAAAGAGGCGTGGGTTCGATCTCCACGCAACCATTTATGCGATGAACATTAGTGTTTGCTCTGTGTCTGGGTGTTTAGGTTCTATCTATATAAGTATGTATTTAAATATATACAGGGTTATTTCTAATCAATTAGCATCCTTCTAGGGGCTTATTCTGTACATCAAAACTAACAACTTTTGTTCTACGACTATCGTGAAAACTCAAAAAATAAATCAGCTGTTCCATAAATTTTATCGCGGGTGAACTATGTTTTTCTATGGAACAACAATTTTTTTTTGAGTTTTGACGAAAGTCGTAGAACAAACGCTGTTAGTTTTGATGTACAGAATAAGCCCCTAGAAGGATGTTAATTGATTAGAAATAACCCTGTATGTATAAAAATTTAGTATATCAATCTATGGCAGCCATATCTTTGCTTATAAGCTTTGCTTAGTTTGGGGTCAGAGACCGTGTGTAAGATGTCTCCAAATATTTATTTATTTATAATAAAATAAGTTAAACCATTAGAAAATGACACATTACAAACATATAACCAACATACGCTGGTAAAAAAATATCTAAACAAATAAACATAACAATGATTCTATCGGAAAAGCAAAGCAGAAAAACCAGTAAAATAATATCACAACTCACAATCCCAAACAGCCGTATTAAATCCAAACTAGAACAAACAGGTTTTAACCGGTTCCCTTTGCTTTTTGCCAGAGAACAAACGGCAAAATGAATGTTAAGCAGCCTGGAACAGGCGTTGAACATGGTCGAAACCAGAAGGATTCTCTAGCTGTACTAAAATAAAATGCATGATGCATTTGATTTGTTGAATGGTACCCTTAACTTATAAGCCTACGACAGAGTGGAAATACACTAATTATTTATTCAAAACAAGGATTTGAAGATGAACTTCCGCGAAGTAACGCCTGATTCAATAAACTATCTTTATAGTTAGAGATGTTTATGATGATAGTTAAACCACCTTTTTGGTATAGTAAGTAAAGCATACTGCCACCCACACGTGTATCTTTCTTGAATAATCCTGTATTTAGAGCAGCTTTTAAAGCTTCACTTTTTGAGCGTGAAAGTCCTTCTGGTTTCTTCTGCGTTCGAAGTAAACGGGTATCTTTTATCCATTGGCCAGATTTAAAATATGTTCCTGTCTTTGCAGCGCACTCGTGAAAAATTATAGCGTAGGTTTTTGTGTTATGACTTTCGAGTGCGAAAAGTGTCGGGATTTAGTATTCACAGGCAGCATGGTACGTGCAGTCTCGACAATCGTTTTCTTTACTTCTCTTTTTTTTTGAAGAACTTAGTTTATTGTTTTTCTTATTTATATTTTTTCTCTACAGACCTCTGTAATAAAGTGTTTTGATAATTGTGTTGAATCGAAGAGGAGAGGCTAAAAGGCATAGTTATAAGATAATGTGTTTAGATATGACACTTGTGCAATAATAAAGTAATTATTAAGTATATTTGGCATTACACATATTATGTAGTTTTGATTATATTAAATTTCGAGCAAAGTTATATCCATGTTATGATTTTATTTTAAGTGCTTTCCATACTAGATTTTTATCTCAAAGAGTTATCTTTGTGATAAGCATTCCAAAAATATGAAGCGAACGCAGGAACGCTATAAGTTGGTGTAATATAAGCACTTCAAAAATTTGACGCTTGCGTAGGAGACGGGCTGGCTCAGTTGGTTAGAGCGTCGGGCTAGTGATCCGAAGGGGCAGGTTCAAATCCTGCGTTCGCTTCAGATTTTTGAAATGCTTAGCGCAAAGATAACTCTTTGAGATAACGTTATATCCTTATCCCGGTACAATAAGCCTCATCTTGCGAAATCTATGGTTGTGACAAAATAATCTTAAGCTAATAATATCTTATCAATTTTTAAAGCGTTCAACCATTTGTTCTATTTAGTGGAATGTCGTTACGTTGCCGGGAAAAGTGCAGTAAAACAGAAGCATTCGTGTCTAAGATCCAGCGGACCGGTGCGCCGGACACAGCTATAATGGAATTGGTTCGAGTTTGTGCAGTTCTCTAGAGATTGTTTCCAAACCCTGCTCAATTTGATGCTTTGAATACTTGAATTGGACATTTTACTTGGATTTGATATTTGAATCGTGATTTTTTTTGGAATTCTAAGCATGTTTTATATACTTTTATACAAGCGTATCGTGCGTAGATGCGCTCCGCAAACAAAGTAAGACAGCGAAGGGTCAAGTGGAGCGCGTCTTCGTGTGGTGAAATTAACAAAAAAATCATATTAAATTATCAAGTCAACTTTTTTACTGTATTATGTGATTTGCCTATATTCTAGCTATTAGTTAATACATTATACATAATTTTAAAACTACTACCTATTATCAAGACTTATCGTCAATAAATAAGATCTTCGTTCAAAACAGAGGTGAATTTGGGTTATTTTCGATCGAGCAAAGTTATTCCTTGAACGTGTCAAATATGGTTTACCAACAGAAGATATACTCCCGAATAACATTTCATTTTATTTCTTTAAAAAAATTGTTTTTGTTGCTCAAATCTTGATTCTAGTTAGACATTTTATACACGACTTTAAGGCGCTAGTTGATAGTCCAAGCATACAATGGCCCTAATTTGCCTCTAAGCAATTTCTTTAAAAAATTCAAAGCTAACAATGTAACTTGTTTTAGAAAAAATTATAAAGGAACCAGCACAAATATGAGTACCTACGTTCACAAGCGTTTCATTAATTCTCGACATTATCTTTATTCCTAATCCAAATAACATCCTTGAACACATCGTATCCAAAATTGACACTAATGGCCAATTTTAGTTACCTGTAGTTATCTTTAGTATAGTATAGTTACTTTACTATAGTTACCTTTACCTATAATTACCTTTCAAACTAGAATTTCAAACACATCCTACTAATATTATAAACTCGAAAGTTTGTGAGTATGTATGGAAGTTTGTTACTCTTTCACGCAAAAACTACTGAACGGATTGAGATGAAACTTTGCGATAATAATGCTGACACATCAGAATAACACATGGGCTACAATTTATAAATATATGTATTACGTGAAACGAAGTTCACCGAGTCAGCTAGTAAGGTATATATTATTACCGCTATATCGCACTCGAGCCCCAAGATACAAGCCTCGTGCTTACTTTGAGGCTCACTACACCACGTTATACATATGTATGTCTTGTATTCTACTCAGAACTTGAAAAAGGGAAGCGTAAAAGCGGAGGCCAGTTTCTCCGATATAAAGATGTCCTGAAAAGGCATATGAAGGGGTGTGGTATCGAACCCTCATCATGAGAATCTCAGGCTGTCGACCGTAGGTCATGGAGACAACAAGCACATACCAACGTGTACGCATTTGAGGACCAAATGAGGCGTGATTTGGACCTAAAAGAGACCATCTCAAAAATAAACCGCCGTCCAACATTACTTACAATTACATAAATGGAGTCCTCACGTGTAGCCACTGTCCTAGGACATTCACCGCTAAAATTGGGTACATCAGCCATGTGAGGACCCATCAGTAACCATACCCATGTACAGAAAAGGGTCGCCGTAGCTGAAATCGTCTAGGAAGACATCATCATCATCATCATCATCATGTATGTCTTACCTTGAAATCAATCGCTCAACTTACTAGGCTTGTTAACTAAAAAAATATAATAAGTCGGTTAAATAGATTGTCAAAAAATATTAGACACGTATTTTTTCTTTTGTCAATTTAATAAAAAATTATAAAGATATAGCCCGTCAAAGTTCCGCGTGACGTCACTAACCGCTATCAAATGTACCGGCTAGTGTCGTCACGAGTCCCCACTCTCAAACTTTGACAAGGTTTATCTTTGTCGCTGATTGTTTTATTGACAACTAGTTTTTACCCGCGGCTTCGCCCGCATACGCAATATATCATTATAATTTATGGCCTATGTGTTATTCTGATATATAAGCTATATTATTGCAAAGTTTCATCTCAATCCGTTCAGTAGTTTTTGCGTGAAAGAGTAACAAACATCCATACATCCATCCATCCTCACAAACTTTCGCGTTTATAATATTAAGTAGGATAGTAGGATTATTGACAATAGAAAAAATATTTGTCCAATATTTTTTCTAAATCTAACTGACGGACTAATTATAATAATGATTTGTATACCTAGTAAACATCCCTATTATAAAACCTTCTTCTTTCTTTCTATCGCAACATTTACAGAAATTTCCCAAAAAACCCTTTAAACACACAAGGATAAAGCATTTTTATTTATCTCTCCGAATCCTAAACATCAAAGCCACTCGGAAACGCTAAACGCGACCCGCCCTCAACTTCCGAAAACTTCCAACTCTCGAAGCCTTTGAAGTCAAAAACTTCGCAACTACTTCGCTCTGTAATTTCGTGCGAAGATACTTCGGGCACTTCACGTCTATGAAACATGTTTTGGTCGTTAGACGCTTGCTTAGTTGCCTAACTTATTCCTAGGATATGAATTTTGAGTGAATTGTTGAGAGCTTGAGACGTTGAGGGTGCTAGGGGTTAATATAAGATCAATAATTAATAATTCTGGGATGTAAGTACTACGTTTTATTTTGAACTTTTGTTTTATTCTTGATAGATTTGCGTCTGATCACATCTTGTCTGTTATTGAGCAGATGCAGTCTGAGGCAAGCTTCAAATAATACAAAAATGGTACGTTTATCTAGAAAAAATAACACTATTATAATGATATCACACTAGACTTACGTGCTTAGCTAGTTTTATGAACATGTTCAGTGTTTGTCATAAAAGAAAAAAATATTGCAAATGGACGATATTCAGGAAAATGAAATAGAGCATTTTTATTTATTTATTTATTGGGGTATAAAATTACCTTGTAATATATCTAGTTACTATTATTTACACTTATATATAATAGTAACACAGTATACATTATACCCTGTCGTTAGGGTGTCGCAAATTGTATAGTATACAACTAATAATTCTGGGATGTAGGTAGATAGATTTTTTTATTTAACATTTTTGTGATAAGATGTATTCATTTATGTCACAAAATTTTAACTACTATTTACACATTAAACTACATTATGTACAATATAATTATAAAGAAATAAGATATATGGAAAAACATAAAAATACATATTTACAAAACAAACACGCCGTCCAGACCAGCAGCGTGTGGGAAGGTCCCCCGAACACTGGCCGCGTTACCTCGCTGAATCGCAAGGCTCAGGCTTTGAGCGAAGTATGCGCCAGCTCTAAGGTTTCCGGAGGCGAGGACCAACCTTTTTGATAAAGCTTTACAAAAGCTTTTTGTGTCGGATGACCACGGGCCCAAAGTTTCCACAGCTAACTCAACAAATTCGTAGTGTGCGTTAAGCTGGGAATACTTTTGATGTTTGTTCCTCTGTGCCTTCTCAGCCGCGGTTCCAGCACAGCGAGCGGAATTACCAAGGTATGACGGTGCCAGGGTATCCACACACGTGGCGTCCCACACTAAGGCTCACCCGAGACTCCACGGTATTAGTGTGGCTCCATCAGGACGCTTACCGTCATCCCTTGACATTCCGCTCGGTTCCAAAGTCGAAGGCACAGAAGCAGTGGAGAGTGCCCGCCTGACTAAATCATTTATTGCCCGATGGCGATAAAATCGGCCGGCACTCTTTACACATGAAAGCCCATGTTGTCCAAATTGGTCCACGCCTCGACCACACTGGCAATTATGAGGCTCGCACATCTTGGCTCCTAGACGCAGACCCACCGCAATGCGTAGGCAACTGGGATCTAATACTGTGCCTATATTGTCAGACGGTAGAGCACGGAGCCAGTGACCTGATTCTGACTCCGAAACTGCTAAAAGACGTGCTCGGTCTGAGTCATTCATTGCTTGTTCCAAAAGGGCCGAATGGGTAATTTTTATGATGGGTAAGTCCCACAAATTTTGAAGTTTTGTATCAGTAGGCAAATTGTCACCAGAGCATGTCGCAGACCAAGCCGCCATGGCTTCCTCTTGGCAAGCAACTCGAACATCGGCTATGGGGCTGTTTAGGATCATGCCGATGAGAGTTTGCGAGCCATGAGAGGAAGCCAAGAAAGCAGGTAGCGTCACACTTGAAAAGCGACGTATACCCAAACCCCCAAACGATATAGGGAGGATAGCCTGTGCCCAGGATTTGTTATCAAAGTTCAGATTCAAAATTTTGGTGATTGTTTCTTTCAAAAGAGTGTCTGCTGTATTAGTTATTGCGTGGAAATACCACACTGGGGAGCAACGCAGTAAATACATGAATTTTGGAGGAAAAAAGACAAAGCCGAAGTATGTAAATAGCCATGTGTGGTTTAATATGGAAAAGTAGATTTGAATTTTTAGTGAACAAATCTAGTTTTGAGGATATTACCGGCGGAATTGCTTCTAAAAATAAAGGAGCACCTAATAAAGTCAGTGAATTTTTACTTTGTACTAATATGTTTGGACACAAGGAATCGAATTTTTGGTAAATAGAGGAACGAAATTCATCTGTCGTTTGACCTCCAAAAAAAATTTCGCATTTACTGTAATTAAGCGATAGGCCAATTGAATTAAAGCGCTGTATGATGCTGCTAAGATCCTCGAGTACTTCTGAAACATTTCCGCCTAGTGAACCGTCATCAAGATACCACACATTAAATTTTGAATTTAAATCCGAAATAATAGGATTGATGCCCAAGCTGAAAATAGCAGGACCAAGCGGGTCACCTTGTTGGCAGCCAACGCATGATGCAATTTCTTTTTCACCGAATAATAGTTTTGATGGGGCTCCATAACATTGCCACAAGTAATTATAAATTTCTGGCACTTTTTTTTGAATTTCAGCCAACAAAATTCCCCTATCCAAACTATTAAAAGCGTTCTTTACGTCAATTTTGATGAAAACATCGTAATCTGTTGAGCTTAGGAAGGTACGCGCCGCGTGCACTGCCGCCTCACAGCCTGCTCTTACGCCAAAACCTAATTGGCGTGGCTGAAATTTAGCTGATAACTTCTCTTGGATTGCTCGACAGCGTAATTTTGAAGTAAGCCGTCTCAAGGTACTACCAACTGCAATAGGGCAAATTCCACCATCTTTTTTCGAAAGGGCTACTAAATTAGCACCGTACAAGATCGAGACAAACTCTTCAGGAACTTGTCCAGTAAGCATCAGATTTACTAATTTTGTCAAATTTTCTAAAAGACACCTACCCGCTTCGCCTACTAAGGGATCAGTGAGGTCTATTAAATGTTGTGGTGTTATACCATCTAACCCACCAGCGGAACCATTTGGAAAAAAACGTATGGCTTGTAATGTTACTTCGTCATCGACGACGTTTAGAGGCGTTTCTGACGAGGGAGGTGTTGGGAGCAGGCTGTAAGCGGAATGCTGTGGGTGTTTATCCAGAAGAGCTGCGTAGGTATTATCGGTGTCCGTGGCCAAGGAATCGTCAGAAAACAGTAACTTGGCTGCGGCTCTGACGTTACCGTCAGAAACTTTGCTTTCGATGGCTTTGATGGTAGAACGATTATGGACGTGGTCTGGAATGATAAGATTTGATGGCAAGCATTGTCGCGAAGTATTTAATTTGAAAATTTTGGAAGACTACTGTAATAATTACAGCCAAATGGTTGTAATAGGAGATTTTAATTTGTTTTCTTGCTCTGCAAATGTAAATAATTATTTTGAGTATTTTCAAGCTTATTGTGGATTCGTTCAGAGTAACACCGTAAGCAATTGCAAAAATAGACAGCTAGACTTAGTGCTGAGTACGTTTGAATGCAATAGTGTGATAGTGCGCGCGGCGGACGAGCCCTTAGTGCCGGTCGACGCGTATCATCCTCCGCTGGAGGTGTCGGTGCGGCTGCCGCGGCGGCGCCGGGAGCCGGCCGCCGGCGCCGGCACCGCGCCTGCAGCCCGTGCCGGTGAACCTACCGTAAGTGCTTACAATTATAACAAAGCGGATTTTCCGTTATTGTATGCATCAATAGCGGCAATAGACTGGACTCCTATGTATGAATTGGATCTTGAAATGAGTTTAGATTTTTTTTATAACAATATTAATAGGATTATTGATAATTGTGTCCCGGTAAAAGGTAAAAGGGTGAACTCGAAGTACGTTTATCCAGAGTTTTATACGGCTGATATCATTCGCGACATCAAATAAAAATCAATATTGCATAAATATTTTAAAAAGACGGGGTCATCAACTGATTATAAAAAATTTTCCGAGTGCAGGGCTAGGGTTAAATATATGGTATCATCTGCAGAGAAACAATATAAACTCAATATTCAAAACCAACTACAGAGAGACCCTAAGTCTTTTTGGAATTATGCTAAGTTCAAAAGGAACGGCAGAGCTCCGCACAAGATTTTGAAGGGAGGGGTGGTAATCAGTGATGAACAATGTGCTAAAGAATTCGCAGAGTACTTCTATTCCGTGTACAGTCCCGAACGAGCTAAATTGGATGTAAGCGCCGCGATCTCGGAAGCGGGTGGTACTAACGGGGCGGCGCGCGTGCATTTGGACTCGCTGCAGTTGGAAGACGTCCGCAGCGCGCTCCAGCAGCTAAAACCGAAGAAGTCAGCAGGTCCGGACGGTATACCGCCCTACATCTTCAAGGATTGTAGGGAGGTGCTGGCTCAGCCGCTTCATCATGTATTCAATCTTTGCTTGAAGCGGGCCGTCTTTCCGGAGAGATGGAGGGTGACGCGAGTAGTACCGGTACCAAAGGGGAAATCGTGCACAAAAGTAGAGGAATATAGGCCTGTAGCAATACTTTCTACGCCAGCAAAAATATTAGAGGCGGTAGTACAAAAGAAGGTATCGACTCAAATAAGCACTCAACTTTCTGATGCGCAGCACGGGTTTAGGGTCGCACGTAGCACTACTACTAATTTACTCAGTCAGATGGCGTATGTGGTTCCAGTAGTAGATGGTGGGGGGCAAGCTGACACTGCATATTTTGATTATAAAAAGGCGTTTGATTTGGTGAATAATGATGTGCTACTCAAAAAGCAAGCCAGCTTCGGATTCACCCCACACCTACTCAACTTTTTTGCTAGTCATATGACGGATCGGCAGCAGTATGTGGAATACTCTGGGTACAGATCAGAACCGTATTTCACCAGGTCCGGGGTAAGTCAGGGCAGCAATCTCGGTCCGTTAGAGTTTGGGATGATGATTAATGACCTCCCGGCGACGGTCCAGGACGCCAAATGTTTGTTGTTTGCCGATGACTTAAAATTGTCCTTAGAAATTAAAAATGAAGCTGATTGCGAACGATTGCAAAGGGATATAGATAGAGTAGTGGCCTGGAGCATAGATAATTTATTACAATTCAATGTTTCCAAGTGCACGACTATCTCTTTCACACGAGCGCATAATCCAATTCAAAATAAATATAACATAGGTGGATTGCCCATAGCTAGGGTTATGGAAGTAAAGGACTTGGGAGTAACTTTTAACACAGGATTGACATTTAGGGATCACATTATCAAAGTTTGTAAAAAATCATTTAGGCATTTAGGATTTATTCTTCGAATGTCCGGTGGATTCACAAATATTAATGCAATCAAAGCCTTGTACAATGCTTTAGTGAGGAGTCAATTAGAATTTAATGGAATGATTTGGTCTCCTCATGAAACAAAGTATGTACAAATGTTAGAAAAGATACAGAATAAGTTCATTAGGTATTTGTATATGAAGTTGTATGGAGTGTACCCTTTTTATCCATTGATGTATCCCACTCTGTTTGTCTTGGGCATGGTGGGATACAACCAACTAGGGGTAAGGAGGGAATTCGCGCTAGTATCATATTTATTTAGGGTACTTAGAGGGAAAGTCCAAAATGGAGATATTTTAGGGCAAATATACATAAACGTCCCAGATGGGTACGTGCGGCGGCGGCGGCGGCCGCGGCTGCTGGCGGTGCCGCGCGCGCGCACCAACCTGCTCGCGGAGGCGCCGCTGACGCGCGCACTGCACACTATCAATCTAATCGCGGTTGAAACGGACCTATTTTGTTGTTCTCTGAACGAATTCACAAAAATAGCTTGGTATATATTATGTTATGGCAACAGAGATTAATAATGTAGTTGAGATTATAAGTAGTACCTAATAATATGTTGTGGTTGTAAATTGTATTTATTTAAGATTTATGTTTTCTAATTGTTAGCTGCACTATCGCATTAGGTTAAACCTGTAAAGATATGTGTATTGTGGAAATAAATGAAATGAAATGAAATGAAATGAAATTTAATGGCGGAAGTAAGTGATCGATGGTTGGAATCAGATGAGATGTGAAACGTATAATAAGCAAATGTTAATAAACGTTCCATTGATTTTTCTGAATTTTCCTTAACTACGTTAGCCACGCACTCCGACAAACTCCTAGCAACGGCGACTCGTGCTCCCCTAGGGATCCTTTTTATCAATTTCATTGAACGTTTGAGTTGTGCGAGCCTACTCGACAAAGATGTGATTCTCGAGGTGTCGCCATGTGAAGTTGGTGCGGGCTGATCGACAATATCGCCAGGTCGTATGATGACATCAGATCTCGGCACATGTCGGCGACTACAATGAATATTCAAACCTGTGTGGCCCTTATAAAGTTTTCGATCAGCGCATATATCGCACTCGAGCAAAACAACCGAGTCTGTGGACGACCTGTCTGTTGGATTCATGGTCAAAATAGAAAACTATAAAATACTAACTTCAAATCCAAAAAACGCACATTCTTGCAGAAACAATTAAAAAGAAGAACTTAAATAACAATTATTTTACAAATACACAAGAAAAGACAATTTCACACGGTGTTTTGATTCTTAATTTTCTGACAATTATCGACGTCGGCAACCAATAATGCTTCGAGGTTTTGGCGTATTGGCACAGGCGCATTAAAAACAACTTGTGCGCACTAGTTTTCAGCGGCGTTGCCACGGCTACTACGCAGCGTCTTCTCATGTCAAAAATTAGTGACAATGGCTGATAATATAGTATCACGTAAATCAAAATCAAAAACAGCTGATTTCAGGACAACAATACGCATGCCAACTAAAATGTATAGCACACACTGCATTTGTCTCGAATGAGAACCTTTCTTGGGTGTTTTAATATCAATAAACACCCCCTTTTATTTTTAAATAATATTTTTCGCTTGAAAAAAATTAAAGGCTTTTTTAAAGGGAAGCCATTTTTCGATACATACGTAGGTAGATTCGTACTTAGACAAAAGCATATTGTAAGATATCGTGTTGCTCATCATTAGTAACTATTACTGATATGGAATCAATGTGCGAAGCGGTTCGACTCAACATTTCTGATTTCTGAGAACAGTTTTACAGCTATCCTGTTTCCATAATCATAATCATTTATTTCATAATATTGATTACATGTCATAAGTATTAACCGTGATACATTATCAAAGTAAATTTTAAAACAATCAAATTAACAAATATCTACAATATTAAATAATTTCAAGCAGTAAGTAGTGTCAATATTACTAAAATTAAATTAATTCAAATATGTCAATAAAAATTACATTAACTTAATAAAATAACAAATAAATTATGTACAAACTGTGTAGTGATTCTCAACTTTATAATTAAGAAATTCTTTATGGCTGTAAAACGTCTGCTCGACAAGCCATCTTTTGAGACGATGCTTAAAGCATACGAGATTTGTAGCAGTGGTGACACTGTCAGGCAACTTGTATACGGTCCCATGACGTGAGTGATTTTGTCTGATTTCGCTAGCCGCCTAGGTATCTGTTTTAGCTTCCCTGCACGTCTACTTGGGAGCGTTTGTTTCCTGTGTTATAATATAAAGCTTTTCAAGATAAGAGTGAATAGGTATCTTCCAAGACTGCGTGCTTCATCTTTGACCGCAACGTCGCTTAGTTAGGCAAGTTAGTGATAAAATACGGACTTATTCGCGTTAATAACAACATCATCTAATTTAGTATGGATATACTATGAACATCTACATTATATGTATGTGCCATCTAGAATTAGATCATGATTCTAACTGACCAGTCTGTCAGATCAAAGGCCACTCTCACTAAGCATATTAATGTGTTTGAGAGCATGTATCGACTGGTAGCATAGAGACTTAGGGAGAGATGCGTCATTCGTTTTACTTTGAACTTTTGTTTTATTCTTGATAGATTTGCGTCTGAGCACATATTGCCTGATATTGAGCAGATGCAGTCTGAGGCAAGCTTGAAATAAAACAAAAATGGTACGTTTACCTAGAAAAAATAACACTATTGTAATGATATCACACTAGACTTACGTGCTTAGCTAGTTTTATGAACATGTTCCGTGTTTGTCATAAAAGAAAAAAATATTGCAAATGGACGATATTCAGGAAAATGAAATAGAGCATTTTTATTTATTTATTTATTGGGGTATAAAATTACCTTGTAATATGTCTAGTTACAATTATTTACACTTATATAATAGTAACACAGTACACATTATACCCTGTCGTTATATAGGGTGTCGCAAATAGTATAATATACAAAGTACTGTACTGTACCAGCCTTTTTTTAATAGTCCAGTGCAGGACGTAGGCCCACCCACGAAGCGGCGGCCATATCCACCACGCTGGCCCAGTGCGGGTTTGTGGATTCACATTACGCCATCGAATTTCTTCTATGGACGCATGCAGGTTGCCTCACGATGTTTTCCTTCACCGAAAAGCCAGTGATGTTAAATTCCGTACATAAATTTCAAAGAACTCATTGGTACGGGACCAGGATTTGAACCCACGACCTCACGATTGCAAGGCGAGACGGAGTGTCAATACCTCTAGGCCACCACGGCTTATACAAAGTATATCGTACATATCATAATTAAGCGTTATTTTATAATGATTTGTGAGCTTCAAACTTTTTCGTTTAAGTATTCATCGATGGTATAATAGCAATTCTTTGTTAAAAGTTGCTTAGGTTTATTTTATATTTTTTACCATCAAGATTTGTATTATGTTTCTCAAGATTTATTACCTGTACTAAACTCAAACACTTATTTCACAAAACATGATTTGTAATTGTGGCAACTCGTTAAATTATGTAAGTTAATATTGACATGTTGGAACCCTCTGTTTTTCTGCTATATGCTAAGAAACAAATAGAACTATTCTGAAATAACACCTGAAAATGAAGTACAACACTTTTGACAATGACACCTTGTATGGAGCTAACACTCAGAATAAGGAAAAATAGCAGAAGTGACATAAAGTAAATAGTTGTGATGCATGATTACACAAACATGGCGTCGAAAATCTATAGAAATAGCTATGTACTCTAGAAACAAATGACACTTGAACTGCTGATCAAATTTCAAATTTGATTTCTCAAAGATGGTGGACAAACTTCAAACTTCCTAGGCAGGGCTATTATTTTGAACTTTATAGTCATAGCAATAAAGCCATTTCAAACACCGCCCTTATGAGCTAATTTTTTTTTATAAACAAACAGCTTAAAAATATAACGTCAAAATGACAGTTACAATAAAATTAATTAAGTCCTAATATTTTGACACAGTCACAAGCATTAGCGAATAAACTACCAAAAAATAAATTTGCAACTGTACATTTGAACCATTCGTTCTTATTTTCACCAACGAAATAACCTAGATGCGTAATATCCGCCTACCTAACTGTTCTAAGGGCGGGAAGTTATCGGGAATTAGTGTCCGTCGCTCCATCAGGTGGAAACGTGCGCTCATTTGAACCCATTCGGCATCCCTTTCGATCTGGGTCGAACGAATATTAAACTATTCGAATGACCAATTCATTATAGCGCCCATAGTATAGTTTGACGAGGTGTTAGCGATAATTGTAATTAAGCAACTTTCAGCACGGTTAGCCTTTGGATGAGTGACCGCGAGTAGCATTTACAACTGAGCGCTACTGTGGCTCAGATGTCACGTTAAATTGTAGGCTCCGGTTTTTTTAACCCTTAAGCTGTAAGAGGTCTTCAAGTGGCTTAAAATCTCTAACAACTGCTAGCCACTAGGCCTATACGAACTTACATTATCAATTCATTTGGTTAATTAAAAAATAAAAAGATTAAAAAATAATCGAACTTTTTGAGCGGTTGAATGATATATACATACATATGTGCACTAGAAACGAATGTAAATGGATATGTATTAACTTCGATCTGATCGACGCGAAGTTTTAATGTGGTGCAGTAGAAAATAATCATCGTCATAAAAACTCCTACATTCAAAATATTTGTCGCTTTCTGACACAAAATAGGTTTTTGAGCATAGTTTTATTTAGTTTTTATTTAATTATAATTTTTAAATAATATAATTACTTAATTATTCATTGTTATGTCTTGTTTTATTATAATATCATGTTAGACGAGTCCATAAGTAGGAACATCGATGCTAATTTAATTCATTGTTATCAGTGTGACTATTTTGACAATAAATGATTTCATTTCATTTCTTATTGCTGCTCAGGGAGCACGCAAGCTATAGGCCAAATCAAACTCCTTGGCGTGTGTGAAGTTAGCTGCAAGTTGCGCAAAACCTAATCCTTACTGAAGCTCACAAATCAGCTACGCGAGAATTAGGTTTTGCAAAGCTTTCGATTATAATTTTTTCGAAGTTAGATTCGACCACAGAATTCGGCCTATTATTTATTATTTTGTGTCTGTATTGTCCCACTGCTGGGCAAAGGCCTCCTTTCCCTCCTTCCAGACTGCGCGATCTACTGCGTTGGTGGTCCAGTGTTTGTCGTGCGTGAACTCAGTGCGTCGCGCCACCTGCGTCTGGGTCGGCCCAAAGGTCGTTTCGATTTTGGGATCCAGTCGGTGGTGACCTTTGGCCAGCGTCGTCCGTCGTCCGTCGTCCGGCGACAGACGTGTCCCGCCCAATCCCATTTCAACTGTCCGGCTTTTTGACAAACGTCGTCGATTTTGGTTTTTGAGCGCAGCATATAATTCGGCCTATACTATATCTAATGTCAAAATCACAAGTTATGTATTGTCGCCGTAGCTTTAATGGTCTACAATTGTCATAGGCTTATCCTTGAAGGCCAACTGGATTATTTTTACCAAGCGGCCTCAATAGCAGGCTGGATAACTTCGATACACAGTTGAATTTTCTTAATAACATAAAATCAGGAATCATTTTTCCCAAATACTTTATTTAACCGAAAAGCTCAAATATCAAAATTCAAAAGATCGATCACAATGAGACTAGCTGGGCTAGTATGCGCACCACAAATTATTTCGTTCGTAGTGTCAGAACGAGACTGCGTTATGGCATAATATATATCTGTCACTTTTTCACACGGCGACTGTCACTTTTTCGAGGCTATTCGTGGTCGCATACTTGACTAGCTGAATTTCAAAAAAAGCCACAATAAACATGATGACTAAAAAAATATAATTATACGCTATGAAATTTAACTTGATCTCTGCGACAGCTGTCAGAAAAATCACGCCTATGAAGTCATGAATTTCTTAATAGTACAGACAGTACCTGTCAATGTCATACTTTATGGGCATGCCGATTAGAGATGGGCGACGAATGATCGTGACCACGTGAGAGTTTTAGATAGAGTTTTATTTAAAATATGGATAGTTTATACTAACGATATTTTAAAAACTTTATTTATCATTAATTTTATTGTATATTTTAATATGATAACATTTTTACTTGTGTAATTAAATTAAACCAAATTATATGTTACATTAGCATCGATTATAGTGAAAAACGTCGATAAATACTATCGTTACATTATTATGAGTATTTAATTAATATCATAACATTATTTACATGTGTACATACTTGATCTTAAATAATAGTATGTAAATAAAATCAAATTTCTCACCTTCAACTACTCATTCGATTTCATTACAACATTGTTTGAAAATCGATTTTTTCCACCACTTTCTCAACTCTAAAAATGTCAATCTTCTATCTCAATGTCACTGTCGCAGAGATCAAGTTAAATTTTATAGAGTATAGACATTTATTTTTTCGTTTGTCAATTGCACAAAAATTGATGAAGATATAGCCCGTCGAAGTTCCGCATGACGTCACAAGTGCCATACAAATGTATAGACTTTTGTAAGAGACGTGACATCACGACCCCCACTCCCAAACTTTGGTAAGGTTTATCTTTGTCATTTGTTGTTCGATTGCCGAAGGAAAAAATATATGTCCAATCATTTTTGATCATCTTAATCACGGACTAATATTAATAATGATATATTTACCCAATCATCATGCCTATCCCAAAACTCTCTCTCCCTCCTTTTCACCGTAGTGATTTGTTGACCGAGCGTAAGTGAGGTCTCAGTCTCAGAGTCTACTGGGACAAGCCGGCACTTGAGTGTATGTTTGTATGTATAGGTATTTGTTCGACGATAACTCAAGTACCACTCAACCGATCTCCATGAAATTTTGCATGAACGTAGTGTACGTAACAATATATTATGTTAGAATTTTTAAGTTTGAGTATGAGCATATTTGTTCAGTGGTTGCAAAGATACGAGGCAAAAAGAGGCAATAGCGCGCCACTTTCTGCGGGAGTTTCAACGTTTGTTTAAAATTAATCGCTAACTTTCGTACAAATATGGTTACTTTTTTTCAAATCCCAGTAGGTATTTATGATATAAAATAGAAATAGCGCGAGATCCAAGTCCGGGGCGGACTACTAGTTTAAATTGATGTTAATCATCAATTAAAACAAAAAAAAAGATGAGTGAGCACCCATACAATATGTACACAGTTATCTCAAAAGAACAATTTGCTAATAAGGAAAAGCATTAAAAACATTAAAACTGTGTATGAAGCGAGTGAATAGATAACCAAAATCAGCTTAACTTTGACTAATCTATTCACTTTTAATTAATCCAGCAAAGCTCCTTACATTTGGGGTAAGTACCACTACGTTTTAATATTCCCTCCAATATGAAGTTTCCCTAAGTAATCCCGATAAAGCGTGACGTCACGTGTCGGCAACGATGACGTAATGACGGAACCCACGCTAATGGGGGATAGGGTTCAGATGGATATAATCTCTGATATTATTTCCTTTGCCTACTAACTTGCTCTACAAAATCTGTCGTCTTAGTCGTTTGAGCTATTGGATGTCCACTGCTGCACATAGGCCTCCCCTATAGATCTCTAATAAGACTGGTTAGAAGCGGCTCACATCCAGCGCGAACCTGCGGTCTTGATGAGTTCATCCGTACACCTTGCCGGTGGATGTCCTACGCTGCGCTTGCCGGTACGTGGACCACTCGAGAACTCCGACTCTCCACTGCCATTTCAACTTGCCAATCAGCTGGGCTATGTCGGTAACTTTGGTTACTTCTACTAATCTCTTCATTTCTGATTCGATCTCGCAGAGAGACTCCGAGCATATCGCTCTCCACAGCTCATTGTGCTACTTGGAGCTTATTAATAAGACTCATGAAAGACCACGGTTCTAATAATTAGTTGATAAGTCATCACTTTCAACACACACTGATGGTACCGAGGTATGTCGGACGAGAACACATCACGCAATTTTACGAACGTTGCCTAAAATCTGTACTTTAAAGTCAAAAATTCTCATTTAACTACTCATGTGTTTAGTGTGTTTATTTGTTTATTGAGTGCTTCGGTGGCTCTGTGGTTAGTGACCCTGACTTTTGGATCAAAGAGGCGTGGGTTCGATCCCCACCCAGGGCAAACATTTATGTGATGAACACAGATGTTTGCTCTGTATCTGGGTGTTATTTAGGTACTATCTATATAAGTATGTATTTAAAATATGTATTTGTTGTATATCAGTCTCTGGCAGCCATATCTCAAGCTTTGCTTA